>OZ022250.1:3865496-3890553 GCA_963978915.1 Caenorhabditis parvicauda | reverse complement strand
CCAATGATCTATTCATAGTCATCTCACCCTCGGTGTATAATTAGTACGCAAATGCAGGGACGCATCTTCAACCAGTTAACGCCTACTATAGAGCGTGAATTCAATTTTCGGGGCGCAGGTTGAATTTTCACGTTGATAACAAAAAGGGCAAGGAACCGGGTGTAAACATGAGGTCGCTTCCTACGACAGAGATCGAGCAATGTTTTTTTATTCATACATCGGATGCTATTCATTTATAACTTCTTATGTTGTATCTTGTGGGAAACACCATGGTCACGTGACTCTTCAGTCAGAGATCTTGTGAGCTCTATCCTTCAGCTGGTGATGATTTGTTTGTTTTTTTCTTTTTTGGAACATCCAAAACCATTATTCGGTGACTAGAGAGAAAAAAGAGAGAGAGAGAGAGAGAGAGAGAGAGAGAGAGAGAGAGAGAGAGAGAAAGAGAGAAAGAGAGAAAGAGAGAAAGAGAGAAAGAGAGAGAGAAAGAGAGAGAGAGAGAGAGAGAGAGAGAGAGAGAGAGAGAGAGAGAGAGCGTGCGCGAGATTTTGTATCAAAGTTATCTTGCGTGTGAAGGGTTAAACTTACATCCGGTCCCAGACTTGGAAAGTGTTTACAAGTGGAAAATAGGTTTTCCTTTTTATTTTGTCCCTGCAAGCTGATTCTTCGATTCTCTCGTGCCTTTTTCTTAGAAGTGGATTAAAATATCCACACACACTGATGTAGTTGGAATCTCATATTGACTCGGTTAGACACAAAACTCCAATTGGACGGGTATCGGACCATAATTCGGCGACAGTTGGACCAAACAAATGTTGCCAAATTACAATACCATGCCGGTCCATTCGCAGTTCTTCTGTCACAGGTCGGATGGATTGGGCGAATGATGTCCGGTCCAATTGTCGCCCATTTACGATCCAATGCCGGTTCACGCAAAACTTTGTAGAAAATAGACTACAACACCACTACAAGTATTAGAATTTTCAAAAACAAAAGAAGCAGACAAAAATTTCTCCCAAAGACATCGGAAGCTCGGTTGGTTAGAGAAGATGATTGTCTGTTTTTGGATTTCTGGCCGAGACAACCTATGGACAACACTTTTTAATAAAAATTGGATAGTCTCTCACACCTTGTAGTCAGTATTTCTCTCTCTCTCAAGGTTGGCCACCAGCGTTGTTAGACTCCACAGTTGAGACCTAGCCAGATTCTTTCAATATAAAAATGGATGAAGTTTCCATGTAGCACATATTTTAGCTGGAAATACTTTAATTTCAAAACCTCTCTATTAAATGAACTACTGTCGTTTTTTTGTCATTCCGGAATTTCCCTTCGGGAATTTAGTTAGGAATCCTTACAAAAATCCAACAGTAGCGCCTATCGCAACATTCGTCTACAAATTATCAACGCCAATGTTGTAAATTTGGTCACAATTCCAAAATAATACTATGAATGCTTTTTAATAAAAGTGGAGCTGGATTTTAATCGATTCTGACATGGTGCTCACCTACACTCATTTTGAGAAGTCTCAGAAGCCTACCGTTATACCAGTTTCAACAAGCTGACTCAACATCCCCCTATAAATTTGCTTCTGTCCCTCCCATCAATCCAAACTCATCATTCTATAAAAAACCGACTCGTCGTGGTTGTTTTCGTCGAATGGTAAATCAGAACAAAATAAAGATTCAATTTCCTACAGACCCCCTAATTCTTATTCTCATCATGAATTCTTCCACTTGCTATAAGCTCCGATGATTTTTGGACCATTGTTTCCTTTTTTTCAAATTTCTACAAGTTTCAGTCAATATGGTAAAATGAGATATTATACTATAATTTATTTAAACTAAACAAAACATAATGAATCATAGTAACTTATTTTTTAAAAAATCAATCCGGATGTTTGAAATTCAAAATTAGTCTGTTTACCTACCTATTTACAGTACGAATAATGTTGCTCCATTCAATGCTGGGATGATTTTGTTCAACAAGGAAGTAACTTCTTCCAGAGAAGCATGTTAATAAGTAGTGCTCTCCTAGAGTTCATAACCTCCATCAAATATTGACTTCGTTGTAATCTAGCTTTTTACTGATTGTTACTTCAGGCTGCCAGACTTGGCAAGAGAGTGTTCAGTCAGAGAGACGCCAACATTTAGACGAATCTTTGCCCTTTTCAAGTTACCGTAGACAGGTGAAAGATTGGAAAAGGTGCAGTTGTACTTCCATTTCGTCGTGAATTGAACAATTTACACTAACAGAAGCGTCATTCGGATGCGAGACGTCTACGGGAATTTTGAAAACATTCTCTCTCTCTCTCTCTCTCTCTCTCTCTCTCTCTCTCTCTCTCTCTCTCTCTCTCTCAATCTCTCTCTCTCTCTCTCTCTCTCTCTCTCTCTCTCTCTTCTCTCTCTCTCTCTCTCTCTCTCTCTCTCTCTCTCTCTCTCTCTCTCTCTCTCTCTCTCATAATCTCTCATCTTTACCCGTTCGCCGAGACAAAAGTTCGACCCGAACCCAAAGTTCTTTACCTTTGTGCCGACGTGAGAGACCTCTGAAATTAATCATGAGACTAAATCGTCAATTTTCTTCTTCTCAGCACGCAGGCTATTACTCCAAGACCCCTTTTTGCACTCACGGCACATAGTGAGTATTTTCTTCCACTACGAGCAGGTAGTTGTTTCTCATTAGACCTTTTTCTTCTTTTAGAACAATGTCTCTTTCTTTTTTTAAAAAAAAGTGATGTAATGGATAGTGGTTCCACCGATCGTTGCACACGGCAGGAGTTCACAGTTGTGACTAAGCAGTTTCTATTCACAGCCTGAAGACGATCTTAAGAGCGTCGAGACCTTAAAATCATGTACATATACATTCAATACCGCGGTACGAACGGCAAAACAGCAGTAGAACATCATTACGGGTCTTTGAAGACTTCTTGAACTATTCGTGTTCATCAATCTTTGAAGACTTCTTGAACTATTCGTGTTCATTTCATAGCGGAGTCTGATTGAATACATGTCTGGTCTGTCTACCTGAATGCTTTTGTCTTCATAGTTGCTAAATTATTTGAATGGATGTCTTTTGTCCCTGAGAAAACATCGTCTCTATCTATTTTCTTTCAAATCTGTTTGCAAAATTTTATCAATAGATTTTTATGAGCATATTTTCTCTAGCTACAGAAAACAGCTAATTTGGTTTTATATTATCGTGAATTGTCAAAACATTTTGTGTGGTAATTTATAAGGAAAAACGATCACGACAAGTCTCACCAAAAGAAAAAAAAACAAAAACTTCGGTCTTCCGGCGGTTAGAAGTAAAGTCATACCAAAATACTATAGTGTACATTCGTTTGTCCATCTACTTTTCTGCATCTTTTCACTGCAAATCTCAGTAATTGATATGTACATTTTCCCAATTTCCCGCTCAGCCAGTTTCTCGTCCAATTTAGAGTATTTTATTGGTGTGTTAACTTTTACGATCGTGTTCATGTAATTCCCACCTCTTAACATAATACACAGGCAACGGAAACTTTTTTGATTATGGTAGGTCCAGAAGTTCAGATAGTTTATCATGACAGTATTTTTAATTCTATTATTCTGGTATTATCAATTTATTGAATTTGAAATTATCATTTTTAATTGTTCATTGATTTTAACACTAATGTAGTTTGTTAAAAATGATAAGTGAGGTTTTGAAAAGTTTTGTTTTTTTAGAGCTATGATATTGATTGAAACTGAGAGAGAGAGAGAGAGAGAGAGAGAGAGAGAGAGAGAGAGAGAGAGAGAGAGAGAGAGAGAGAGAAAGAGAGAGAAAGAGAGAGAGAGAAAGAGAGAAGAGAAAGAGAGAGAGAGAGAGAGAGAGAGAGAGAGAGAGAGAGAGAGAGAGAGAGAGAGAGAGAGAGAGAGAGAGAGAGAGAGAGAGAGATGAATCTGGTCTTGAGATTCGAAAACAGTTCTTAACTTACATAGAAATGCAATAATTCCACAAGTCCCTCTGTACTTCCTATGTTAGAGCAAGAATGACTAATTAATTCAATGACTAAAGCAGGAAAACGCTCTATCAACTGTGACTTATGAGCTTCTTGGAAGAACTCTAACTCGTCCTTGGTCAATGAGATTCATCTGAGCCTTTTAGATACACAATCCAGTCAAATGTCCAAAATCACCAAACTATAACTATGTTTACCCATAGGCATTTCTCGCATTAGAGTGCTAAATTTAAATTCGTTAGGGTTTTTCCCGCTCACAATATGAAAATATCTCCCTTCTTCTTCAATTTAGTCTTACTTGTCTAGGAATTTCAGTTTTACCGATTCATATACGAGAATTTTCTGCTGTAATTGGATAAAATCTTATTCGGTATTTTCTAACTCATTTCTATGAATCAGTCTGAACTTTTGAAAAAGTTTTTTTTCAATGATTCGGTTGACAAAATTGGAGAAAATACACCAAATGTGATTTCGTCATAATTACTGTATCTGCTTTCAAAATCACCGAACCATTTCAAAAATTGTGGAACTCTTACAAATGTCATAAGGTATTTACTAAAATAAAAGTTCGTACATTGCTCGTTCGATGATTCGCTCATCTGAAGTATGAATGGCTTCTATTTTGCAATAACCGCTCAGACATTGAACGAAGCCGTATGTGAGGAAATTTCGGTTCAATTAGGGTAGTGCTTCTCAGAATTGTACTATAGTTACGAATTCTGTGAAAAAATTGAGGCATTGAACTCATCATTGTTTGGTCCCGGCTACTTTCTGTACCCCCGAACACATATCTTCCTCTACCTGTAAAAAAGTCTGGCCTCCGTAAATCGGGTACTTAGTACCGTAGCAGTTGCGCATTGAAATACAAGAACGATTTAAGTAATGCTCCTTTAATTTCAATGGACTGAAAGTGAGAATAATAATTTGAATCTACAAAGATCTAACTGTTCGTTGTGAGAGTCCCGACCCTAGGATAGGCCTACCGTACTCATTCTGCGAAATTGAGATTAGAGCGCGTTTGAAAACGGTCATGCTTCTAGCGATATACAGTAGCGACAGAAAGTTTTTGGACGATATCATTTTTCGACATATCCTAACGCTGGGTTATCGGATCGGTCTTAAAGTTGCATAGATATCAGAAAAAACGTTTTTTCACATTGTGAGAAAATATCGGGGTGATAGGTAGTGTTCTCGCAGAAAAATTTGTGATTTTCTCAAGTTCACTCAAAATTGACTATTTACACATCACATTTATTTCTCGTTTTTTTCTTTCATCACACATTTACCTGTTTTCAGGTGCATAATTCTGGAAATTGCAACTTTTAAAAACGTAAAAATGAGGGAACTAACCAAATCGGTGATCATCCGGGGTCACCGGATGAGATTTGAGAGGTCACATTCGACTGAACAGTTCTGGAAGAAGATTTCAACTCCCTATGGGGTCATTCTTGCTCTAGAATAGCTGGATCTAATTGAAAACTCACAAACAGAACTTTTTTCATTTTGTCGACTCTGTTTGAAATCACCTAGACATGGTTAAAGACCATACGTCTTCGATCTCGTAGGCGACCTTTTTAAGAATCCTCAAGCTGGGGTCAGTTTTTAGGTCATAAAACAGAAACGGTTTGACTTAGAGGTCTTATTTTTCATAGAAACATTTTTCACAATTCAAAAAATCATTTTGATAACAAGTTGTGTAGAAAGAATCGTATAGAAAATACAACAAGAAGGCCGAATAAAAATTTGCAAAGGTGCCGGTATCCAGATTTCAACTATCGGTATTCATGGATGATTTTGGTGCTTCAAGTAACTCTTTTTTGCTCTGAGACGTTCTATCATGTGTTCTTGACTGATTGAAAACATGAAAAACTCCGATTCACCGACTTCGACAACTTTAGACCACTTTTTTAGAACGACATGAAACTGCTCCGGATTCACACCAGTTCTACTGTCTAGTAGTACTTTCTGATTTCTTATTAGTGGATGTCCTGACATGATAGTGGAAAAATGTGCAAACAATAATAAGACCAGAGAAAATTGGACCTCTAAGTCAAACCGTTTCTGTTTTATGACATAAAAACTGACCCCAGCTTGAGGATTCTCAAAAAGGTCGCCTATGAGATCGAAGACGTATGGTCTTTAACCATGTCTAGGTGATTTCAAACAGAGTCGACAAAATGAAAAAAGTTCTGTTTGTGAGTTTCCAATTAGATCCAGCTGTTCTAGAGCAAGAATGACCCCATAGGGAGTTGATATCTTCTTCCAGAACTGTTCAGTCGAATGTGACCTCTCAAATCTCATCCGGTGACCCCGGATGATCACCGATTTGGTTAGTTCCCTCATTTTTACGTTTTTAAAAGTTGCAATTTCCAGAATTGTGCACCTGAAAACAGGTAAATGTGTGATGAAAGAAAAAAACGAGAAATAAATGTGATGTGTAAATAGTCAATTTTGAGTGAACTTTAGAAAATCACAAATTTTTCTGCGAGAACACTACCTATCACCCCGATATTTTCTCACAATGTGAAAAAACGTTTTTTCTGATATCTATGCAACTTTAAGACCGATCCGATAACCCAGCGTTTGGATATGTTGAAAAATGATATCGTCCAAAAACTTTCTGTCGCTACTGTATGTGCCGAACTATCGAGGTTCGATCATCACTAGCGACTCCTTCTTTTGTAAGAGAGAATTTATTTCTTTTTTATCTCCTCGTTGGAGAATGTAACATCATCATAGTTGAGTCGAAGAAAACATATTTTTAATTATTTTTCTTTGTTCTCTTGAGCTTTCGGAAAAGTTTTGATGTGTCTCTTTGTTTTTACAATGTTAGGTGATAATAGACTTCTATTCTCTCTAGATCCTATGAATTGAAAAAAGATGAGGCTTTTGCGGTTAGTAATTTCTTATTCCTCTCCCGTCCCGGGATCTTGTTGATTTGCAATATCGAGTAAGACCAAACAAGTTAAGACGTCTCTACGACAGATGCTCCCAGTTCTGGAGTGCAAGCCCGTTTAGGCCATGTTTAAACATAGTAAAAGCCCATCTTCCTGTTTACCCCCGCAGCATACGTTTCAGAATATAATTAAAAACATTTTAACGCCTTCGATTTCAACATGATAATGAGTAGGGAGTTTTGCTGTTTTTCGTTGAAAATGTCTGGCATCTCAGAAAACTTGACTCATATGGCATATTTTCGAAAAACGGCTAATCTTCGAACCGTTTCTGTTTTTTTGCACAGAAAAATCTGACATCATGGTTTGTTATTTTTGGCAAAACCAGAGTTCCAATTACTTTCGCAACGGGTTTGAAACCATTTTTCTTGATCAGGAGCACCATCTTGAAAATAAAATAAATGTTCTGATTCTGATAATCAATATATCAATAGACACCATTTACAGTAATGTTATTTTGAGGGCTATCACCTAACTGACATAATTTCAAAGGTAACTTGTAATTGAACTATCTCGCTTACTTTTCAATGAATCTTTGCTCGAAGAATGTTTTCTAGTACTTCCACTCATGACGTACTACATGTTTTTAGACAGAAATACCCAGAACCCTAACGGAAATCACCCTTTTAACAGCTGTGCTTTCAAGTTGTTATCAATAGGGCAGTGCTGCCCTTTGAGTCTTGCTTACTGAGAAGTTGGTTATGTCTCTGATTTAATCATTCTACAAAATTGAATTTTTTGTGACAGTACCACTCAGAACTTGATAAAATTCTATTATATTGAAATGTAGGCTGGAAAATTACAAACAGCACAGTCATATCGGGAAAATGAACTGATCTTTGAAGTATTTTTCCTCGAAAAGTATAGAAAGTGAGAAGTTTCTAATGTTTGGACAACATGTTCCATCAAATCGGCTTCTCACCATTGTGAAGTTCAAACCACATAGTAATTCTCCAACTTTTTCCTAAACTCCACTTACTTATTATCTTGCACGACCACATTTTCCACTGGTCTCAGATCATGTTTGTGTCTTCACATCCAGTCTGCGTGAAAATAAAAACTGCCTGAGGCGACTCATCGAGAAACCAAAACATTCAGATGAACTCTACAACAGAATTTGGCATATACACAAACTCTACACAGAAACCACAAGAACCAGTTTTTGACTTCTACATTTACATTCTGCCGTTGATCGTGCTGTTTGGGTTGACTGGAAATGTCATTTCGTTGGTCACCATTTTCCATTCGAGGCTCAGAAAGGTAAGTTAAATACTTAAAGACTATCTCTCTCTCTCTCTCTCTCTCTCTCTCTCTCTCTCTCTCTCTCTCTCTCTCTCTCTCTCTCTCTCTCATTCTCTCATTCTCTCTCTCTCTCTCTCTCTCTCTCTCTCTCTCTCTCTCTCTCTCATTCTCTCTCTCTCTCTCCCTCTCTCTCTCTCTCTCTCTCTCTCTCTCTCTCTCTCTCTCTCTCTGTCAGAAATAAAATTCTAGGTCAACGCCAACATCTACCTTATAGTTCTTACCACAGCAGACAGCATATTCCTTTTCGGAATTCTTCTAGTATGCTTCAAGGTTGCTTACATAACATAATTGTACTGATGTAACTCTTTCAGATTGATTTTCTATCTTTCGAGTACTGTGTAGCTATGGAATACGTACTCATGACATCGTCCTACGTCTCCAGTTGGTCGACAGCTGCATTGGCTATTGAAAGATACCTAGCCATAGCACATCCTTTGGCCCATATTAAGGTAAGGGTGTTATCTCATAACTGGTTGTTAGGCTGTCGGTAGGCAAGAGATGATTTTTTGTTTATCAAGCACTAGGAGCGAAAAAAAACATCAACAGCTTACATACTAAAAGGGAATATCAAGACTTCTCCGATAGCCTCCGAAATTTCAGTACGGTCATGTAGACCGAACAAAGCTTCTACTGTACTGGGTCCCGATTCCATTCATTCTGCAGCTCTTCCAGTTCTTTTCATTAGAACCATCAACCAGTGCGGATGAGAGAAAATGTCAGTTGAAGGAGGCCAATTATCAGGTGATTCACTTCGATTAGTAATGAATCTGACCTTTTTATTAGTATTACATAAAGGTTTCTTCAAAAATAAACTTTCCATTCAGATTTACGCACAAGGAGTTGATACGATTCTCTGCTACGTTGTTCCATGTTGTATAATCGTGGTACTGAATCTCATGGTAGCAGTGAAGGTTCGAAAATCACAACAGAGGTTTGAGCAGAAGGACGGAGCAGTTGAATCGAGGCGTCAGGGAGGTGGGTCTCTCTCTCTCTCTCTCTCTCTCTCTCTCTCTCTCTCTCTCTTTCTCTCTCTCTCTTTCTCTCTCTCCCTCTCTCTATCTCTCTCTTTCTCTCTCTCCCTCTCAACAAACAACAATTCAGGATCATCCTCTTCACAATCAGGAACCTGGACCAGAATCCTCTGGGTCATGCCCCTGGTCTTCGTTGTCCTCAACACTCCCTTCTATATCTTCATGATGGTCGAGATCATCTTCCAAATAATCTACCAGAGTCCACCGTCGTTCCAGAACAGGTCGGAACTCTTCGTGGTAAGAGCGTTAAATAGAACCGATGATAAGAATGTCTCCAGATCGTCTACAACACGGCGCACTACATGTATTACGCCAATACCGCCATAGATGTGCTGGTTTATGCTTTTTCGAGGTGATTTTTTTAAAACCTTCTGCTACTTGATGGTGACAGAATCATCACTTCTCAATATTATGTTTTGATAAATTCATAGTCACAAAAATTCTTCGAGCAGAACAGTGAAAACGTTTTTCTTGCACTTTCAAAAACATTCCCAAAAAACCTTCGAAATCGTTAAACATCGATTTTCCAGTGCCAACTTCCGGAAAACAGCAATCATCGCTTGGAGGCGAATCATATGGCCGACTGCAGGCGACGAATCGAAATTCAAGGTGATCGATCGACGCCCAAACAAATCGATAATCGACTTTTCAGGCTTTCACCGACAACACGTCACGGGTGAGCTGTCGACTACCTCATGATACAACTCATCTTAAACATGAGAACGGGGATCACGCCACGAGAACTCCTCTGTTAACTCCAGGAAACAAGAAATGTATCATCTCGACGAGAATCTGAACTGAATTGTACTTATCATTTTCCTACGGGTATCGTAAAGTGCTCATATTCATAACATGCATAATAAACTTTTGAGTTGTCTTCGAAAGAATCCACCACATATCTTCCTCTACCTGTAAAAAAGTCTGACCTCCGTAAATCGGTTTCTTAGTTACCGTAGCAGTTTCGCTTCGAAAAACATGAACGATTAAGTAATGCGCCTTTAATTTCAATGGACTGAAAGTAGGAATAATAATTTAAATCCACAAAGATCTAACTGTTCGTTGTGAGAGTCCGAGCCTACCGTACTCAGTTTACAAAAATGCGACTGCCGCGAGTTTGAAATCGGTTAGACTTTTTGCTAGATATGTGTCCACTGGAGAGAAAAAGAACTACAATGAAAAATACCGTAGTCAAAACACAAAGTTCATCCGAGAACGACGCTCCGCGTTTACACGTGAAATTTATTTTTATTTTTTCCTGCCGTTGTTTCTCGTTTTTTTCCTGGCTTCTCAGAATATTTTAGCACTTTGTTGAGCCGAATAATAAGACCAAGTTGATATGAAAGTTTTTTCTCGAAATCTTATCGTTTCAACAGCAGTACAATTATCTATGAAATTTTGTTTATAAAAATGTCCGTCTAGAAGATTTACGTTGGACTGAATATTCAGCGAGCTATCATTTTCATTTCAACGCTACTGTAGTTTTTATAACTCTCTACTCTCGCGATTCATTGATAATTTTCCAGATGTCCGCAACATCAAGGAAATCTGAAGAATCATGGACAGTGACGGTATTTTCTTTTAATTTATTAAATTTAGAAGAATATGGGTGCTCAGAATAGTGATCGAAACAGTTTTTTTTTTCCAGTTCGCAAAGGCTCTTCAAGCAAAGCAAGATTGGAGCGACAAGGACGAACTTCTTGATGTAGTTTATTGGGGAAAACAGGTAATTTTGACTTTTTTGATTCTCAACAGCAAATTTCGCAGATCCTCTCTCTTTTTATCGGGGTTCTCTTCGGTTTGGCGCCAGTGACAGGGTTTTTGGCTCTTATTTCGTACTTGGCTATCTCCACTGTTGTTGTGCATAGTTATGTCACGAAGTTCCAGAAGGTATTTTTTCTTTATTCTTCACTGACTATCAATAATTTCATTCCAACAAAAATGTGTCTTACTTCGTTCAAATGCTTCAAGTTGTAAAGTGAAAAATTTCTATCATCAAAATGCGTGCTTCGTCCATCAGATTCATTTAAAACATGAATTTTATGTTATTCGAAGCCAGTCGCTTATTTTTCCGTTTTATATTTGTAAAATTAAAATTATCATTCCTTCAAAAATGTCATTTTTAATCTTTTTTTTAAAGTATCATTTTTTTTTTAATTTATCGTTTATCAGGTCGACGAAGAAGAAGTCGGAGGCTTCTGGGAACTCGGAAAAGAAGGCTTCGGATCTGCAGCAGCCACGTTCATGGTAACCTGGATTACCGTCTACACTACCTTCAATGTCTGATTTTGTTGATTTTGTCCTAACTGTTCGTGCTCACGATTGATCTTCTATATTTAAGGAATCTTCAAAGTCACTGTGATCAATAAATTGTATTAAATCTCTTCTTTTCGTCCTGTCATCGGTTCTAATCGATTGATACTTGTGCACTACTTTCATTATGGTTCAATGAAGACTTCAGTGGATGCGAGTCTTATGGGTCTTTCTACTGCTTGTTCTAACTGTGAGAGCCAGTGAGTTTTTTTGCTTCAAATTTAAAAACGCCATTTTCCTCGACAACCTTTAAATACCATACAGATGTGATTTTTCTGATCATCGGCGAAGAAGGGCGGATCGGAAGAAATAAAACATCGGGCTTGAAGGCAGAACTGACATCTGAATGTGGGAAGATTGGAAAGGTGATTTTGATAGAAGTTATTGAAAACGCGGTGCTAGGAAGACGGGAGTGAGGAATTCGGCTCATCATAAAATGGTTAATTTCACAGTGTACTTGGGTATCCAATAGTTGGTTCTTCACAAAAGTTGTTCTCCCAATCAAACCTACAAGTATGCTTAATATAAAAGGAAATTACTGTTGGCTGCAGATTGAAGATTGAGATTATTACACGTCGTCATGAACGCGCGATTTTACAGTGTGTCAAATTCCTCACTCCTGTCTTTCTAGGACTCTGTGTTGAAAACTGACTTCTCCTTGAGAAAAGTGAAACATTTTCTTTGAAACACATGAGAACCAGCTTTTTTGTCCTCTCCTGGTCATAGACTTTGACTGACATTCTTTAAAATAAAAAAAAATCTTGAAATTGTCTTTTCAATACTGTTTCCTATAGACGACCATTCAGACCTGCAAGATTCTCGACTCTGTCGCTGACATCGGCGGAAGAGGACACTGGTCTGTTTGGAACTCGATCTACAGGTAAAATTTCAAAATATCGTAGTTTTCAAGATAAACGCATTTAGAATAGGAGAGTCTAAAATATTCGATTGGCTCCTGGTTCTGGAAACGACGAGTCATGTGAGATTCGAGAGGCTTTTCGATCATCTGGAGAAGATGGACCCAGAAAAAGACACATTTGAAGGGTATGGACTGTTCGATAGAAGGTGAGATTTTCTGATTTCTCATAATTTTTCTGATATGACGAACATTTCCAATTAATCTTCCCATTTAGTTTCTGGCGTTTCTGCTCAATTTTGTGAGAAGGTGGACAAATATCCAAAAGTGGCACCACTCACAACGTTTTTTTTGACAATTTATCAGCAGTGTCGTCCAAAATCTTTTCCTATAAATGGAATTTCACTATAAAAACCGAGTTTGTGAGTTTCTAATTCTCAGACCGGTCATCATCCATCACTTTGGCCTCGACTTGCCAGATGATCATCCTTTCATGTATCCAGATTTCTCAGCGGGACTACTCTTGTCAACAGCTACAGTGAAAAAGTATGTATTTTACTCATCAAGAAAAAGAAACTTAATCATTCAGGTTCGTGAAACAAATCGATATTGAGAAAGCGAGGGGCTTCACGATTGATGCCAAACATGAGGTGAAATTTTGTTTTAAGACTTGAAAGAAATTATCGTTTGAAAATTTGAAGGAAATTTTTGCTTCAAAATTCGAAGAAATTATTATTTCAAGATTTGAAAGGAATTTTCGTATGAGAAGTTTCAGCATCGTTCGAAAGTTTAAGCAGTTTTCTCTAAGCAAAATTATACTCTCATAATTATCAGTAACATTCGTCCGCTTTTGAACTAAATCTAATGGTTTTTGTGTGTTTTGTAATTTTTTTTCACACATGCGTCCAAAAGTATACTCCTGTTTGATATTCAAAAAAAATTTTGTCGAAAACTGGTACTGTTCATAAAATTTTGGACGACACTGTATATAGTTCAACAGATATCACTTCTCACTTATGATGTGAATGAAGTTCAGCTAGCCGTCATGATGTACAAAGAACTCAACCTGGAGTTGGTCTCGAACAAACACGTCTTTTGTCTGTTCGATGACCCAACGTGTGCTGTCTATCACAAGGTTATTTTTGAAGTATATTTTTTAAAATTGTTTAGACAAATTCGAGGTTATATTTTCGAAAAACGTCCGAAATAGTTTTCTATTTTTTATTTCAAGAAAATGTGCAATAACTTATGTAAATTCCCTTTAAAAATTCAATATTCTAAAAAGAACCGAAAAACCACACTTTCGTACAGGAGAACACCCTAGGATGTGGTTCGCCCGTCTCAGAAGATCAGATCCATGTGATGATCAAGACGTTTACTGGATTTCATAGAACACGATGTGGGTCAATTTATCCTTTTTACCCTCCGAATTCCGTGAAATATTTCATTTTCGTGTCATAAATTCCGTCAAAAATTATCGAATTTGAGTAAAAAAAAAGACAATGAAATCCCCATCTACTCAGTCTAGTCTGGGAATGAGAGGCTATGCAACGGTTTTTGATTCATGTGACTTTTGTACTCCCAAATTCCGACTTCCGTGGAAAAAATACTACTTACTCTGCTATATCCCATTGTTTCAGTGGTTATCATGAAACGAACATGGACACGCGACCTTCCTCTGGTCGAGTATTGTAGTGATGTAGAAGACCAATATGTGCCGACGATAAACATAGGAGTGAAAAATACAGAGAGAGGTATTATTTACATATCTGAAAAATAATGATCAGAAAATATTTTTTTCAAACTATTGATTTTTTTGAACGTGTGCTTTAACTTTTTTTTGAAAAATCTCCGTTCGAAAACCAGAAAATGAAACACTTTTCGAGTTTGACTCGATTATTGAAAAACGGCAAAATTCAACAAAAAGGGACGAAAAACGAAATTGCTCAACCTTTTTTATTTTATTTTCGCCTTGAACTCAAAAACATGAAAATCAACAAATCGAAATAAAATAAGGTCACTGTGGAAAAACCTGGGCAATACTGGAGCGGTTCTCTTCGTCGGAACGGAAATCACCGTTCCTTGTCATTGCTGACGACGACACTCTAATGAGTTTCGAACGAGTCAGAAGCTTGGTTTCGTGTTTGGATCCAAAGGAGAAGGTATTTTTTTTTTGTTGAAGCGGATACATTCCATGAGATTTCAGTTATTCTCCACACTGTTAGTTTAGTTTTATTTAGTTTGAGTGAAAAAGAAGAGGTTTTCTCGTATACCCAAATCGCAACTGCTTAAAAGTTACTTTTGATAAGGTTCGAACCAAAAATATTTCTCTAACACGACTGAAAGTTTTTGAACGATTTGAAATCAAGATGTAGGAGAACAGTTAGGGTGGGCACTGTTTGTCGGCTTGCGTATACCGATTTGTTCCGCTCTTACACACACGTAGCGAAGGGAAAGGAAAGGGTTGCCTCCTTCATCTTCGAAATCGGAAAAATGTCTATAGTTGTCTGCGCTCTCTCGCCTTTTCACCCTCTCACGTGGCAGCGGAAACAGGGAGTTGTGAGATGGACTTTTAGATTATTTTGCTCCTAGTGATTGAAAAACAAGAGGAGTTCCCTACCGTTTTCCCGCCAATTGGCTCAGCTGGCGATTTACATGTATTAATTTCAGGTGATCATCGGAGAAAGATATGGATACGGTTTCTCTGTCGACGGAAGGTCAGGCTATGACTATCCGACCGGAGGATCTGGGTAATATTCTCACACAATGTTTTTTTATGAGTACTGTATTCCAGAATGGTTCTGACCAGAGCAGCAGTCGATGCTCTCCTATCAAAATGCTCGTGTCCATCAGACGATGCGCCGGATGATATGATTATGGGTTCGTTTTTCTTTCTTTTTTGAGTGAGACAGTGTTGCAATGTGATGAAAGTACTGAAATCATCATTATTTGAGCTAGAATTGTGATAAGCCTATGTTTCAAGTTTTCGCAAGGTCTTGGAGTTGAATGAAAGTACAAAAGGTTATCATAGTTTGAGCTAGAACTCTTAAAGAATAGGAATTCTCATGTTTTTTTCTATTTGTATGAAAATTCTTGGATTAGAAAGATTCCGTAATATTTTCATAATTAAAGCTGAGATTTTTTTGAAAAAAGTCTATCATATCGGAGTTGTGGGTGCGCTCTTAATGTTTCCCAACCAATCAGATCTAGAGGACAGTCGGTTCAACAGTTATTGTGCTACGAACAGAAAAAAAAACAGTTCTTCTGTTTTCATAATAGGAAATTAATAAAAACACCTACTAAACAGAAACCTCAAACAAAAAAGCAGTCGAAAATTTATTGCTCTTCTCAAAAAAACAGCAGAAAACAGAAGGTTATGTATTTCAAGACCGTTTCCATTTTTTCGATTTAATCCTGTGAAAGATGAATAAATCGGTTTTCTAGGTATGTGTGCTGACTCAGCTAACGTGAAGATTGTCCACAATGCGGGTTTTCATCAATCAATCGTTGATGACTATGATCCTGATTACATAAGGTAAGAGTACTGTATCTAAAGGTTCTATCTTATCCCTTTCAGAAGAACATTGCCAATTTCATTCCACAAGTTTGAGAATACTGACCCGTATAAGGATTACATGACTTATTTGCATGTCACTCAGAAAACGAGTGTTCACAATGAACTGTAGGAAAATTTGACACTTCGATTGAAAAAAAAACACTGAAACGTTGAGAAGACTGGGAATTTGGAAAATCTAGACCACCCACGATGTTTAGTCTGGTCTGGATTTCCCAGAAAACCGGAATTTCCATCAGATTTTTGAAGAATGGCTTTTTGTAAAATCTAATTCGATTTTTCATAAATAAAACCCGCTTTTAAATCAAATTTTTATGAATTTCAAGCGGTTTTTTTCAGTTTTCATAATTTATTACTACTAATCTATCGAATCTCGAAATTTCTTGTCACAATTCTATTCTGATGATTTTTTGTTTTTTTTTCAATTTTTGTACAATATTGCTCATTTTGTAAATAAATATTTTATTGAGAATATCGAATGTTATTTCTTCAAGAAGTTCTTGAAATTTTCCGCTTCGAAAAATACAATCAAAAGTGCTTCAAATAGGACTTGTTTTCTTCTAGTTCAGTCGACGTGGATATTAACTTTCGATACTGTATCTACAATCTGACATCATCGTCTGATAGAGCATATATACTGTACCTTACTCGTAATCGAGAAGATCTACAGCATCCATTTTCTGACACAATACATATACAGTATCCAATTTTGATACATGAAACCTACAGTACTTAATTTCTGATACAGTACATCTACATACACTATTCATGTAACAATACAATGCACTTACATATCCAATCCGATTTCCAGTTCAGTGTATCTACAGAATTTGCTGCCAGACTCTGTAATCCTACCATATTCGTTTGCAAAAAAAGTAAACCTACAAAATGCGGATCAGATTCAGTATACCTACAGTATCCGGATTAAAATTAGAATTCCTACAGTGTCCAGATAAAATTAAGTAAACCTCACATATATCGCTAGAAGCATGGCCGTTTTCAAACGCGCTCTAATCTCAATTTTGCAGAATGAGTACGGTAGGCCTACCTTAGGGGTCGGGACTCTCACGACGAACAGTTAGATCGTTGTGGATTTAAATTACTATTCATACTTTCAGTCCATTGAAATTAAAGGCGCATTACTTAAATCGTTTTGTGTTTCGAGGCGTAACTGCTACCGTACTAAGTGCCCGATTTACGGAGGCCAGATTTTTTTTTACAGGTAGAGGAAGCTATGTGAACCTACAATACCCAAATAAGATTCATTACATCTACAGTATCCAGATAGAATTAAGTAAACTTACAGTACCCAGATTATTATTCATCACATCTACGGTATCATCTGAAAAGTAGTACAATCTAGCCCCCTCACCACACCCACGTCTTCTTCCCTGAAGTATTTCTGGAACACAAAAGACGCCTTACGCCAACCAAATTACAGTGATTCTATGTCAGAATAATGTGCTCGTGCCGTGTTGCCCACGCATGCAATCTGCTCTCCTCGCTCGCCGATCATTTTTGACATTCTTTTTTTGATTGATGAAATGGCTTCCGTGAGACAGAGAGAACGAGCGAGTGAAGAGTTGTTCCTTTTGCGTATTCTACCTGACACTACTGCCTTGACATGACAATCATCTGGCAAAGCTCACGAATCATCTGTCAAATTCAATGTCATACCCTCCACAAGTTAGACACAACCTTCTTCCTTTTTTTTTTTTTTACAAATTTTGTATACTTACCGTCAGTTTTCTCATAATTTTATGTGTCGTACAAAATTATTCAAACTTCTTTAGAATGGAAGCAAAGCTCGATACTTTAAGAGAATTGGACTAACGATCAGGCACATATCTTCCTCCACCTGTAAAAAAGTCTGACCTCCGTAAATCGGTTACTTATTACTGTAGCAGTTTCGCCTTGAAACACAAGAACGATTAAGTAATGCGCCTTTAATTTCAATGGACTGAAAGTAAGAATAATAATTCAAATCCACAAAGATCTAACTGTTCGTTGTGAGAGTCCCGACCCTAGGGTAGGCCTACCGTACTCATTTCACAAAAATGCGACTGGCCCGCGTTTGAAATCGGTCAGACTTTTTGCTAGATATGTGTCAGGTTTACAGTGATGTTATATCGATCAGAGGCATTAATACATATAATTCTGAGCGATTTTGTGGAGTTTTTCTTGTGAAGTTCTGAATCTCTGTCACACACAAGAGTTGACCGTCGAACCACCCGAAGTGCGCTAGTCCATTTGGGTTAGCTCGATTTGATATGAGAATGGTACCACATATCTTGTCCCCTTAATCAAATTGCATAATGACAATTTATCAAAGAAACTAAAGTCTATGTCACATATCTAGCAAAAAGTCTGACCGATTTCAAACGCGCCCAGTCGCGTTTTTGTAAAATGAGTACGGTAGGGTCGGGACTCTCGCACACATATATCGCTAGAAGCATGGCTGTTTTCAAACGCGCTCTAATCTCAATTTTGCAGAATGAGTACGGTAGGCCTACCCTAGGGTCGGGACTCTCACAACGAACAGTTAGATCTTTGTGGATTTAAATTATTATTCTTACTTTCAGTCCATTGAAATTAAATGAGCATTACTTAAATCGTTCTTGTATTTCGGGGCGAAACTGCTACGGTTCTAAGTACCCGATTTACGGAGATCAGACTTTTTTACAGGTAGAGAAAGCTATGTTTATGTGTGTTTTCTGGATTCAACAATATTCTGCAATAACCTTTGACGATTAAATCCCTCTTACCCCAACCTGACCCAACCTTGTGTATTGCTCCTTACTCCCGGAATCCAAATTAATGAAGCTGTGTTCGTGTGTCAATTCCTTCACACTACCCTAAAACCGCCATAAAGAGCCAATGCAATTAGGTAAACGCGTAATAAACATTGTTTAGGACTCGAGTTTAAAGGCTCATAGAACTGACAGAATGAAGAGAGAGAGAGAGTGAGTGTGTGTATGTGTTTTCAGCCTCATGAATCCTCATTATTTTGGGATTTGTTGGAAATGTCCATTGTGTACCTTGGACGACGACGGTAGTAATAGTAGTCTCATCTAATTTCTCCAAATCTCCCATTCCATTTGATTCCGAAATCGGTCTTGCACTCCTACTAAATCCGTCTTCGAGATGAATTGGTCTATACAAGAATCCGGTCTGACTCTTCACTGTTTCTCATCTTATTGCACTCAAAGTTGGAACTCTTTCAAGTTCCGATTTCTCGTTGAACAATGACAATGATATTGTTAGATCAAAATTGAAAACCCAACTTCCTAAGTACATTTTGGTAATCTAACTATTGCAAGGCTGAGTAGTTCTTGATATTTGTCCTGTTTCTTAAAATTCAGATTAGCGAAAGACATGCAATACGGTTCCGACTGTATATGTACAACGTCAGTTGTCACAGTGAAAAATGTACGAACTAGGAAAATTAGTATTTCATTTGTAATTGACAGTATAGTTTTTGAAAACCAGAGTACCTTTATTATACCTGTAGATAATAATGATAAATACATAATTGCTCCATTTGAGGTATAACAACAAGTTGTAATACACTCACTTTCAAAAGGGAAAAACTTTTTTCAGTCTGATGACTTCCAGAACAAAAACCACTCATTGTTTTCCTTGTCAACCCTGTTTATAGTTGGATCGAATTTGTGAGAGACGTCAGTAATCAAAGTGTTGTGTATGACAGGGTAGTACTTTTGGCAAATATGAGGAACGTCAATGTCGAGAACCACAAACATTTTTCAATAATTATTCTGTCACTTGATTGTTTTAATTACCTCACCTTCCTTTCTCTCTCTCTCTCTCTCTCTCTCTCTCTCTCTCTCTCTCTCTCTCTATCCTACATTCTTTCCAGCACTATTATTCAAACATCGTCATACGGACACGAACTTTAACTTCGATATTCGGTCTACCACCCAAGTATTTCTAGTCGGACCAAAATAACAATGGCACGCGTTTTGGAAGCTTCAAAGGCATGAAAAAACAACCGAGAATATTAAATCGTGGGTGAAATCATTTGGCCCAACGACGAGTCTAGCACAGAAATTCTCAATCCAAGTTGATCAAATAATGCTCATGCTGAATCGTCCGTTTACGAACGCTTCTTACTTTGAATTGTTTCTGTACAGATTATCAGTTTGAACTGTAAATTCTGGATTTTTAAAAGTTATTTAAAAGAGTTTCTGGAGTTCGTTCCACCCCAGTCGACCAAACTTCGAAACCTCCTTCGAACCTCTAACCTCTATTTCTTGTTTCAACCTAAAATTCACGAACTCTATTGATTTCTGATGTCTGAAAGATCAGAAATTTAATAAGGGATTTTATACAGTAAAGATCAGAGTCGTCACATCAATATCGAATCTCGAGTTTCGGAACTTTCCTGGTTTGTTCTCTCGGCATTATGCATGGATGACTACCCAGTTCTAGACCTATTACCCTACTATCCTTGTCAATCAAATACATTCTCTTAATCTTTTTTTTCGATAACGTCCAAAATTAAATGAACGCTTCAGAAAACAATGTTATTCTCGACATCCCGGAATAAAACACTTTTTTTCAGATCTTCAAAGAACGAAAATAATCCTTCAGAAAAAATTATAACCATCTAACGACGTACTTATGTTTATTCATTAGTTCTTGAGTACTGTACCGATCCATGCTCATTTCATGACATTTCCTCCAAAGGATTTTCCAGGAAAATGCATCCCATGAGGTTTGCTTTGGGAAGGTGGGAACATCGTAAGACATCTGTACTTGTTTCTGCAAGGATACTGTAGGCTTGCTGGATAAGACTCCGCCCATTTTTGCAAATGCAAATCGTGCAGGGTTTTCCAACCAGAAAATCAACTGCTCGAACAGTAAGAGCTCAAGCATACAAAAGTTCAATGATCTGGATAGCACAGGCTTCAAATCCACCGTCTCTTTTCTTATTTTTCATGTAAATATCAACCCGTTGAAAAGAACCTCGTTTCGTCCAAGCAAGTTTGAAAGTATTTTGAGATTTGGACATCTTATTGGCATCCAAAAGTACAGGGAAACTACCATCTCGGTGGTACAAGCTTCAATCCCTATCAACGGAAAAGTCTCAACGTGACTCATCCTGATGATCCTATCAAATTATGCACAACTGAAAACACTTCAAAACTTCCGAAAAAATCAAAACACAAAGCTTCTGTTCCCTGAATGTTCATTACAGTTCCCAGGTGGTCAAAATTAATGATTACGCTTGAATGCGAAACCGATTTCTACCTGGAAAGTTGAATTTCGCTTCTTATGGCTTTATGATTCCGGAGTTTGATACCATTAGAGCAAACTATAACCAACATTTTTTGGTGTGTTAGTGGCTTACGGTTTTTTCTGCTTGTCACTAAGTTCTGAAATGCTTAGAAAATCGGTCCATGGTTTTAACGGGTTTCGTTTACTGATTCATGCAATAAATACACCATAATTGACGACACTTCTTTCTGTACAGGGTGCGGCAGAAATAATAGGACACACTCAAAATGCTATAAACATCCGAGAACTTTTCGGAATTCTCACAAGTTTGGCACAAATATAGATGATTAACATGTTAACACTTTTTCATGAAAACTTTGCGAATCAATCACTGCATTATCGTGCCACAACTCCTAGAATTAGTTGCGTTACATCGATGGTGTTACGCAGGTCATCGTTGGCAAAATACGATCAGATTTTTTGAATAGCATTCTTCAGAGAGCTTTATTTTTGTCAATGTTTAGAGAAACTATCTGGGTTTGAAATATTCTTGAGTCGTAATCAGTCGAGTTCAAATCAAACTACGAAACAGGTTTTTGTGTTACCAACTCAAACTCAGAAAATTGATTTTTACAACATCTCTGGGTGACGAACTGCTGTCACTCTTTGTTGAACGATAGATGTATAATTTATTAGGTGAATTTATCTCGATACAAAGTTACAATCAATTTCTTACTTCTTTCCGTGAAGCTAGAGTTATTGAGAAGTTATTGACGCAGTTACATGAAAGTTGGGTGATTTTCTCACGAAATATCGTCTTATAAGCGGGGAGCGCATGGGAGTGCGTTACTGCTTAGCATTTCTTGAGCAAATTTTCGTTTTTTTAAAGATCAATTTTTTTTGCTTCCAAACAAAAATATATCTTATTGAACATGTGGAATTACAGATTTTTACCTTCTTTTGACTATTCCCCTCGAGTCCTTAGGCTCAAATGGTCTTTATTTGCTGATCTGATACCCTCACTATATTTTCTTAATTTAACTACTACATCGACATAAAAATCGGTTCCAGCACTATCATTGTGTGAGTCAAGATCTTAACAGTGCTTCGAGTACAGAAAATCAAAATACTGTAGATTTTGAAGAGTTTTATTCTCAAAAATGCATCACTTTAATTTTTAGTTGAAGTGTTTTTTCATATTGCAATAGTAATACAGCTACCATTTCACAGTAAGAGGTGATTCGACGATAAAATTTAGAGGGAAGATTCTTAAAGGTTAAAAGAATGAATAACAGAAAAGAAAATTAGAATTCTCCTCACAGAAATCGTAAGTCATTAGCGAGAAAAACTGTTACAACTCCATCGCAAGCATTGTTTGTAGGACTGCACTAATAACACTATCCTTGACGACTTTTCCCACTTTCTCAGCTAGCTCTTGCAACACTGTAATCGTCACGTTCAAGTCTGAAAAACTTTCTATGCCTGCACTCTAGACACCAAGAATGACGACATAGTCACTCGCTCCACTATATACTCTGTGCAAGACTCTGATTATCCACAACATGTACAACTGCAAAGTTTCCTGCACTCTAGGCACCATAAATGACGACACCCGCGAGTTCTTGCTCACAACCCGTGAAACCTGTCATATCTTGAGTGTTTGTCGGCAAAAACACGCGTTGACTTTATTATGTGTCTTACATGCCAGGAGAACCTAGCAAAAGTTCGCAACTCTATTCCCTTGACAGAAGTTGTCATCTTGCACTGCTGATATCACTCTGGCGTTCGCGTCGTTGCAGAAAAGTTCAACTTTCTCTCTCTCTCTCTCTCTCTCTCTCTCCCTTCCTCTCTCTCTCTCTCTCTCTCTCTCTCTCTTTTTCTCCCTTCCTCTCTCACTTTCCTATTCTACATATAACCTTCACACGCTGATCCTAAGATCATACATCTGCGAAAAAGTGAAATCCTGACACAAGAAACAAAATCCCGAAAAGGTAATCCACATCAAAAATCAGAAGTATTTCGTAGTCTAAGAACAAATCGTGGTAATCTGAAGCGTTTTACTTTCACTCTATCCGTGTATAGGCCCCTATGCTTAGATAGGATCCGCCTATTTCGAAGCTTGTATTCATACAAATTCTCCACTCCGTATAGAGTATCAATAAGCAATCACAACCACAACAGCTTTATTACATTAGTACCAGCTGTAAACTTCTGAGTCTTTCGATTTGTCAATCTCTCTCTCTCTCTCTCTCTCTCTCTCTCTCTCTCTCGCTCTCTCTCTCTCTCTCTCTCTCTCTCTCTCTCTCTCTCTCTCTCTCTCTCCCATCTCTCTTTTTCTCCCTTCTCTCTCTTTCCCTCCCTCCCTCCTTCTCTCTCTCTCTCTCTCTCTCTCTCTCTCTCTCTCTCTCTCTTTCTCTCTCTCTCTCCCTCTCTATGTTTCTCTGTTCTACCACTGGAAAATCCCCAAAAGTCATTTTTCCAGAAATGTCCGTTCGCGTGTCGGAAAAACACATGGATGCGCAGCAAAGTGTCAGATATCCAAAACACTTATTGAAATTCAACTCTCTTATGTTTGTGACACGTACTTCTTTGCACTTCTGAAATTCAATTTCTCAGGGTGTTTTTGAGGTTTAATCTACTATTGACGGGTGACATGAGGAATAGTTTGAACAAAGAAGCGCCTTGACACCATCATAAATACAAAAAAAGCGGAAAGATGATAACTTGACTATTATTTTCCTACAAAAGGAGACTAGTTTAGGTATCATTTCTGAGCAGTTCAATACATGCTTCCAGTACGGTCTGTCACAGACACTTTTTCAATGAGAATGTAACGAGTATCGCTGGGACTAACTGAAACTCACTTTTCTGGCTATGTGAAGCATGCAGTCAGCAAAACATACAGATATCATAGCTAACACTGGTATTCAGAATTGAATCAGAACCATTATAGGGCTATAAGGGCTCTCAAACATTTAAAAAGATCCATGGTTTAGACCTAGTCAGCTGTGTACAACAGAAAAATAGCAAAACCAACGGAAGATTAAAAAAAATGAATTTCCAGAAAAATCTGGTGACAATACACCAAAATCGACTGTTTTTTTCTGTAAGTTTTTTTCTAAACTCTTTTTTTTTATAAAACTAAGTACATCTTACATTCAATTAAGTACATTCAATTTATTTCAAGTACATTCAATTTATTTTGAGTAAAAAAAAACTTTAAAATCTGGAAGTTTGAGGAATTCTCCTTCATGACACAACTTTGAGTGAAACAAAAATAATTTCGCTAGATTGTTGAGCTCAAACATATGCTTGTTGGTTATGTTGAAAAAAACATGTGTCGAACGAAAGATTGTCTGAAATTTCAAACGAAAATTGCTTGAAACGGAACGAAAAAATTTTTCCATGTAAAATTGAATATGACTGTCCAGATATTAAATCTTCATTTTAAGCTCTAAAAGTACAGGTTTTGATAGATTTTATTAACTGAAGCTCCAAAATCAGTTCCGAAATTTTTCCCCTAATGTTAATTAAAGTAATATGTCAAAATTAACTTCCACCTGTTTGCAAAGGGAGGTAAATAAAATTCAGCTTTTTATGACTATTGGGAATATCGAAGTCCCTAGTTGATATGAATTTTTTTTAAATCAGAAGTAGCCAAATACTTTTTTTGCAGATATAATTTTTCAAAATTCCTGGTGACAAAACTCTCAAAATTCTTACAATCTAAATAAATTAGTTTAAAAAATCAACATGGATAACAAAGTTTGAATCTTTTAGGATCTAACAACTCCAAAACTCCTGATTTACCACGGATGA
>OZ022250.1:3840496-3860496 GCA_963978915.1 Caenorhabditis parvicauda | reverse complement strand
ACTGCTTTGCTTGGTGTCGATCAGCAGAGTTTTTCTCATAATTCGGTCGAATATCTTTCTGTGCTTTGGGTTTTAGGAAAGAAAGGATCACGGCTTGATTTATGTGCTGCTTGTTCGACCAAAAGAAGAAGCGCTCCCGTTCTTTCAATTAGGTAATTTTGGCTGACATATTCCACCTTTTTTCTCACAAAAAGGTTCTTTTGTACAGACGAAACTTTGTGGTGTGCTGCAGGTCCTTGTTCTAGTCTTATGTACCTTTCGAACTTGTCTTATTCGAAAAATATTTAGTCATCAAGCAAGACTACTGTAAAATAAAAGAGAATCAAAAAATACCCCAAATTTTTAAATTATCAAGCTTAAATTTCTGAAAATCTGGGAAAAAGACTTTTTCACAGTTGTGAACAATTAACGTGTGTACTCTAAATAGTACAAAACTGTAAAATCAACACTAGTTAGGTACACTGAGAAGAGAAATCATACTGCACCGGAAAATGTAACCACGTCTTCACTGTTCATAGAAAAAAATCAATTAGTATTTGAATGCCATAAAATTTGAAATTAAGAAGTTCAAATCCAAAAAGGAATCTCATAAGCTGAAACTCCTACAAGCGCTAAACATCACTACTGGGCAGTCTCGACCTTCCCTCTCTCAAAGTATGTGAAAGGTTGTCTAATAACATCCTATTAGGTGTGCCATTCGATTTTTTCCTTTCAAGAATCCCACGAGTCGGTCTATTGTCAGTCACGTCATCTGATTCAATGGACCCAAAAAGGTCGTTAGTTATAATGTCGTGTTGATAGCATTTATGTGTTTATTCAAATGTTTGGCTTTATTTTGTGTGTATAAATAGGTTTGCCACGTCCCGAAAGAATAACCCATTTTTTGATTTTGAAATTATGGTATTTGGAGAGTTCAACTCTCTTTCTGTCTGTCTGTCTGTCTGTCTGTCTCTCTCTCTCTCTCTCTCTCTCTTTCTCTTTCTCTTTCTCTCTCTTTCTCTCTCTCTTTCTCTCTCTCTCTCTCTCTCTCTCTCTCTCTCTCTCTCTCTTTCTCTTTCTCTTTCTCTTTCTCTTTCTCTCTCTCTCGTGCGCTCTCTCTCTCTTTCTTTTTCTCTTTCTCTTTCTCTTTCTCTCTCTCTCGTGCGCGCTCTCTCTCTTTCTCTCTTTCTCCCTCTCTCTCTCTCTCACTCCAGCTACCCCAACAATTGAACAAAATCTTCAAAAAGTCTCAACAAGGCTTCTCTTGATCGGTCAGTAGATAATCTCAACTAGAAAAATCACTGTTGTCTTCCAGTTTTCCTTTTTAACGCTTTGAAGAAAAAGCGCGTTTTTTTCTGACTGGACATACTCTAAATTAAGTTAGGTCCTGTTAACACGACACCAGCCAGCGCACGAAGGTCACCCTGGTGTACTTTCAAGTTCAAAGAAGCTTTTGGTTGACTGCTCATAATATGCACTTATCTTAGGGTTCACAACAGAGAAATAATAGTTCCTTTTTCGGTGATAAAAAGTACATTTATCACTGGTAGGTAGCAAGTCTTTTGGTTTTCTTCGAAAAAGCTTCCATTTTTAACATTTCTGTTATTTTGCATTAAAAAATTTAATGAAGAAAACGTTTATTTTTCAATGATCCTGGTTGGATGACAAAAATCTTGAAAGTTCAAACTAGTTGATTCATTAATTTGACCTCAACTTCTCATTCAGTCTTCATGCAACCTACGCACTAATTATATAAGTCATAAGATTTTATCTATTAATGATCTAGTACTAAAATTGCTTATTTAAAGCCATTCTCTCTGTCTCTTTCTCTCTCTTTTCATCTCTCTCTCTTTCTCTATCTTTCTTTCTCGTCACCCTAACGCCTTGTTGGATAGACGCGTCTTTGAGTGGTTCAAGTTTCACTAATCGCAACAAAATTAATCCCTGTTTCAAAGTTGCTGTGACATGCCGTCGATCCCCAGTTTTAATGAAAAAGTTGACTTTTCCTTCTTCCCTTGGACTAACCGAGAAACCAAGGTTGCGTGAATAAATCATAGAGGGTACCTTTTCCTGGTCCAGAGTACGTCTGACAGCGACCTTGTCGACAAATGGTCTGCGTTTTGTGACTGATTTGTCTTTTTGAAGATCTAAACAGTTTTGTTCCCGTTTTACTTGTCAAAAATTTCTAACTGACGTTTTTCCTAAAACAATGAGTTCTTCACCTCACAATATTCTTTTCTGATCTAGACGAGTTATCTGCGCTTCGTCAATCGAACGTCTTTCTTATGAAGTCAACCATCAATATACTCTGTTCCAAAGTTCATTTCGTTTGTGTATCTGAACAATACCTAGTTCTAGAATTCTTTGCAAACTCAGTGAAAAAAACCTGGAACTTTTAATATAATCCTTTGCTGATCTCTGCTTCAGGTTGTGCAATGTCGTTTCCCGGTTTTATATGCGGATTGTCAGTGCCTAGCAGGTGTTGATTTTCTTTGGAAAATGTAAAGATGAAGATACTTGTCTTCGATTTCTCTTATATTTCTCAGACTGAATTCGTTATATTAGAAATTCTCCCTGTCTATACCTTCATTTCCAATTTTTACTTCTGAATTCCTTATGTATTTTTTCTCACAAACGGAAGCTCGCTACGGTCATGGATTGGTCTTTTTTAATTTCTTATTCTCATGAAAACCGAAATCTATTTAACGGAGAATAAGCGCTGAACCTCGATACGTTTCAGTCAGGTCAATCATTATAAGTTCACTTTTTAATTATCAGAAAAAATTATTGGAGGAGGTCCTGCACACGAAATTTGAGGCATCCCCGTCTAGTGGTCCTCCAAACTTCAATCATCGTTTTTGTGTATTTGATGCACACTTCAAACGCACCTCGACTCGTTTTGTGACCTCGTAGTATACCTTCCCCTTTCCGCAAGAAGAGGAAGTGAAATGGGTCTTTATGAAAGTACATTTCTCCTATGGATTTTCTCCTATTTCTAAGGAAAAGGTGAGCTTCTCTTTGCTTCATAGAGACTATGTCTCGGTAATGGAAAAACGACGGATGTGTTATTTATACGCGGTTTATGTGCATTTTAGCAGGTTATGTGCATTTTAGCGGATTATGTGAATGTTAGCTTTTTATGTGCGTGTTATACTCTGTTTATATGAGATTTATATTCCAAACGCTTATGTGTCGTTTATGGCCAAGAACTTTCTGAGGCCTTTTCGGGACTTTTTATGTGACCCGCACATAACATGCACATAATCGTAAGTTACATGAACACTGAAAATTCGAACTTTGTTGCATCCGAATTACCCCGAATGATGTGCAGATGAGTATTGAAAGATATTCTACGAGCCCTGAGGTCTTCGAGCAGTACCTTACGAACTGTCAATATGTCTGCATTTTAAATTCCCAAGGGAACTTTGCGAAATTTCAGTCAATTGTGTCCTGGAAAAATTTTGTGGTATGTTCGGACAGAGAGATTCAAAAAACAGAAAAATTCGATAGAGAAAATACCATTGTGGGAGGAGTTTCCCTTTGAAACTATTCTAAAAACTCGGAAAAAATACTGATTTACTTTACTCCGGAGTGACGAAAAAAACTAAAAAAAAAATATGGCAGTGCCACCATCTCTTGAGAAAGTGACTTCGAAGTCAAATATAAGTCCATATGTAAAAAAAAAGCGGGGAAGGTCGTTTTAAATCAGATAAAAGTGATTATATTGCCCACCTCATTTTATTTTGCAAAAAATTCATTCAGAAACAATTATTTATTATTTTCCACCATTTTTGTTCATTTTCTGTATTACATTCCTACCTTTCTCGCAGTTTTTACAGCAAACAGTGCAAAAGTGAAAAATTAAAAGTAAAAATAGCTACTCATAAGTTACAGTACCAGGTAGATCAAATGTTTTTTATTTTCGTTTTCTGTTCTTGTTTGAGCTATTTCCTGCTGTTTTGTTCATTTCCTTCTTGTATTTCATCTGTTTGATTTAAGTGAAGACTATAGAACATATTTTCGTGATAAACTCTCACAGTAATGACCACCCGTAACTTGTTTAACTAACGTTCGCGAGCGATTTCTTCAAAAATCATGTTCAGGTCTCTCGATCGAGGTTCCATCGGTGGAACGCACTCCCACTCTATTCATCACATCAATGTTAGTCAGGTCATACTCAACTGTTATGAAAACAGGTGAGTTCATAAGACTATATTTTTCGAAAGTTATTGTGATTACATTTTTCGGATTAATGTTGTTGTTCCTAATTCTCAGGTAATGAAAACACTTTTCTGTCGCTGCAGTAGCAAATTTGCAGGTTTCATTTCACCTTACTAATTTTTGTTTTGATGAATGGGACCTAATCTAAAATTTTCAGTCAATCGGGATGATGGGAGCTTTTCAAAAAAATCTCACATCGACGCTACTAATGAACCCTACGAGGGTAAGACAATTGACGGAAATGGATAAGGAAACAAGGTGTGTTTTAATTTTTTTTTAAATCTCAAACCAGTCAAGTCGTTCAGTCACACAGTAAGAGTAAGACCACTGCGCGAAAATGCCTTACGAACACCGATAATTTTAATTTTCAAGCCATTCAGGTCGATGTGGAATTTTCTGGAAAAAATATTCATGATTTGGTGCTCGCGCTCGCAGGGAAGCTGCAATCAACAAGCCTAAACGCGAGACGAGGAAGTTGCACTCTGGAAAAATGATGGAAAAGAACAAGGAAATGAGGTATGTTTTAACGTTTAACTCTAAAAATTAATCTACAATAAGTATGATCTGATTCTGCTCATTCTTTAGACCTTGTGTGCAGAATGGAAACTAACTCATTCAGTTTTATTAACTCTTCATTTAGCTCAAAGGTGGTACTCTATATTACATACCAAAATCCACAAACTCAAAAATCGTGCACCTCCTAATTTACTAGTAGCCACCGCAGAATTTGTATGGTTCAGACTGGTGTTTTGATGTTTGAAGGTTTCATGTTCAGTACCGCAACGCGGCGCGAAAGCTAACTTATTGAAAATAGTAAACACTGGTTTGCAGTAACTTCAACCCGTTCAAATAGTCTCGTGAGCGCTACCTTTTAGCGCATCGGGGAAATTTCTTCGTTTGCAATTTTTTCAACGTAGTTTTGAGAAGGATCAGTATTCCAATGAGGTTGAGTTCGCGGGGAAGGAGCGGTTTCAAATCCGGACCCCTGGTATACAATATCGAGTACCGGTTTCTAGCTGCGACGCACTTGTCTCGATTTTCATCCCACTCTGGACTCGTTATCAGTTGATAATGCATTTAGATTTAGCCTAAATTAACCATTTTACAGATAGTCACACCGCTTCTCTTCAAAAAGCCTCTTTCATTTTGCGATCTGTGACTCAAGATTTTGCGGGACTTGAGAAGATGTTCTTAACCATGTCACGATCAACTGCCGTGAATGAGTTCATCGGACTATCGGATTTTTCCTATCAGTATTGTTTGGCAAAAGAGAAATATGAGGTATGTGTCATCTAAACTTTATTGAATTAAATTTTATTTGCAGGTTCCAGAACAACAACTATGTTACAAATGTGATCTACTACGTCCTAATAGCGAGATGTCCAGCGGATCAGAAGAATTATTTAATGTCTTTTAAATGTCATTAATAAAGTGTTTTTCTCTATGTTTGTTATCCTGTTCAATAATATCGTGAGTATAGAAAAGGTCCATAAACCGCACATAACCGTATAACACGCACATAATCCGCGGATTCTATAAACGACATATGTTATTTATGTGCGTCGCTCATAAAAAACACATCCGACGATTTTCCATTACCGAGGTGCACATAGCTTCCTCTACCTGTAAAAAAGTCTGACCTCCGTAAATCGGTTACTTAGTATCGTAGCACTTCCGTCTTGAAATACAAGAATGATTTAAGTAATGCGCCTTTAATTTCAATAGACTGAAAGTAAGAGAAATCCACAAAGATCTAACTGTTCGTTGTGAGAGTCCCGACTCCTACCGTACTCATTCTACAAAAATGCGACTGGCGCGCGTTTGAAATCGGTCAGACTTTTTGCTAGATATGTTCTGTGCATACAATGATCAACATATTTCAATTGTAAAATTTTTTCTCGGTGGTTGGTTTTTTCTTGACTGAAATGCTCATTGAACAGTGCCCAACAACAGTAATTCCAGGATTTTTCTTCGTTTCAAGAATTTCTCTTAAATTCAAAACAGTTTTTCTATCTCGAACTTTTTTTGAAAAAAATCTGGTTAACTGTTTTTGAATCGATTTATCGAAAGAAGATAAACATAAGTTCCGTTTGAAATCGCTTCTACTAAATCTATGAAGAATTCCTTTTTTTTTCAAAGATTCAGATCAAACAATATTACTATGTTGTCAATTTTATGACTTCAAAAATAACTCACAAAGTATCTATCAACGATCATAAGGAGAAACTTCTTTTTTCTATTTTCCGTTCGCATCATTTTGCTTGTGAGAACCTCATTGTAATCAAGAGATTGGGTTTTACTATATCACTACTTCTCTCATTTCGAAGCTTTTGCCTTTCGAAGCGAAGCCCTAACACCAACCATGAGAGTCATCTTCATTATATCCGGTTATCTGTTCGTACCATTTTGGACCATAGTGTTTTCTCATCTTCACCTCAGAAGTTACTTCCTTACGGCTCTCGTAACAGTCACAAGGTAGATTCCCACCAACGTCCACGTGGTCAACATCGAAAACAGCACAAGATCCTTCTTGTTCTCACAATTGTATAAAATATTCAAGTACTAGAACAGCCCTATCTTATGTTTTTCGCGAAATTTCAATAGCGGACCAAAACATGATCATTGACACGCTACTTAATACAAATTTTATACACTTCTGCCCCCTTATTTCTCCTCCAGATTGTTGCATACATTCGATTTTGGAGAATTTGGAGTGAATGGGGACGTAGCGAGTTTCGTTGGTCTGTTTTGTCATTTTTTCTCATGCATCTACTTGTTCAAAAAATGTACTGAAAAATGAACACAATTAGAGAAAAATTGAAAAAAAGAGATTGTATGCTCTTTTTTTCATTTTTAAAGTTGAAAACCCTTCCTATTTCTCTCCATTTTTTCACATCTCTCTCTCTTTCTATCTCTCTATTTCTCTCTATCTCTCTCTATCTCGTTCTTTCCTGATCACGTCACTGGCCTTTGACTTTCAGAACCATTTCTCAAATTTAACTACTAGGTGAAGTCGTGTGCCTACCGTACCCTAAAACGACTTTGCCCGTTTTGCCATAAATCTTTCCGTTTTCACGAACCATAAAACTCGCTCGGAGCACTTAGGAGATCGTGTTTAAAAAGCCGCGTAGCTACACGACTTCAGCACTCACTCTCACGACATTTTTGCCGAAGTCTGTTCGTCGTCGCTATTCAGACTTGTCTAACGCGGCGCTGCCTATATTCTCCTAATATCTCAAGCTAATACTTCGAACTCGGATAACTGAAACTGTTGGAAAGACTGTCGACAGTGAGAGAAGGCTTCCCGATTCTGACTAAATATCTGATTTCACGATATTTTCCCTGAAGCTCTGCTGCGAAACTATTTTTACTAGCACCACAAATTTGGAAAACTGAACCGGACAATGAAGGTGAGTTACCATACTCGAACAGTTAAAAACACAAAAATTCTCACAAAGCCATTGAAAGTATTAAGCTGAAACCTCTTTTTGCTTCTTTATTTTTCGAACATTTTTTCTTCACTCAAGATGCTTCTCGCTTCTGTCAGTTTACAAAAATTTCCTCTTTCCTCTCGAACAAATGTTCAACACAATTTCATCAATTGGCAAAAGTACAGTACTTATCGAGCACTACACTAGAACTGCAAGATGCTTCTCGCCTTCTGCAAGAATAGCCCCCACCGCGCCCCTTGCTATTCAATGAGCTTGAGATTCGAAGGAGAAATGTATTTATTACGCATTTGTCATGGTTGACTACCTCGGCCGGCCTCAAATGCGTGTATTTCTTTGGATGAAGGAGTCGGGTGGTTAAACAAGGGGTTACTTGTTTCAACCGATCTACGTTCATGTCTTCTAACTACCACGTTTTTAGTTTGAGTACAGTTACCTTTATTTTCACTCATAGTTGTTATTACCTCTCCTACGTTATTACTCTTGAACCTAGCTGTGTTATTTTTTTCGAATAAATTTTCAAAGTTACCTTTGATTTACCTACAATTTTTGGTAGAAAAAAATGTTGTGGTAACTCTACGATACATTACACTCAGTTTTCAGCGTTTGCTCGAACAGAGCTACGCTCATGTTTTATTACTTCTCGAATTTCAGTTAAAAATATATTACTTTTCACACCTACAGTTTACGATTTCGAATTACTCACTTGAATCAAACTACTGTTAACTACACATTATTCATTGCTCGAACCGAGCCGAAATCGCCTTTGTTCAGATGTGTTCACACTCCGTAAATTTAATGTCAACTAACAAAAAAAGCTAAGATTAAAGTATTTCTCTTTCTCTCACTGTGCGTACATGTTTCTCTGTCCAATGTTTAGGTTAGGTTATTGCATCCATCCCGGATTACCCCAGATCGACTTCATAGTTGTGTGTTCATTTAATTCTTTCTTTGAAATCTTCTTTTCTCACTCTCTCTCTCTATTCCCTCTCTCACCGTCTATCTCTCTCTCTCTCTCTCTCTCTCTCTCTCTCTCTCTCTCTCTCTCTCTTTTTATTTCCGAAGTTCTTAACATTGTTTTTTTTCAGATGGAGGAAAACTCGACGTGGTCAACCACGTCTGAATGGCCACCTCCGGAAACGGGAAAGACGACTATAAAAGTACTCGGAGTACTTCTTATCTTCATTCCGATCATCACTCTACTGGGAAATCTGCTGGTTAGTTGAAAATATATTTACCTATAAACGTCTGTTTTTCATTCAACCTAAATACCAATTTCTTCATTTTGACACTTTCTGTGTGAATAATTAGAAAAATGACACGAACATTTCTATAACAAGACTCATTTGAATTCATTCCAAGGTTGCTAGTCTACACTACATTCATTGTTTTCTTAGCTTGGAAAATAGTTCAAATTGAGGTAATGTACTCGTACTTTGAGGTACTGTACTTGTACTTAGAGGTACTGTACTTCTGCTTCAAGGTACTGTACTACACTCCAAAATTTCTGGTCTTCAGGTCATCATCGCTGTGATCCGCTTCAGAGCTTTACAGTCAGCAATCAATTTTCTGATTCTTGGCCTTGCTGTTGCAGACCTTCTGGTGGCTATAACAGTCATGCCGTACGCTGTCTACGTCTATGTGAGTTGGTTACTGTAATTTTCACCAGCTAATTAGATGGTACCACGTCATTAGAATATCAAAGTTTAGACTCTAAGGTTTCTATGAGTGAATGTTAATTTGACTAAGCTATTTATAGACTTTCATACGAGTATAATGCTCTTGAAATAGTTTAGTCATGAAATTCAACAAATTAGGGAACCGGCTGGGTACTGTATCTGTTAAAAAAAAACAGTAACTCTAATCATAATCTGTTCCCATGATCAGTAAAGGTACAAAAAATCAAAGACGATAATTTCATCTTGAAATGACTCAAGTTGTTAAATCATCAAGAAATGATATTTTTAATGAAAGATAAATTCTTCGGTTACTTCGAAATAAGAAAAGTTATTTTGCATCAATTGTTTAGCACATGTGAGTCCATCATCAGCTCACGATGACTTTCCCGAAAATCTTGCAGTCGTCTCCGCGCGTTACTGTGCGGAACAAACAATCACTTTTCACAGGAACACCACACAATTCGTTTTTTCCTGAAAACAACAATGATCTCATTGTCATTCACTAAAGGCGTGAAGGTCATATGCCCGTAGGAGCAGCCAAGCGTTCTTCTTAGGGAGCGCGTTCACTCATAAGGAAACATCTCTGTGTGTGATGTGTATGTGTTCGAAGATGGGATAATTGAATCTTGAGTGGTGGAAAAAAGTTGCATTTAGTGTTTAGTATGTGTGCTTTGAGCTATGTTTTTGTTCTGGGGGAAAGGTGAAGAGAAAGAAGAAAATGAGAGAGTAAGAAAGAAAAAAAGAGAGAGAGACAGAGAGAAAAAAAGAGAGAAAAAGAGAATTGCATTACATAGCTCTCGAAAAATCAAGCTGAATGGCTTGAAATCTTCCTTGCTCTCAGAAATCGCCCATGTGACTTCACAAAACTAGAAAATCTTAGAATTATCTGTAGAAAAAGTTTTTCAGATAACATCTGGTGATTGGCAGCTTGGAGATCTTATGTGCGACATCTACATGGCTTCCGACGTCGCTTGCAGTACTGCCTCGATTCTCCTGCTTGCTGTTATCTCTTTTGATAGGTGAGGTACTTCTGACAAAAAAATACCACTGGAGGACTAAAATAAAGGAAAATATTTTGGTCTCAAGAAGTATCGAAAGATCGACTATTTAGTGTGTCTTCAAAAATCCTATAAATTCGGTTTCCATGTTTTCCAGTTCAAGATCATACGAGCAAAGCATTTTTTAGGTGGAAAGAAATTTCATTAAAAAATGGAAAAGATACAGTTTTTGAAAAGTTTCATTTACTTTCATCATTTTTACTTCCACAAGCTGTGACGTAGCTGAAGTTGTTAGCCCATAAAGGATACTTTTGCGGTTGAACGCGTTAAGTATTAAAAAAGCGGAATGAGAACTTTTGGAATCAGAGTACACGAAGCAAAGGCTGATGTTCTTAAGAACCGCATCGTGTAGTTTTTTTTTCACTGCGACTGGCTTACAGTAGATTAGAAGCTCAATTGAGAGTGACGTGTGATGAACCGTGCTGAGATCGTGATTTTAAAAAAAGCGCCGAAACTGAAGTGATTCCTTTGTGAAAACTTTAGAAGACTTGTTTCAACGTTTTCCCACCGGAAACGACAAATTCTTTGTAAAATGAAAGTTCGAACTAATTTGTTCAAAAGTGACATCGATATTCCAGATACCGTGCAGTCTCCCAACCCATTCAGTACTCACGACAAGCGCAGAACATAAGAAGAGTACTTTTCACCATCGCATCGATTTGGATTATATCGCTGGCGTTGGCTAGTCCTATTGTCTTTGGTGAGTGATTTTGACAGTTTCTACTAGGTTATCAAATTTATTGAAAAATTTGGAAATGCCCAGATTTATCATAGAAAAAAGATTGATTCCACCATTTCGAAGAAACTTACCCGAAAACTCCAACTTCGATTTTTTCACAATCCAAAAAAAGACTTTGCTCCAGCCAAGCGAGCCATCCAAGCTCTATGTATGAGTTTGGTCTGGTAGGCACAAGGTTTCTGGTTCAGTTGTGTCAGAATTGGCCGTTTGACGGATTCTGGAATCTGTTTGGATTGATTCTCAACACTTTAAACGTGTAAAACATTGAAAAAAAACACTGATGTCATAGGATGGAGAGAGAGAGAGAGTGTGTGTGTGTCTCTTATGAGTTCAACCCCTTCCCTACAATCAAATTTTTTGCTATTTTGATTGGAGGGTATTTATGGGCGGTACCTTAATTAAACTATCTTATCACAGGAGTCAACGTGCGACCACACGACGCAAATCGGTTTGAGTGTCGCTTCTACAACGCAGAATTCTCCATCGGAAGTTCCATGATCTCTTTCGTGATGCCGTGTGTGCTGGTTCTCTTCGTCTACATCCGCATCATAATCGCTCTGAAGAAACGCGAAAGAGCGGCAAAATTGAGGAGAGACAAGGCTAGATTGGGGTGGGTTCTTTATGTTCGACTATTTTTAGTCAGACCCTGTTGATGTCAAACTACGTATTTTGAAAAAAACAATATTTAGCTTTAAATGATACTATCGTATGAGGAGTTCAGTAGAACGATTACCTGCTTCATTTTCAGTGTTCATTTTTTCAATTGAAATTAGTTTTTGAATATATTTTTTGAAACAGATCTTTTCGAGAATCAGAAATCAGGTTTTTTTCTGATTCTGTTTTTTACAAGGCTCGACATTTGTCTACTATTTGACGACATCTAGTGGATTCGTTCCAAACTGAATACATTTGCAGACTTTCATCCGGCGAAGGGTACATCGACGAAGGAGAAGCTGGGAAGATAGTTGCAGGTCCAGGTGAGAGTCCATGACAATACACATAATAGCACAAGTCGACTATCCTATTCTTTCAACTTAACATTTTTTATCATTACATTATGTTGCTCTATTTTGAATGGCTTCCAATCGTTTGCAGTGATTCTAATTTAGGCGTTCTCATGCTTAAAGTGCAATTACGGATACAAGAAGGTAACGGCGCATAAGAGCACGAAAACCTTTCCAACATTTTTTCATGACTTGCTGCTAGGTAGTCATAGAAGTTTCAGGATGAAGAATAACATTTTAGGAACACCCCGACCCACTAGATGTTTGAAATGATCTAATAGAAAAAAACATCAAGGAGTTTTTTTTTATAGAGTATAGCTTGATTTTCCTTTTAGAGATAAAAATAGAATTTCAAAAAATTACAAAAGATGTGAATTTGAAACTTTTCTCATCATTTAAAATATCCCGGGACCACACTTGACGGACAATCCCACCTTCAAAATAGTTTACCTAAAACCAAAACTCTTCCGACAGCCGGAAAAAAATCAAGATTTTTCTCATATAATAAGTTGGAAACAGAAAGTTGTATGTGTATCTAAACAATACTAAGCTTATCACCGAGTCATTACCAATTTTCAATTTCCGTATTGTTTTCTGAACCATTGTGGTTAACAAAATCAGAGTCCATTATTGACAAAAAAACACCCCACATTCACAGTTTCTGACTCTTTTTCTCTTTATCTTACACACCACTTTCCACCATACTTCAGTCGTGAACGTGATGATGGCAGCGCTTCCGTCAATGTCGAAACACATAAGAAAGTTCGAGAGACATCGACGGGCGATCGAGTTGGCAGGTGACGAAGATTTCGAAGACGATGATCTGTCTGAATCCGACGGCGAGGTCGATGCACAGCCGGTTGCCACTTCGTCCACCGTGGCGGCCGCCGGCGTGTTCTGTCGGATCATCGCGCATGACCACGTGACAACCACTTCTACGCCAGCCGCTCTGAGTACGTGCTCCCTTTCTCTGTCTGTCTCTGTGTCTCTATGCCTGTATACTCTCTTTCATCACAGATTGATAGGCTTTACGTTGAATGAACCTCACAGAGTGTATCACAAGGTAATGCGAACGGAACACATAAATGTCGTCATTCAATTGGAGAAAAAAAACAATTCAGCATGCACAGAAAGATGGATAAACTTCTGGAAATATAAAATAAAAAGTACCTAGAAAATGCTTTGATCGTTGCAAGTATGCACTTCTCCAGTTTCCTACATGTTGAGCATGGCATGTTAGATATACGTTTCTGAGTTTGTATTAAACTTTTCACACGGAATTTCAGAAGAACAAGAGTTTGGTGGTGCCAGCTCGACTCCAAGAAGCTCTATGGACTCCTTGTCAGATAATGTTAACGTCATAACTAATGACTTCATATCGGAGAATTGTACAACGTTATCACGGTATGTTTTATTACATAGAAAGACGAAAAAGTCTTGTGGTCTCAAATATCAGAAAGAGAAATCCTGAAACTCTAGACTTTTCCATTTATTGAAGTTTGATTTTTTTCAACAAAAAATCATCAATTTTCCAGACGCAGCTCAGTGGCAGACATGTCACAACCGACATCGTCGCAGACTTCTTACGAAGCAAGAAGGTCAAGGTAGGGAAAACAATATAAACTTTCCACTAATCTTCTCTTTCAGAACCTCATCAATAAACGGAAAATCGAGAAAATCGCGTAGCACATCTCAGAACACATCTCTTGGCGGGAATGCGTAAGATAAACTGCCAAGAAAAAAAACGAAAGTTTTTTTTCAGGACCGATCACGCCATTATACCTTCCATCATTAGAACCATCTCTAGGCGAAGCCCTCGAATTTTTCGAAGGGAAAAGTCGAAGAACGCGGTATTCCGAAACATTTTGTACATGATTTGAGTCAATTTTCCAGATTGTTCTGGAGAACCACCAAGCGAACGAACCAGTTGGAATTCATAAAAAGAACAATCAACAGTTAACAGACACTGAGACTGTGTCTTTGACTAATCATCATCAGAATGTTTTCAGTCGAAGTACCACTGCCAATAGTGAGTTGGAAAAGGATTTTGGAAGAAAAACAGTTTTCATGTTCAAAAAGTGATCATTAAGAAAGGATTTTCAAAATAAGTCTTCTTGTTTGAAAACAGAACATTTTGAATCCTCTCTTCAAAAAGATCTTAAAATTGCCGGAATGAATTATTTCGAGAAGACAAAAATTGTACTGAAATCTGAAAAATTCGAGAGTTCAAAATCTTTTTGGTTGCAAATAATTTGAAATTGTTGGGAAAAAACTTTTTTCTGAAAATCGGCCAATCTCTTTAAAAAAAAAAATGAAACTCATTCCCCAGGTGCTGAACTGCTAGCATCTCCCGATGGTCAGAACCCGGGGTTCGTCGATTCCGACAAAGGAACAAAGGATGCTGACGAATGTCATGTTACGGTTTGTACAAGAATTTAAAATCGTCTGAAAATAAGTTTAGGTTCAACCAACTGTGAGTTTTGCCCTGAAGGTCCACGAGATGGAAGGCAACGGTCAGAATGACCTGAAGGACCCTCACGACACTTCTAGAATCTTCGCAAATGCAGCACTTCAAGATGCTCCACTGGAAGTGGAAATTTTCACGAAACCTGCGATGGCTCGTGAGTTGAATTTGTTTTTTGACCATGGTTTCTTCTTTTTTGTGGTAATAATGTAGTTCCGAAAGAAATGCGTAACTCAAGTGAACAAGAACACTGAAAAAACGATCTGAAAGGAGCAAAAAGTAGTTTCACGAACAAAAAGTGAATCAATTGAGTTAAAATTGTGTTTTAGTAAACTTCACTTTTCTTGATTTTCATAAACTAATCGATGCGTTTTTTTCCACAAGTAATGATTCGGAAGTTGCAATGTGGTTTTGCTCATGAAGAGAGTTATGAACGAAGGAACTACTGCACGAAATAATTTTTGACATACCTGACCTTAATTAGTTCAGGATAATAATAATAATAATAATAATAATATAGATTTATTCCGTTAATCGGAAAAATAGATAAAAAGAGAATAGCGTGTATAAATAGAAGTAATAGGAAATGGTGATCCTTCACCAGTCGACTGTGAGAGATGTCGTACGATTTTGAATCGAAAAAAAAGGGCCCCTTGAGGGGGAGGGGGTAGATGGCAGGTTCTAAGGCAGGATGATCAAATCACTATAACTGAAAAACATTTTCCGGGAAAGATTCTGAAAAAAGAAAAGGAAAAAGCATCAATAAAGTAAAATAATTGTTTCAGCCCTGGCTCGGTTGGACTCAGTCGGTTCCCACCACACAAGAGACAGTTTCAAGTCGAATTCATCGAAGAAGAGTAAAAATGGAGCTGTTAGCAAGATTGTGAAGAAAACTGTCAGACATGAGATAAGTCTCAAGAGAAAGGTAAAATAATGGAGAAGACTTTCATCATATCACAATCAGGTCTCAAAAGCGCAACGGAAAGAAAAGCGGGCCACCAAGACTCTTGGCGTAGTTGTTGGTGTCTTCCTGGTCTGCTGGGTGCCGTTCTTCGCCATCAACATTCAGAATGCCATTTGTATGCTTCTTGAAGAAGAATTTTGTCAGGTATGTGCTGTTAAAAAAAATAGAGTCAAAACAGTTTTCTGGGAGAAAAAGGAGGACCTTTCTCAATGAAAACTTTTGTGGAAACATGCATTTTTTTTTAATTTGAGGTATTTTTTTTCCGAATGGAAGACTTTCATTTTTCGGGATATTTTGTGCCTCTATCGATAGGCGAAAGTCACAAAATTTAGAATGTATGTTTTCAAAAAAAATCAATACTATCGATTTTTGGATATAATAACTTTATTCATAGTGAATAAGTTACAAACCCAACGGCTGTTAAGATCGACCTCAACCAGAAATCTTCCAAGTTGTGTTTGACTATAATTTTAAAAAAAAGATAATTTCAGGTCGGCTACGAGCTATTCTTCTACTGCACTTGGTTGGGATACATGAACAGTTTCATGAACCCTATAATCTATACAATTTTCAACACAGAGTTCCGCAGAGCGTTCAAATCCATAATTTTCGGTAGGAAACACGCTAGAACAAGTTATCTGAACGCGAAAAAGGTCAACTTGTGATGAGTATGCACCACTTACAGGCTCCGCCTACATTCCCCCGCCCCCTTGCTTTTCACAAATTATCGGGTAGAAAAGAATTTAGCATTTTTTGTACGGGTTTGCGAGAATTGTCAAATGCTTTAATTGGAGATTATATATTGCTTGGTTTGTAATAAATTATTGGGTTTTGTGTTCTGGAGAAAAAAGACATTGAAATATTTTTGAAAATACCGTGTTTTGACTGTAGGAATCAGTAGTGATTACCGTCACTATTATTAATTTGAAATTATTGAACTTCAGAACTGCAAATCTGTTTTCCGATTTGAAAATTCTGAAGCATGGTTCAATATGTTTATAATAATTTTTTGAAACTTGAAAAATTTTAATGATTAATTTTTTTAATGATTAAGATTTTCAATTCTTAACATTATTAATTTAACACACCAACATTCTCAAAATTTTTAAAACTAAGCATTTTCAAATTAAAATATCTAGCTTGTAACAAAAAACTTTTTTAAAAAACCATTTTCCAATAGCACAATTCTGAAGCATGGTTCAATATGTTTACAATAATTTTCTGAAACTTGAAAAATTTTTATGAATAATGAGATTTTCAATTTTTAACATTATTAATTCAACACATCAACAATCTCAATATTTTTTAAATCTAAGCATTTTCAAATCAAAATATCTAGCTTGTAACAAAAACCTGTGACTTCAAAACTTCTATTAATTTATACTTATTGTAACTTCAAGATCAGGTCTTTTTCTCAAACAGGCATGGAAAACAGCTCTACAACACATTTTTCATACAAATTCCAGCCACACCTCTGCAAATCAGAACCCAAAGTGTGTAATCGAAAAGAGTAACAAACGAACTTGAGAAGGTAAAAACCAGTTGATGTTGACAGTAGTGTCGTGTCAATAGAAGTTTCTTCAACCCACCAAAACATGCTGTTTTTAGCTGTTGTCTGTGCTATTCTTGTCCGAAATGGTATGTTTTAGGGGTCACTATGATATCCGTCATAGGGTTTTCTAGTGAAATATTTTTTCAACCCAATTTTTCTCACGATTTTCTATAGGTTCATATTTTAATCGATCATACCATCACTTGCCTGAAGCTTTTTTATAGTGGAACTGCAAAGAGAGAAGTTGAAGGATTGCAGAACGTTGACAAATTCTGTACTTCTGTATAGGATGAAACGTAATTTCCCTAGGAAATGAAAAAAAGTTTCTATTTGTTCTTTTTTGTATCTGTAAAACTTACTGAACGTTTTTTTCTGCCGTCAAAAAGATAGAGCCGATAACATTGTTGAAAACAGCGATTTGCAATGTTTTATGAACAAAAAATTCATATTTTCGTGATGAAACATAATGTTATTGATTAAGTTGTCTAGAAAACAACTGCAAAAATTTAAATTCAAATTTTCCAATTCAATGTTTTAGTACTGGCAGGACCAAACTGCACATTGACAAAAGATGTTGGATACAACTGCAAAGATGAGCAAGTTAACAAACATTTCTACTATGACGCTAGATCCAGTGAGTTCTGAATTGTCTCAAATTTTTATGAACATTTAGATGCGTGTCAACCCCTGTTCTACCGAGGGTGTGGTGGCAATGACAACCGCTTCACAACACGCGCTGCTTGCGAGAGAGTTTGCAAGTACAAAAAGCCTGAAGGAGAGAAGGTTGTCGACCCGGATGATATGACTATTGGTAGGCTTTAGACCTACAGAGTAATACAGTATGTTTGAAGATATTTGAAGAAGTTCTCATATGAAAGGAAGAGTGTGATGACAAGATGAAAAATAATGTTAACGAACTTTAGAGAAGTTAAAAATTGAGTTAATGTTTATCAAAATTGGAAAATTCCACTTTTGCTTTAGTAACACAATGTAACCTCCTCACGGATGCCAAAATCGACGAAACAGTAAAGTCGTGTGATGAAGGATGTCAGATCGGATACAAGTGTAATAAGAAAAACTACTGCTGTCCTATGAAAGGTTGGTTCTAACAATAATCATTATGAAATCGTAGCTAGGTTCATCGAGAGATACAGTATCGGACAAAATCTTATGCCGATTTTTGTTTTTTGCCATATTTTTCATCAGACTTCATGAAACAATCTGAACTTTTTATATGATAATCTACAAAGTTATGACCACTAATGACAAAAGTTAAACTGATCAGTGTCAAAAATGGAAGGAATTTTTCTCTCGAAAATCAAAATTTTCGAAACCGGAAAATATGATACATGTCGTTCCAGGGTCTAAACTTTTTTTTTTATAATTGATAGAACTCCCCGAAAATGGGTCCTATTAAAAGGAAGACATCATCATGAGTGTCTGAGTGTCAACTCTTTCTGTAAACCAGCTCTACATAAAGCCCAAGAGGGATGCAAGCACTACCACCCAGGTGCACCTCTGAACTCTCTCCAAAATTTTGAATACTATAAAAGATTGTAACTTATTTGTACTCAAATCTTTCAATTCACATTTTTGAATATTTTTTCATGGTATTCAAGTAACTTCACAGTAACACACAGACTATTTGAGCCACAGAGCGTCGTTGAAACCAAGTTGTCTCATTGCTCGGTTGTGAGTTCGGGAGTATTTTCTTGTTGAAATTCATATTTAGAGTCAATATGATGGAATGTTTTCAGGTTTAAAATTTTAGTTAATGTTTTTTCAATTTATAACAAATGTGCAATTCGATTCAAAAAGCTTAGTAAAATTTATATGAAGCAAAACACTGAGCAGTAGTCTGCGACAAGTGATGCTCGTGTGATTTAGACATGTTAGGAGGTGGTAAAGTATGCCATGACTACCGAAAACGTAGTCAGAACGTTTGAATAAAACACATTAGAAAAATCAACTTGAGAAATCAAATAATCTGTACTCTCAAACGATAATGACCAACAGTGAACAGTGGATATAATGGAGTTATGGTATCGAATGTTTTTAGAATGGTCTCATCGTGGCATTTTCACTTGAAATTTGAAATTAATACCTGACATCTATTGAGAAAACATTGATAAAAATTTTGAACACAAAAACATTCCATAATATTGGCTCTAAATATGAATTTCAACAAGAAAATACTCCCTAACTCAGAACCGAGCAATGAGACAACTTGGTTTCAACGACGCTCTGTGGCTCAAATAGTTTGTGTGTTACTGTGAAGACACTTGAATACCATGAAAAAATATTCAAAAATGTGAATTGGAAGATTTGAGTACAAATAAGTCACAGACTTTTATAGTATTCAAAATTTTGGAGAGAGTTCAGAGATGCATCTGGGTTGCAGTGCTTGCCTCCCTCTTGGGCTTTATGTAGAGCAGGTTAACAGAAACAGTTGACACTCAGACACTCATGATGATGTCTTCATTTGAATAGGACCCATTTTCGGGGAGTTCTATCAGTTATAAAAAAATTTAGACCCTGGAACAACATGTATCATATTTTCCTATTTCGGAAATTTTGATTTTCGAGAGAAAAATTCCTTCCATTTTTGACACTCATCAGTTTAACTTCTGTCATTAGTGGTCATAACTTTGTAGATTATCATATCAAAAGTTCAGATTGTTTCATGAAGTTTGATGAAAAATATGGCAAAAAACAAAAATCGGCATAAGATTTTGTCCGATACTGTATGTTCCTTCAGGGATCGATATGAGTTGAAACTTTTTCTCAATTTTTTTTACGTTTTCAGGATTAACGATTCTCTAGAAGAAAAAACTTCGAGAAAACTTGTCAAATCAATCGAAAAATCATGAAATACATTTTTTCTATCATGG
>OZ022250.1:3812996-3835496 GCA_963978915.1 Caenorhabditis parvicauda | reverse complement strand
GAAAGTTCAACAACTTTCACCTTCTCCGGTCAAACTTGATCGATCAGTTCTGAAATTTTGGTTCCAGTTTCCAAGGTTTCTAAAACGCTGAGAGAAAAGAACTGCCACATTCTTTTTCTACATATTCGCGACGCAGCAATGATTTCTAATATTAAATATTTTACTGCTTTTACCTCACGAGGGAATGCCACCAAGGGGCCACAAATTTGTACATTCCGACTGGTCTCATAGGTTTTCTTCTATGCTGAGAAGTATAGAACCACTCTTAAAAGTTGCTTCAACGACCTGGTTTTCGAGTTATGGTCGTTACAAAAATTACATGTAAAATGGGAAGAAATCGCATGCTGCAGTATTCGAAAACTTCCCATCGGTGCCCAGGCTAGTTGAGAAAAAAAAGAAGAAAATAAAAAAGATAATGTTTTACACAGTGAGTCCCACTGACTCTCAATTGAAGTTGGATTCTTTCTCGGTGAGAATAAGGTTAAAAGAAGGAAGAAGTTTGAAACTTAGAACAAAAGTATTTTTGAGTACAAGTACAAGCGAGGAGTTTCACACGTTTTCTCTCCTAACCATGTAAATGCTATCAAATCAAAGTTCTCATGTCAAACTGAAAAATCAAAAACTGTGAATCTCCGAACAAGCCCACAGGTTTTCGGAGAATGACCTGAACTTCTCCTCCTCTGACGAATTTTGATCATCCACACAGGTATCCGCTCCAAATAGGGGTAAACTCAAAATTCACCTCCCTGCCAGAATTCAAGGTTGTTTCACCATCACGTTTTCTCTCCGTCTCTCCATTTCAATCGCATCTCCTCTCATTATCTCTGTCCTCACGGTCACCTCACGAAACCGACACCTTGCGACACCATTTGAAATCCGATTTCGTTTCCTTTGATCACCTTTTTTGGTGGGTACCCTTGGAGTTTTGCCAATTTTTCCTAGAAAGACTTTATGCTTGTATAGAAAATCTTTTCTAGCACTTTTAGTACAATTTTGATAAAAATATTCCATGCGAGACCTAGCCACACTTTGCTTTCTTGCCAGTTTTTAAAACAAATTAGATAACGCTTGGATTAGCTATTTTTTTCCTATTTTCTGCGGTAAGTGATAGTTTGAAAAAAAAAACACACACAGTTCTCCTAACTATCACTGTTTCAATAAAATCATTGTACATTCGCTCGAAGTCGATGTAAATTTTTTGTAGTGTCGTTGCGAACTGTATTGGCTACAACACCTATCATCTTCTTTCGTTCATTCTGTCTTTCAAGATCATGAATTTCTCAGCATTCACCACTCCAAAGAGAGTAGCTACGTTGAAATCCTCCCGTGACCATTCAAATCCTCTCGGGTCCATAACAATTGGCTCATCTTTTAATCCTTCACCCGTAAAAGTTGAACTGACCACCTCATAAAGTCGATTTCCAATCCCAAACTCGTCGTCCTGTCGTTGCCTTCTAACGGCATTACTCATTCGAAGAAACACGTTCTCAGGGCAATCATCATCATGTCTTAGTGCGAACTAGGGTCCTAATCCTCTAACGTTTCAGGTAGATGTCGACCATCGCCCAGAAGGGTCTTCTAGCCCTATCCATCATACTCATTCTAGCTGGAATTTGTCTGACCGCAGGAGGAACTTTCTCGCCAGCATGGCAGGTTGTGGATATTAGGGAATTTAGAGCCGAACACCAGGTTAGTTAAGTTTCACATCAAAAATATGATTCTCCAAAGTTACGTAATACCCATAAAAATCAAAAATTCCATAAAAATGAAATTTTCTTTTTTTTAACACTTGTATTTCAAGAGGTCTCGAGTTTTCTCAAACCCGATGTTAATGGATGCTACTTCAGGAAAGTAGAAGAGAACTTATTTCCGAAGATTAGAAAATCTTGCATTTCAAGAAAAAAACACAAAATTCAATTTTCTTCTAGATTTATCGAACTACATATTTTTAGATCCATAAACTAGAATTTAATGAAAAATTGGAATGGTCATAAATTTAATGAAACACAAAAAGTTATTCAAAGTTTTTTCATTTTACCGAAACCTCAAAATCAATGATTGCAGCACGGTCTCTGGTGGGATTGCATACGAGCTGAGAAGCATGTTGTTGCAGTTGGTGATTTCTATGACGAGACTCCGCTTCATTGTATGTACAAGGTTTGTTTCTTATCGGTCATAATGAAATTCGTCATCAATCGATAATCCTAGAAAGTCAAGATGCCTGGTCTGTCTCAATCTGTCCAATAAGAGAATGGTATTTCATAGACTCTTTTCAAAACTAGGAAAAACTTTTTGAGACCATAGTCGCAATCAAATAATAATATTGTGTCAGCAAGACGTGGCTGATCTAAATTTGCAAGAGAGAAAACGGTCTATTTCACCTTATCGATTCTTAGTCCCAATTATATTTACCATAAATCTACATTGTGTAATAGAAAAGATTAGTATATATTTTTTTGAATTCTGAAAGGGGAGAAAGAGTGATCTCTTTTTAGTTCGACAACTCTGCCGAGCTCGTCATCCAAAACACCCTGAACAACATCGATGAAGACGGTGCAGCTGGAGAGAGTGAACACCATAGGTTCTGGGGTGAGTTGTAATGATCAAATATTCAACAAACTGTTTTCCAGCCTGGCAGAAGGCTATCCTCTTCTTCATTATCGTCTCTCTTCTTCTGGCATTCACTTCCATTTGTACTGGAGTCTGCGCACCAAGCTTCCCACCAGCAGCCTTTGTCTTCACCATTTCGCTTTTCATCGCTAGTGAGTTATTTTCTAGCATTCTAGATTGTTCCACATTAAGAATCTTGATAAAGATGAAATTATGACTGAAATCGGTATTATACAATTGTTTTTGAAAAGTTTGTGTGTGGTACTTACTTTGGTGTTTCAATGAATAGAAACTAGACGATTGCTCTAGCTAGGTAAATTCAATCAAAACAAGCTATTAATAAATGAAACTAGTTTTAAAATGAAAATCAGTAGAAGAACTGTTAGAAAACATTCTTTTCATTTTTCAGTGTTGTGCTCATTGATCGCTGATGGAGTTTTCTTCTTGGCAGCTAACAGAGTTGACAACAGATTTGTACAAGGAATGGTTGGAACGTATGAGGTAAGGATTTATTTCGATTGAGAATTGCATACTTGAAAAATTTTCAAATCCAGAGAAAATCTTATAGTAACTTTAAAGCACATTTGTATTGGGGTCGACTGTCTCGCGCTTTTCTGAGACTCCGCCCCCACTATTTTTTCCAATCTTGACACACTGTACCTGTTTTTATGAATACAACCTTGGAAATAACAAGAAAGAGTGCTGATAACAAGTTGATTTTCAGCAAAGAATCGGCTATGCCTTCTACCTTCATCTTATGGGAACTCTGTGCTGGGTAGCAGCTTTTGTCTGTGCCTTGCTTACCACTTACAAGTTTGTATCATCATCTGAAACCGAACAAAGGTAATTCTTGTTGTTTTTGAGTTTGCACTCGGTTTGGTTATGTTTTAGTTAGTTGGAGTCAGCTCGAGCAATTGCTATGCTTTGGGCCTTAGAGATCTTTTCCGAACCATGCAAATCATAGTCAAAACTATCTATCACTTGTAACGTACCAATCTTATGCTAGGCTTGAAACATAGATTAGTCTAATACTTCTCACTAACTTTAAGGCTTTTTGAGGTTTTCCTAAGACACCAAAAAACCTTCATCTTAATGTGAAACAATGTGTTCTAAGAAGTGTGAAATGTTTTATCCATGTTTCGAAACAAAAAAAGATTTCTGACTGAGTCTAGAAGGTGTATGGTTTCAAAAAGAAGGTCGATTATTGTTTAGATCAGCCTGAATTTTCCTTGAAGTCTACGGGTTTCCAAATGACTTTCTGGAAATTAAGGAAAAGTGACCTTTCTCTAAAAACCTTAAAAGTCAAAATTACCTAAAAATTTTCCGATCCTCAGCTTCACCCCTCTGTTCACAACCAAAAATCGAACTTATAGCAAAGAAAATCTGTTCCAATGGAATGACCGGAGTCTGCAGGCCCTCAACGTGTAAATACTCTTTCTTTGAGCACTTTTCATTGTCTCGTCCATCGTGGTCATATCACCTGAATGTCAGTTTTGTGTGGACAAGATTGAGTATTTGCATGGGTTACTCAAATTTGACTAATTGGTTGCATTTCGTGTTGGAACCCGGTTTTTAGAGTCTTGAAAAGATTGATTCATTCAAATTAAATGACTACTAGATTTATTTACTTCTTCTTTACTCAGAACTACAATCTTTTTAAAAAGTGAAAAAAACATTATTAGAAAACTAGTTCACAGTACTTGTTGACTGCAAAAAACTTCTCTTGTTCATCAATGATCAGAAAAGAAATGACTCCAAAATTCATCATGCTCTCTTATTCTGGAGAAAAGGAAACGAAAATTCTCTCAACAGGTTAAAACTCACAGAAAGGTGGTCAGAAAAAAACTTTTCTATTATAAAAATTGCTTCCCAAATTGGTATCATTGGTGGAGTATGAAGAGTTGAAACTTTTTTTGTTATCAGTTGAGCATAACTTAGAAATACTACAGTATAATTACAAAAACATCCCTGCATGCCTGTGTTGTTGTGTTCGTCACGTGGTCACTTACAGATTCCCGAGTCTCCAGAAGAGATATTGATCGTGTATCTTGCAGCAATAACCTTCAATTTCATCGCGAAGAGCCTCTTCTTGAAAAGTATCCACCTGGCTTTAGCGCTCAGTACAGGCCCAGTCCACAGGTTGGTATTTTGATCAAGATATGAAAATTAGATGGGCAGACCAATGAGTGCCCGAGTTGAGGAACCGCCCCCCCTCTTCTTCTGTACGCTGTCACGTGATATAGAGAAGGGAAAGAGAGAGAGAGAGAGAATTCATCAGTTTAAGAAAAATTATGAAAAATAAAACAAAAAACCGAACAGTACTGGTATAAAAATTTTCCTCACAAACGATAACTTTTCCAATCAATTTTAAAACTCAATGTTTCAGGTGCCGTACCGTTCTAGCAGTATACAACAGTATCGTGAGACCAGTGCCTAATTCCTACTACCGCTCAACCCCATTATTATGTACATTTTGCATCTTTCAACTCAAAAACGGTGTCGACCATTTATATTCTGACGTTCTCATGGATCATCTCTTGACACCAAGTGCTATAATAAGAAATAAATTTTGTCACTTTGCCATTTCATGCTCACAATAGAATGCTGATTGATGGTTTTTGAACTTTGGGACCTCAAGACGTAGTAACAGGTTGTTGGGAAAGTCTCGGCTATTTTCAATAACTTGTTGTCAAAATAACCTCGAGAGTACAATTATATGCTCAACAAGGTACTGACGACATTCAGGTGGATTCCCTACTTGTAAAAGCCATCAGGGTCATCGTGAGTCATTGATTTAGGTCAACGTTGATACTTGCTCTATTTGTCATTGTCTTTTTCTCTGAAAGCATGCTGAAAATAGCCAACAACCGCTTGAAGCTACATTTGTCAGGATGAAAAAGGTAGGATCGTCCATCCATACTTACAAACAATATTCTACTGTTGATATCGAAAGTTCAGTCGTGGTTGATTATTCAGAGCCGAGCAAATCATTATAATTCATCAGTTTTTACTACTCATGTGGGCTAATAACAGTGTGAAATCATGGAGTTAAACCGCTTGAGGTAACTTTTGTACTAATGAACTTTTACTCTTCTAATTCAATAAATACTGACTGCGTTGTGAGAAGAGTAGAAAAATAAACTGACAGTACACTTGCAGACAGAAATACAATATCATCATTTTGAATTTCATCTATTCGTGACCGACAAAATAACAAAAAATGATACGATTGTTTTTTGAATGATATCGGTTACATTTCACAACTATAAGAGAAGGCTGAAATACTACCTTTAAACACAGAGAACAATCTGAATTTTAATGTTCCTTCTTCTCTCTCTCTCTCTCTCTCTCTCTCTCTCTCTCTCTCTCTCTCTCTCTCACTCTCTCTCTCTCTCTCTCTCTCTCTCTCTCTTTCTCTCTCTCTCTCTTTCTCTCTCTCTCTCTCTCTATCTCTCTCTCTCTCTCTCTTTCTCTCTCTTTGTTCATCTGTTCTATGAAATAGTAACTCACATTACTCATCAATGACCTACCACATAGAAATACTAATGAATCATCATTTCCTTATTTTTCACTTATTCATTATCTAGTGCAAACATTTCAATAGATCAAGTGACTAGATAATTTTTCTTGAAGGCGGTCTTTCTTCTGACTCTTCATATACAGTGATCACGAGCATTGAATGACTCTGCAAATTTCTGACGTAGCTCATTGTCACTACAATTTAGCAATAGTATTCATTGCTTATGTGCGAAAACTTCCCAGCTATGATTACGATACCCTACTATGATCAGGCATATTTTTGGATTTTAAGTTCCATGTTGAATCTGTTTTTTGAAATTTTAGTTATTGAAACAGATCAAGCTATATTTAATTATTTCTTGTCTCAAAAAGAATATTGAATATACTCGCAGCCAGTATCCGAAAAAAAGCTAATTTCACTACCGTATTCCGAAGTTACTGTAAGGGAAATTTTGGTTACACTGTAATTAAGGTGTGAGCTGCACTTCTTTCAAGGAATATAATAAAAGTAGCCTTTTTATAGACAGGATATTTTTCCCCAGAAAAAACAAGGAAAACACAGCCTTTAGAAGTGCATCAGAAATCTTTCATACAAAATTCATACTAGTCTATTCTCGTCGCGGTACCCATAAACGTTCAGAAAAACATCTGTCTGATGTTGATCACATCAACCCAATTCGATAAATATTCACCAATGACATCAGGTTTAATGAACATAGTTTTCTTCTGTTTCATGTGCTTCCACATGAATGTTTTTCTCAAAAAAATAGTTCAATTATATGCTCTATCATGATTAACAATGAACTGCCAACGTTCAGGTAGCATGTGAACTCCCCGCTTGTAAAAGCTGTACAGGCATGAGTCAAATTATTGGTTTTAGGAGACGGGAAAGTGTTTCGAGAAAATTTTGAGCGGGAAGTGGAAAAGTATGGATGGATGGTTTTCCCGCACTCATTGTCTCCAAAACTTCAGGTGGACCGGCATTGGACCGTGAATGGGCGACAGTCGTCCCGGACATTCAACCGGGCGACACAGGGACTGTAAATGGACCGGCATTGGACTGTAATTGGGCGACACATGTCCGGGACGATAGTCGCCCATTTACGGTCCACCCAAAGTTTTGGAGTGTACTTTCCAAGCGAATTTTGGCTTTTCCGATTTGACTCATGCCTTTAAAGGAAATTTCTAGAAAAAAATACCACAATAAGGAGGCTTCCACAAGCAGGTAATCTAAAAGTTACCTGAACCTTGACAGGTCAAGGCAGAACTAATGATTGGTTTAAAAAATAAAAACAAATAGCTATGAGACGTTTCACGAGAGAATCGACCGAAAAGTGCGCTAGGCTGTGTGTAGACCGTTTAAGTTGAAATTTTGTGCATAAGTAGATTTCAGTGCGCTGAATCCAAATATGTTGGTTCTGTTCCAGTATATCCTACTAAAGTCTCGCAGTACTTGCACAAACTTAGCCATTTTCAAACTTTGGATGTTCATATCCTTCTTCAAACATTTTTTAAAGGAAAACGATCTTGGGAACAAAGTAACACAAACATGAAAAATCGACCAATATAAAAATTTCTGAAATTTATCGATTGATTCCGGCGCAGTCGTTTTTTGTCCATAACTTCACTCATATATCCGCGCGGCCTTATTTTTTGATCTAGTTACATAGAGAAAGAAAAGACGCTTCGATTGAATACAAAAAATCAAAAATTCGTTGTGCGTGTGAATTAGTATGTACTGTTGAAAAAAATAATTCTCAAAAGTACCCTTCAAAATAACATTTTGCACTTTTTTGTGACTTCAATCGTATTTTCATCACCACAAAAGGTATAGTACCAAAATTTGAAAGTAAAGTTTGCCTGGTTGTTGAGATACGGTATTCACATTCTTCGTTTTTCACCAAGTTTGCGCACGCTTATCTCCAAAACTAAACCATCAACGTTGCTTGATTCTTGATTCAACAATATCTGCTAGTCGAGATCTATTGCTTGATAGTAATCACTATGTATCCCGTTCGAATTTGAGAGAGTTATCATGCAACCCTATGAAAAATCATGTTTCATCGTCATTTAGACTCTAGGAATTGACAACATCAATTTTTCATATTTTTTTCCATTCGTTTACTCAGCTCACCAAGTTCAACAACTTTTTTGGTGACAAAAAACGTTTTGTTTATTTAAAAGTTAATTTTAAGGAAAATATATCCCATAGCAAAGTTTCAACATCTTCATCGATGACATGACTATTACCAATCGATGTGAAATATTTTTCTGTTCCGAAATAGTTTTTAGTTTTTCAAAATCGATGCAAAATGAGCTGAATTATGTGAAAAACATTAAAAAATCACATGGAGAAAAGAAAGTAAGAATGAAAGAGAGATACTGTACTGCGCGCTCTGCTTGCTTCCTCTTCTTTTTTTCGGTCCTATTTTCACTATTTTTGTCTATTTTCGTTCATTTTGCATTAATTCTGGAGATTTTTGCATTAATCCTGATCAGAAAAAGATTTTACAGAGAATGGTAGTAGTTTCAATGTGTAAAAACTATTTTTTCCACTTCATTCATTGCTTTTTCGTGAAAACAGAGATGAAGCAGCCAAAATTTGATAAATTTTCCGGAAAAGTTACGTATATCCGAAAACAGAGAAAAACAATAAAACCACGGCAAATTGGGTTGTAATTGTGGTTTCACAGTACTTAAAAGGTGTGAAACATGTTCTTTCATAGGGTTGATTCGAAGCGTGAGAACTCTCTCAAATTTGAACGGGATACATAGTGATTACTATCAAACGATAGATCTCAACTAGCAAATAGTGTTGGATCAAAAATAAAGCAACGTTGATGGTTCACTTCTGGAGATAAGCGTACGCAAACTTGGTGAAAAACGAAAAATGTGAATACCGTATCTCAAGAACAAGGCAAATTTTACTTTCAAATTTTGATACTAAACCTTCTGTGGTGATGAAAATACGATTGAAGTCACAAAAAAGTGCAAAATGTTATTTTGAAGGGTACTTTTGAGAATTATTTTTTTCAACAGTACATACTAATTCACACGCGCAACGAATTTTTGATTTTTTGTATCCAATCGAAGCGTCTTCTCTTTCTCTATATAACCAGATCAAAAAATAAGGCCGCGCGGATATATGAGTGAAGTTATGGACAAAAAACGACTGCGCCGAAATCAATCGATAAATTTCAGAAATTTTTATATTGATCGATTTTTCATGTTTGTGTTACTTTGCTCATTAAATCGTTTTCCTCGAAAAAAATGTTTGAGAAAAGATATGAACATCCAAAGTTTGAAAAGGGCTAAGTTTGTGCAAGTACTGTGAGACTTTGGTAGGATATACTGGAACAGAACCAACATATTTGGATTCAGCGCACTGAAATCTACTTATGCACAAAATTTCAACTTAAACGGTCTACACACAGCCTAGCGCACTTTTTGGCTGTTTTCGGTCGTTTCTCTCGTGAAACGTCTCCTATAATGTTTCCTGACTACCTTGTTTTTTTTTTACTGAGGTTAGAGTCAGTTTACTCGGACTTCCTTTCGTTTCGGGAAATATAGAAATATTTGTTCTTAAAAAGAAGGTCTTTCGGATTTGAATGTGAGTAAACGTTCTGAAAACTTGGACTGCCAGGACAGGGATGTATCAGATTTTCACAGAAGAAAGTATTTACTGGGAATTTTGAAGTCGGGATTTCATGCAACTCTGATATGTACCCCTTTTCAACTACCATGATTGTTGCTCTGTGTGAACTTCTCATGAATCCCGTATGATTACCGACTTTGAATCACCAACCTTCGGTCTTTTTTCTTTCAGGCGTTCGCAATCGTCTCCTCTTTTCCAATTCCACATTCAAAGCTGGTTCACATCCATTTGTATAATTATTTCATGTTACGACTGCGATTTTGTTGCCAATTTCAGAGAACCGATGATTATTCGTGTGGGATAACTGAATTAGGTTAGGAGATGCACTGTTTTTGTATTTAAGGTCGAGAATCCTTTGGGAGAGGCTGTTTTTTTTTCTCTCTCTCTCTCTCTCTCTCTCTCTCTCTCTCTCTCTCTCTCTCTCTCTTGCTTGAAATTTTTCACAGTGATCGAAAATATAGACTCGTCCAAATGTATTCAAAGATGATTATTTTGAGTCAATCATGTTGTTACGACAACTAGTAGTACCAGATTCCGCTCATAAACAGAATCGTCGAGCTCACAGAGGAAAGGCAGTTTCAGACAAATCTATCGGGAATCAAGTCACCTGTTGACAATCTCTGATTCTGAATAGTATATTCCACAAACTAACGTTCCCAAGAACTTGAATTGTCTTCCTGTCACACTTCTGCTTTTGTCCGTACTGTTTTGACACATAAACTACAAATTCAAGTATAAAAATAAATAAGGCTTTCGCATTTATTTGCCGTCTTGCTGCTTGTCCTTCAGAGAAAAAGGAGAGAGAGAGAAAGAGAAAGAGAGAGAGAGAGAGAGAGAGAGAGAGAGAGAGAGAGAGAGAGAGAAGAGAGAGAGAGAGAGAGAGAGAGAGAGAGAGAGAGAGAGAAAGAAAGAGAGAGAGAGAGAGAGAGAGAGAGAGAGAGAGAGAGAGAGAGAGAGAGAGAGAGAGAGAGAGAGAGAGAGAGAGAGAGAGAGAGAGAGAGAGAGCGCGCGCGCGACTCTTTTAAATTTTATTCCAAAACACTCTCATAGTGAAATACAAATGAGTGTCCTCAAATAAGATTGCATTAATTCTGCAGTTAAATAAATTTAAATTGTTTTTCTCTAATTTTCCTGTCTGTTGTCCCGTTGGGGCAGATCTACTGTCTACATAACCAGTTCACATCTGCTCATAGTAAATCCCTCAAAGACAGTATGATTTGTAGTGTTGTTTGATCGACGATTTATTAACTGCTGTATGTTTATGTTATCAATTTTTGTTGTATGTGGAATGAGAGTGTCAAAAAGTCGATCTAAAAATTTCATAAGGTTATATTTCTCATTAGTTTCTCTATCGATATCGTTTTGATAGGAATCGCGTTCATGACATATCTTTCCAGATCAAAGTCAAGCGAAAATTACAAATACATGATTGTTTCTTTCTAGTTGTAATTTTTCCTAATTTATCGTAGTAGTTTTATTCTAAGTTCAGAATAGTGATCACAAGACCAAAAATACATCTTTCAAAAGCCCCAAGAAGAGAATTTAATCATCATTATTCCGTCAATGTTTTTCAGTCTTCCTGGAAAATATTTTTTGTATGTGTCTATACGTTTCTCTCTTTTACAAATTTGTAACAAGACGGAGTAAATGCCTTGCAAATCGCTTGCATTCAATAGGCTGATTTTGTGGTTTAGTCATTTTGGAGTTTGCCACCAAATGTGCGAGACATCATAATATGTAGAAAAATAATTTAAAATTCCTTTTTGTTGGTGAGAGTATCACAGAGTTTCACATTTTAATTCAAGCTTAGACCAAAGCTCATACTTGTGAGACGTCGGGAGAGCGAAAGATGAGTTTCTGAATGAGTTATTTTCCATTTTTGTGAACGTATCTTGAAAATATAATTTTTAGTAGAAATTGAGTTGAAAAATCAGATCGGTACCATTCTGTTTCAGGTCGATTTTTTAAAAACTTTTTCTGAATTTTCATTTTTCTCAACCAGAAGCAACAAGTTCTGGCTAGAATTTTGTTTCTTCATCAATTTTATTTTTTTACAGGTTTTAGGAATACCGAATTCGATCAAACTTAGAAAATTCGAATTTTTTTGAGTTTTCAAATTTCTCCACAAAAAGTCGAAATCTTGGCTAGAAAGTCAGAAGATCACACAAACGTTCTTCTGACATTTGTGCCCACAATTCTTGTTTGTTATGCGAGTATCAACACCACGGGATGTACAAGTTATCTGTAGCGAAAACTACAGTTCGAAAGTTCACCAAGAACCTAGAGTGTTTTCTGACCGTTTTAAGGCAGTTATTTTATCCTTTGACCGGTTTTTCAAGAATCACTTTTGTTCGAGAAACATTATAAGAAGGATTGCTAACCCGCGAAACTAGTTTCAAAAACCTTCGAAAACTCGAAAAGTTACCAAAAATGACAAAAACAACTTTGAAATCGATGAAGAACTCCTAAATTTAGTGGCCGAAAAAAGGAAAGTTTCTTCCAATCTCTTTCTGAGAAAGATCACATTTTCATTCTTTTTTGGCCAAAATCACTAAACCAGCTGGTCGTAGAATGATTTTAAAAATTGCGTCATGGAAAAAACCGGCCGGTTTAAAAAAAAGTGACGATTAAAAGTGATCGAAGTGAAACTTTAAAGTTTCTGTTTATCATGTTTTGAACACAGTTCTGTCAGTTTGAAGTTCAATTCCCTTTTTCGGTTATGTTCTTCAAAAAAGAAAATGCGTTAAGGTTCAGGTTAAAATTTCAATATCCAATCGGAAAATGGGTTTCAATCAGAGTTAAATTTCAAAAATGACCCATGCAATCTGACAATAATGGTAGTATGAAAGTTCTGAAAATTAGGGTCTTCTCAAACAAACTAGAAAATTGATCTCTATGATCAAGCCAGATCCCATGCGCCAAAAATCTCAAAGAAGTATCACATAAATAACAGATTTTACAAACAAAAAAAAGAAAAACAACGTTGACCCGATATCACCATGTTTTAATAAAATCCCAGGATGAGTCGGATCAGAACTATGAAAAGCTGCTATAAAAACAGTCTGCTGTTCATTTTTTGCATGGTATCATTGTTTTTTAAAATAAATTCCATACAAAACTTGTTTTCTGACAATTCTCTTCTCCAATTTTCTCGCCTCCACTGTTGCGAGGCATGACTCCCATCCTACATTCAGCAGTGTTGTAGTTGCTTACAGGGACATGTGACTAATGTCATCTGATTCAAAAACTACAATAAATTGCCTTTTAAGGAGCCCGGATTCCTGTATTTCCCAGTTCACCCTCGCTTTCCGCTGATTTTCGTGATCTTCTGAGCAGTTTCCGCAATGCACTCAATACTCTTTTGATACGACAGTATTCTATCTTAACAATTTCTTTTGTGTTCACTAGAAAGATGGGGAGAAAAATAGAATGGAGGAGAGAGAAAGAGAAAAAAAAAGAGAGAGAGAGAGAGAGAGAGAGAGAGAGAGAGAGAGAGAAAGAGAGAGAGAGAAAGAGAGAGAGAGAAAGAGAGAGAGAGAGAGAGAGAGAGAGAGAGAGAGAGAGAGAGAGAGAGAGAGAGAGTAAAAGAATGTCTGCAAACGCCTCTTCAATTAATTGCAGCAATCAAGGTCTCATGATTCATTATTGGCCATTTTATGAACCGAGTATATTAAAAACAGGATATATCGCCCGACCTGAAAATTCCAAACCCACTTCTGACTCATCACCAACGTCATCCGTTTCCTATTTCTGTCTTTTGCTACCGTGGTCCGGTAACGCAATTAATCATCTTTGTTCTTTGTTTTCTGCCCAAATTTACATATCCTGCAGATTTGAGGATTTTTCGGTATAAATTGTCTCATTGAAAATTGGAATCAGTCATCTATGACTTCTTCTTTATATTCGAAGAGATCTTCCTACTGTATGAATGTAGAATAGGCACTCCAATCATTTTCCAACGTCTAAAGATGTTGCAGCACACCAGGAGTAAGCTTGAGTTTGAGTCTAGATTTTACGTTTTTTCAGCCTTAATCTTCACTTTCCATTCTTTTTCTTTTGATTACATATCTGTACAGATGATATTCTTCTCTCTGAAGGCAACATAACTACTGTCAGTCTTTTTACAATTCGATGAGTCGACTTTTTGTGAAGAATCGGGATGGAATCTATGAAAGCTGAACCTCAACCTTAACGCTAAACTTCTGGGAGTTTCTGTAAAAATACGGAATTTATAAGATTTCTTCTGGAACTCAAAATAAAATTTGCGTATCAATGTTATTCTGAAAGGATGAAAATAGTTTTCATTCACTTTTCTGGGTTGAGTCTATTGAAAAGAAGGAGTTTAAAAATCCAACTCAAATATTTAACAAGTATCATTGTTTTTGTTGAGTTTTAGGTAATTTTAAACTTAACTCGAACGCTAATCTAATATCTGAGCAAACTATATAACAAAAAAAGAAGCTAAGCCGTCAGAAATCAAGATTCACTGTTCGCGCTCGATTTTAAGGCTCCTTTGTTGCTGAACCTAAACCTTAACGCAAGAATTTTATATCTGAGCAAACCACGAAATAAAAAAAACAAAGATCGGGGGACAACCCACTTCTAGTCTCGTGAGTAAGAATCCTAATTCCGTTCTCTCATTTTCCATAAAACGCAATTAAATCCGATATTCTAAGCCAAGCACACACACAACCTCGAGACCATGGATTCCCCTTTACTTGGGTTCAGGATGATAGAAGTTGGATTTCTGCACACGTGGGTCCCAAGAGCCTCAGCCGTACTGTCTTACCTATTCAACCCATTATTCATCTATCTGGTTATCTATAAAACCCGCAGTCCGATCGGATCTTACAAGTATATTCTGATCTCCTTTGCTGTATTCGATCTCGTTTATACGACTGTGGAATTGCTGTGTGGAATGGTGAGTGGGGATGTGAGAGAGAGAGAGAGAGAGAGAGAGAGAGAGAGAGAGAGAGAGAGAGAGAGAGAGAGAATGAGAGAGAGAGAGAGAGAGAGAGAGAGAGAGAGAGAGAGAGAGAGAGAGAGAGAGAGAGAGTCAAAATTAAGATTTCCAGGGAACTCACGGACACGAGGGAGCTTTTGTGGTCTTCGTATCTCATGGTTTCTTCTACGAAGTAAGTTTGAGGTCATCCATAAAATTTATGAACACAGTTTCAGAATTTACACGCCGGCCTGATAATGTTATCCATCAGATGTGGTTTCATCTCCCTCAGCTACGGAATTCTGGCCATCCACTTCATCTATCGCTATGTAGCGTTGTGTCGGTTAGTTTGCTATAAATTTCTTGGCGCAGGGGTTTTGTCTAAAACCAGTGAGCTAGAGAGGGCAGAAATAACATACAAATGTAAGCACTGTCCGGAAACATGAACTTTCAGACCGGACAAGCTCCCAATCTTCACAGAAACCAAATATGTCGTTGGATTCTTCGTCTTTTTCCTACTCCATGGAGTTGTTTGGTCGGGAGTCTGCTATTTCTTGCTCTATGGAGACGAAGAAATGAGGTCCTACATGGATGAAGCTTTCATCGAGGCGTACAATGTTTCTGCTTTGGATGTTCCAATGCTTGGAAGTATTTTTTGGGTAGGTCAGAGCGAGAGAGAGAGAGAGAGAGAGAAAAAGAGAGAGAGAGAGAGAGAGAGAGAGAGAGAGAGAGAGAGAGAGAGATAGAAAGAGAGAGAAAGAGAGAAAGAGAGGGAGTGAGAGAGTGAGAGTTCACTACCATTCTTCAGGACGTCAGTGGACCTCTTTGCTTCCGAGGATGGCTCGGAATCCTGATTCTTACCGGAGTCTCCTGCTATGCCATAACCTTCTATGGTATTCTAGGATACAAGATCCATCGTCAGCTCGACAACAACTCCATCAGCAAAAAAGCTATCAACATGCACAGGCAACTGTTAAAAGCATTAGTTATTCAAGTAAGTCTTGATTTCTTCAGAATCCATGTGAGAAAAGTGTTTTTTTTATGTTTTTCGGATTCGCAAGTACTTTTTTCAGACAGTCATTCCTATGGCGATCTCCTACTGCCCATGCATTGTGGCTTGGTACACACCTCTAGTCGGTTTGAGCGTCGGAAAGTGAGTTATCCTTTACTAAATCAAAAAAAGGTGTCAGAATAATCTGAAAACTATTTACGAAGAATCCAACGACATATTTGGTTTCAGATACAACAACTACTACACGATAATCTTCCTCTCATTCTTCCCGTTCTGCGACCCAATCGCCGTGATTTTCTTCTTGCCGGACTACAGGAGAGCAGTTTTGCAGATGTTTGGAATCAAGAGTGCAACTTCACGTGAGAATTTCCATCTTGGTACACAAAACAGCCCCAAGTACAAATCGAGTCACACTTCTTCGTTCACGGTCAGCTAGGATAAGGGTGAGCCATGCTGTTTTTGGCATGGTTTGATTGCTATCTGTCTTTCTTTCTCTCTCTCTCTCTCATTCTCTCTCTCTCTCTATCTCTTTCTCTCTCTCTCTCTCTCTCTCTCTCTCTCATTCTCTCTCTCTCTCTCTCTCATTCTCTCTCTCTATCACTTTCTCTCTCTCTCTCTCTCTCTCTCTCTCTCTCTCTCTCTCTCTCTCTCTCTCGCTTTCTCTCTCTTCATCTCTCTCCCTCTATTTATCCGTCTTTCTACCAACTATCATTTGATTATTTCAACTTTTCCATTCGTGCATGTTTTCCGCTTTTTTGAGTTCCAGATAACTTAAATTTTATTGAAATCACCCCGGAAGTTTCCTTTCCGCGGAAATGTCCGGTAAATTGTGGCTACGATGAGTTTTTGTATCTTCTAAAAATCATTATTTCAGTGAACTCCATCTCTCAAGTCTCAATCACCACGGTACCGACGACCAAAAAATCTGCAATTTCTGTGATGTACTGATCTCTTTTGTTATATATTCATTCCGATCTCGATAAAATATTTGTTTTTATGTGGGTGGTCTCGAACAGGTGTTATTTTGGAAAAGGCTCCTGATGTGAATTTTGATAGATCTCTCATTTGCCTAATCTAGTCTTGGAAAAAAAACGTTTACTCACATGGTGATCTATAGAAATGTTCCAAAAAAAGCTTTCATTTTTTTGTTGAAGTTCATTGAAACTCAACTTTCAACAATCGTGATTGTCATTACTTTTGATCGATAAAACCATATTTTCCAAGTGACCGAAATCACCCAGCGATGTGGACCACAAACATTTTACAATCTATAAAACTGTAATCCTAGTCTCACAATACTCCAAAATTTTTCTCGGGCGGACACCGGGCGCAAAACGGACCTGGCGTTGGTGGCCAAGCCTGGTCCGTGTTGCGCCCTGTGTCCGCCCGAGAAAACTTTTGCAGATAACTAAGCGCTTCTACTTGATATTGAATGATTGTGTAGTTCAATGGCTCATTTCATTTTTTGTCGACTAGTTCGAAAAGTTTGAGTGTTCCCTATCAAATCGCGAAATGGTCAAAAGAAGTTCCTAGATTAAACTTGTAAACTTTATTTGATGAATGAGTTACAAAGAAGCATATTGCCAAGCTTGCGATAATCGGTACATTTCCGTGAGACAATGAATTAATGGAAAATATTTGAATCTAACAGATAGAGTTCAAACTCCGACCAGCAATCAAGCCAAGTGTGAAAACTCGATAATGATCTTTTCTGATATCCTGTTATAATTTGTACCATAATTGCCCAGATTTCCGACATTCGTCCTTTTTTCACTTCCGACTTCCGTGAAAAAAAATTTTTTTTTCGTGAGGGGGGTTGTGGTCTTGCTTTCTGAGTTTTTGACTTTTGTGCACTCCCGACTACCGTTGAAAATTTTTTCCGAATTCCGACTTCTGACTTCCGTTTGATAGATAGACATTTTATTTCCGGAACGCGAGAGTAAAAGATATAAAGAGAAGGAGAGAAAAATTGAAAAAAAAATACTTCCGTGCAACTCTGATTTTCTCCAACATATCAGTGCATTGTTATTCTAACATAGCGTGGGTGTTTGACAGTAATCCAAGCAACGATTTCCCTGTAGAGTTCAACTTACTTGAATAATAATTCCAAGAACAATCCGTATAAAATATAAAGTGCACAATTGTCATAATAGTTCATGAATAATTGTACGTCAGCAGGATAACCACAATTAAGTTTTTTCAAGCAATCCTTTTTCCAGGTGGAAATTATCTTCATGTTCGAAAAATAATGCGACGATAGTTTTGATTCACAAATTTGTTTTTAAAAAATGCCTTTTCAAACTTTCGACCAGTACAAAACCATCATTTGATTTTTTCACTTGCAGAATATGATGATGACCATGAAGTACACAAGTCATGCTAACGCTCTCATTAAAAATTCCGCCGGTTTCACGACGTCATGTATAAGAATAAACTCGAAGAATCTCAACGCAATGTGTTCTGTTGAAATCATTCTTTTGTAAATAAAATTAAAATCTGAGTTGATTAAAAAATTGATTTTTCAAGTAAATTAGACCTGAGAAAAAGTTAATTAGATTAGGTCAAAAAGTGAGTTAGATCTAGGATGTGACGTGTATCGGAACGGAACTTATATATTTAGAATGTAACAACAATCACAAGAAACCGTGTTTTCAAAAATTCAAAAATGTTGATTTTATCATAACTTTTTTGGAATTTTAAAATTCAAGACAGAAAAGTTAGATCTATTTAGAGCTGAATTTTTTTTAAAAAAATGAGCTGAAAGGAGATTAGATCCGAGTGAAAGTGAGTTAGATCTAGTAAAAAGAGTTAGAACTACTAAAAAGTGCATTAGATCATGCCATTTCCATATTCAGTCTTTCCTAGATCTAATTGACTTTTATTTACCGGAGTACATGTTTCAATGACAATACGTCGACGAAAAAACGATTTTTTCCGTTTTGTAGCGTACTGTCACTAAAACGCCGCCATCTTGTCGCCAATTGGTAGATTGAAGACGATACAGCATTGAAAATCTTATGAGAAGGTCTATGCAGTCAGCAACTCCCGCTCTGGCTCATAATACTTAACTTATAGTGTAGTTCTTCCTCCAAAGCTTTGGGCAAACTGGCATCAGACCGTAAACAGACGACAGTCGGACCGGACAAATGTTGCTTCATTATAGTCCAATGCCGGTCCAAATACACTTAATACGGAAAAGTAGACTGAATCATCAAATCAAGAATCACTTTCTTACAAGGTGCAAAAAATTTTTGTGGTAATCAAGTTTAAACTTTGATCAAATCTTAGATTTGTACCTAACTAATGCTTTGAACCTTACCTAAGTCTAAAATTTGAGGTGTCGACAAAGATAAATGAAAAAAGATTCATTCAGTCTACTTTTTCGTATAAAATGTCCAAATATGATCCATTGCCGATCCGCTCCCTCTGTGTGCGCTAACTAAGTCATTGCATCCACGTGCGGACCTTTTGCGGGTTTCGTCGTTTTGTACGTCCACAGTGCAGTTCAATTTGAATCTATTCGCAGTCAATCTGTCGCCCAGTCCCATGCCCAAAACGACACGCAGCGCACTCTTCCCGCCACAGGTCAAATTCCGGTCCATTCGTAGTCCATCTGTCGCCGAGTCAAACTGTAGCCCATTTACGGTCCAATGCTGGTCCAACCAAAACTTTGGAGATTATATAACAGAATTTCGTGTGTTAAAAATGCGAAGGCGTCAAACCTTGAGTTTCGAACTCGATCAAAGTACTAGTAGCAGAGAACAATTTGTTCTAATTTGTCGCAATTTTGACTCAATCACGGAACTCTGAGATTGCTGTTCGTAAGAATCCATGACTCCCATTCTCTGTGAGCACGTGCGCTCGAGCCAACTTCCTCATTCATAGATCTTTATTAAGAAAGTTAGCCTTACTTGATTCTGATCATTGTCAAAACTAATTTCTTGTCTACTTCAGAATGTCGTGAATGTTGAATGAGAACCGTTTCTTGTCTTGAGTAAGAAAACAATTCAGTTTTTTCAGCCTAGAACGAGGTTTCCGATGCAAGCTCATCTGGAATCAAGTATTTTGAAAACTTCACTGAAAAAAGGATTCTTCTTGATTTACGTTTATTGATTGATTTTTACACTAAAATAGGATGTATTGAAACTATAAATTATACCTTATTCATAGTCACTCTCAAAGTCAGGGTACTTACAGTAATCTTTTTTCTCAACCTGCGTTACGAGTTTCAATAACCTAATACCAGAATCTTGTTGTATAAAACTCGAACCCCTCTTTTTCAAGCTTTCCCGGAGCCCAGGAAGATCAGCCAATTTGTATCCAACTTTTTATGTTTTTGATCTCTTAATTGCTTACAGCTATTTCTTCTACAACTTCATTGTAGTTTTTGTACAGTAGAAAACATAGAGACAACTTTTGTAGTCATTTGTATCATAATATGGGATTTTTGACTCACAGCACAAGACACATGTGAATGAGTCTTGATAGTCTGCATAAATCCAAAGCATCAATGATTTTATATTCACTTTTTACATACTCTCTAGGTTTTTTTTGTCAAAATTAGATGATGATTTTTAAACTCGTGTTAGTTGACAGTTCGTCTTAATTTGCGCACGGTTAGAAGGGACAATAAGTTATAATTATTCACATGAGATTGGTCAGCAATATAATATATTATCAAAGTTGATGGCGATGTTGGTTATGAGATGTAACACTTCAATGGTAACAACTGGTAGACCTTCCAGTTTGTAGCGTCTCATTCAAGCTAGTACCTTAGAAAATGAACATTGTTTATTTCAACCATACAAATTTATTAGTTATACAATGAATTTTGAATTTGATCACAGCACAAAGTTAGTTGAAGTCGAGATAATTAGAAACATTTCACACTGACTATTTTTAGTGATCCTATACGATAATCGTCAAACAAGTATCAAAACATCAAAAAATCCACTCTAAGTCAGTTTTTTTCCTGGAGTTTCAGAACTAGAGATTGTATGTAATGTCTCCGATGAATTCCGAGAAGTAAGCATGTATAAAAGAAATGAGACATATTACAGTATCCTAGGCTTGAATTGAACTGTGCTTGAGGCGGAGTCTAGAAGAATGATAGTTCCTCTCTCTCTCCCTCTCTCTCTCTCTCTCTCTCTCTCTCTCTCTCTCTCTCTCTCTCCAATCAAAATTTCCTAATTCCCATCTTATTTTCCGAAAAATTCAGATGGTTGTCTATCTCGGCATTCTCCCGACATGGATACCACGTGTCTCTGCAGTGCTGTCCTATTTTTCAAACGCACTGTTTCTATATCTCATCATGACCAAGACAAAACTGCCTATCGGCTCTTATAAGTACCTTCTGATATGCTTTGTCTTATTCGATTTATCCTTTGCAACGGTGGGGTTGTTGGTTGAAGTGATGAGTTGATGAAAAACAGCATTGTTTTAAGCAGAAATGGAAAATGCCCACTGTATAGTTTTAACAGGCACGGTAAAAAAAACAAAGGATGAACCGTACAGAAAACTTGAGTGATAAAGTAACTGTTGACTGGCAAAGCTTTTTTTAAAATTTATGACTGACTAGGAACCGTTATGGAGAATCCCCCGAAATTGGAAGGTCTGAACGGTCTTTTAGGTTTTCAAACACACTGAAGATAGAACAGGTCTCAAATTTTGCTACGTCGATCTGGTTTTCGAGTCTTGGCCTGAAAACCGTGTGAAAATTGGGTTTTGTATGCATGGGTCAACCTAAAGATCACAAAACTCTCTTTCATAATAGAAACAAGTGAGAAAACAAGACATGTTTTAAAAAACTTCAGGTTTTCAGCTTTAGATTGTAGTAATATATTTTTCTATGTTATAAAAAAAAATTCAGACTTAGCCTTATTATCGAAATGAAAATTTTCATTCGACTGTGATCTTGCTACATAGCTTGAAGTTAGCCTATTAGAACCATAAGCTGACTCGCTAATTGGTTTTTTAAACAAAATTTCAGAACTGATAAAGAAACCATAACCTTTCAGGGGACTCACGGACATCATAAATCTTTCTGTTTCTTCATAGTGAACGGTCCATTTTTCCGAGTGAGGTGAACCTGAAAAACCGTTGATGGTTCGTTTCAGAATGATTGCATAGGTCTCATCGCTCTGTCCATCAGATGCGGGTTCGTGTCCCTTAGCTACGGAATTTTGGCAATCCATTTCATCTATCGGTATATCGCGTTGTGCAGGTGATATAATTTATGATACTCATGGAACCTGAAAAAATATATGAGACGTTTCACGAGAGAAACGACCGAAAAGTGCGCTAGGCTGTCTGTAGTCCGTTTCAGCTGATATTTTGTACACAAGTAGATTTTGATGCGCTGAATCCAAATATGTCGGTTCTGTTCCAATATGTCCTACCAAAGTCTCGCAGTACTTTCCCAAACTTGGCCCTTTCCAAACTTTAAACAATCATATCTTCCTTCAAACAATTTTTCAAAGAAAACACTTCTGGAAACAGAGTAAAACAAACATGAATAATCGATCAATATCAAAATTTCTGAAAATTATCGATTGATTTTGGCGCGGTCGTTTTTTGTCCATAACTTCACTCATATATTCGAGCGGCTTTATTTTATGATCCCGTTAGATAGAGAAAGAAAATATGCATCGATTGAATACAAAAAATCAAAATTTTGTTGTGCGTGTGAATTAGTATGTACTGTTGAAACAAACATTTCTCAAAAGTACCCTTCAAAATAAAATTTTCGACTTTTTTATGACT
>OZ022250.1:3722996-3807996 GCA_963978915.1 Caenorhabditis parvicauda | reverse complement strand
CCAAGAGTCATAGAGTGACAGTCAGTTTTTTGATCATAAAACTGGAACGCCTCCATGAAGACGTCTAATTTTTTGCAAACACGTTGTATACATTAGATGTGTCTATTTGATAAGTAGGAGAGTCACTAATAAATTGTCTAAATATACTAGAAGATAGTCGAACTGGAGTGAACGGCTAAAAATTTTCGATGTTTTCTACAAAAGTGGTTTAAATTTATCATAGTTTATAAATTCGAGTTTTTTGTTAAATGAACCAAACATAAACATTCGGAAAATGTTTTTATGTCAAAAAAGTTACTTGTATGACCTAATTTATCTATGAACTCGGGTAAATGAAATCTGAAAACTGGCTGCTCTGCACTTTTCTCTTCGCTTTGATTGTAGTACTGCCAGATCGGTGATTTTCGTACGTTTAAAAATTGAAATGAAGAAAACCAATGTAGACGTTGTGTCTGCAAAAAATTAGACGTCTTCATGGAGGCGTTCCAGTTTTATGGTCAAAAAACTGACTGTCACTCCATGACTTTTAGAAAGTCTGGCCACAAGATCAATGGCTGACGTCCTGTCATAATTCCTAGATATTCTCAAATGGAGTCGATATAATGAAGAAACTGTAGTGAAAGGTTTTTCAAACAATTTCATCTGAGATGAAGCAAGACTAAAATCATACGGAGGTGATATCTTCTTCTGGGACTGTTTAGTAAAATGCAGCCACTTCAATCTCATCTGATGACCTCGAACGATCTCCGATTTGGTTGTTTTTTTGATTCTCATAATTTAAATTATTTGATCTTTGAAAAATTATTCACAGAACAGCAGAAAAATTGAAAATAAAAGAAAAAAACGAGAAATGAATTTTGAGAGAAAAAGTAAATTTTGAGTGGTTTTGCAGAAAATAACTACTTTCATATGAAAAAAAAATCCTATTGGTTCAATATTCCTTCGCAGTGTATAAAAATGTTTTATTCACAATTCCTGAAACTTACAAACCTATCCGATTGTCCAAAGTTGAGATATTTCAAAAAACGATATCGTGCATTAACTTTCTGACGCAACTGTAAGTTCATATGGCAAGTATCAGTTTTTTTTTACCGGGCTTCCGAATCTCTTTTTTTTCTCCGAGAGTTCTGAAAACTTCAAGTACAAAAATTGTTAGACAGCCTCGGACAGCGAGTTTTTTTTCTTTCTCAAAAAAAATAGTCTCAATCTTCATTGTTTTCCACACCCAAATTCTGTTCATCAACACATTCAAAGTCCCTAGGGCGCGACCCAGCCATAACATTCGAGATTCTTTCTCATTCTAGCATTCTATCAGATGATATACCTGGATTTCCTTCCAACATGGGTTCCACGTGGATCCATCGTTTTGTCTTATGTGTTCAACACCATGTTCATTTATCTGATAGTAACGAAGACCAGAATGCCTATAGGCTCTTATAAGTACGTCCTCATACTCTTTGCTCTGTTCAACTTGGCTTATTCTACTGTGGAAGGGGTTTTCAGAATTGTGAGTTTCGCCCGGGAGGCTTCTCAAATATTAACTATTAACGTTCATTGGAATAGATCATACATTATCACTGTAGTTTTGGATACTGCCGAAAGTACAAAAAAGTGTGCGAATGTTCCAACTTTTTTGAGCACGAGATGAAAAATCAGTTTTAAAAAGGAGAGAGAGAGAGAGAGATCTAATTGATAAATAGATTCGCAGAAAATTAGACTTTCTCGAATGATTTTTGACTCGAAAAATTCAGGGAACCCACGGTTACAAGTACTCTTTTGTCATTTTCGTTCCAAATGATGCTTTCGGAAATGTGAGAATCTCCAAATTTCTCCAAGAGTCATAGAACTTTCCAGAACTTCCGCTGGGGGACGATAATCGTCTCGATTCGTGCTGCTTTCGTGGCGTTTAGCTATGGTATCCTAGCGATACACTTTATCTATCGTTACATTGCACTGTGCAGGTCGATTGACCTTCTGGATCGTTGAAATGAGACATTCAGACCGCATAAGATTGTCATCTTCAAGAAACCGTTGTATGTAATTGGTTTCCTTGTTTTCTTCTTGCTACATGGACTTTCGTGGTTCTGCATTGTTCTCTTCGCAATGGATGGAGACACAGAAATGAGGTCTTATGTTGATCAGTCGTTCATCGAGTCGTATGGAGTTTCTTCCATGACCGTTCCGATGGTCGGATGCGTTTTTGCGGTTGGTTCCAGCTGTTTTCTAGTTACTCATCTGAGAAATTTCCAAAACGTGACTATCAAACTTATAGTGATCACTTCGTTGCGTTTTTGATGGAATATGAACCATTTCAAACTAGAATCAATAAAGCTAAAATTCTTCAAATTCAAAGCTTTTTTTTCTGAGTGCTTCAAAAACAATGAAAGTTGCTGAATTTGACATAAAAACAATTTTTGTTATCACTGACTAGCAAATGAACACAGAATTTTTCTGAAAAGAACCTGAGGAAACTGTGAACTACAGCCTTAGACCCTATCATTCCAGGAAGTCAGTGACGCCCTGCAGAAGCGTGGTATCTTTGCACTTCTGGCGAGTTCAGCCGTTTCAGTCTATGCCATCACGTTTTATTGTGCTCTTGGATATCGGATTCATCGTAAACTCAAGACCAACTCAATCAGCCAAGTTTCTATCAATGTCCATAGACAGTTGCTACAGGTTCTGATAATTCAGGTGGGTAAACATACAGGAATATCTGTTTATGTCTGGAATAGCTACGAAGCAAGCGTTCTAACATAAGCGTAACAGAGAGAGAGAGAGAGAGAGAGAGAGAGAGAGAGAGAGAGAGAGAGAGAGAGAGAGAGAGAGAGAGAGAGAGAGAGAGAGAGAGAGAGAGAACTTTACCCGAACCACGGCAAACTTCAATTCAACAATAGATGAAAACTACCTGGACCTTAATTGATAATATATTTGACCAAAACTTACAGACTCTCATTCCCTTTATCGTGTCAATCTTACCATGTGCAGTGGCTTGGTATCCACCTCTTCTAGGTGTCGGAATTGGGAAGTTAGAAAAGTCACTAATCCGAAACTTCGAATCCTCAAGTTCAGATACAACAACTACTGCAAGATCATCTTTCTCAGCTTTTTCCCAGTTTTGGATCCAATAGCCATAATTTACTTCTTGCCGGACTACAAGAAAGGCGTTCTGAGAATGGTTGGAGTGAAGATGGAACAGAGTATTCCAAATATCGTTGTTTGACTTTTTTTTTGTTTTTTCAGGAAGTCAAATTTCAAAGTCAGGATCGAGGGTTAATAATTGATATTTCAATTTTATGTGCTGTGTGTTTTTTATAAATTTTGTTTATATACAAAGACGGATATTTTTGAATGCCTGCGGGTCCTCCACACTCGGCCAAGCTGCGAGTGAAATTTCAGCAATCATTCAAGTGACTAATCTAGAATCTTAATCTTATAACTATGTACGGCATAGGCCATAAGAAACAGTTTATTTTATGGAATAGGCTGTAAAATTGATATTATCATTCAATTTTACATGTACATCATGTGCCTTGGGTAACCACTTTGAGTACAATATGCGAAAACCAAATTTCGGAACTCATCCAGAGTACGACACACATCTCCATAATTATTTTGTTGCCGGAACGTCGGCTTCTTGTCGCCATTACGTACCCCATCGCCATTACGTTGCCTCCTTGTCGTCGGTACGTCGCGTACCAGCGACGTCGCCACATGGTCGCCGGAACATCGCAATTACATCGCCGGTACGTCGCCTCCCTCACGACATATGGCAATGAATAACGAAGCCTATCCAAGGAGGCGACGTACCGGCGACAAGACGGTGACGTACTAGCGACACATCGCTGCGTAAATCGGTTTGCAAGCGCGCAGTTGTTGCAAATGGTGCACAGTCTTACCCATTTCATATTTTTATTTTCAATATTTTCGCCTACATCATTTTTTAAATGTTCATTTGCGCTCAAAAGTTTGTTTTCTAATGTAAGTGAATAGAAAAAAATTAATCATCATTCTCATTCATGTTCTGAGTATGTATAGTTGTTTTCAACTCGAAGTACAGTGATTTTAGTTTAGGCCCACGAAAAATACATTTGAAAATTTTTACTGATCCCCGATTTTTCGCTGTAGTGTTGAAAGTAATCACCAACTTCAAGTATGATCCTATTTTATTTTTTTCAGAAGACAACTTCGAAGATAAAGTTGACGTGAAAACCGAGAAGGCGAAGGTTGTTGAGAGTCGTTCTGCGGACAGTGGAAAGGCGGAAATCAAGGCCGAACCTTCTGAACAATTTGTTGTCAACCAAGAGCAATGGGTAGGCGGTGACGAGTGAGTTTATTGTTCTTGGAATCGAAGTAGGTAGTCTTATTAACACTTGTTACGGGAATAATTAATGTTTTGAAAATTAGCAGCTTCACTATTCCCCATAGTTTCGTAATGGAATTACTTGTTTTCAAAACATCATGAAAATATAAAATCCCAATGAAACATTATAAAACCATTCAGACCAGAGAAAGAAGATGCGAAAGTACCAATAGAAGTTGGAAGCGAGCAGTTCTATGTTGACGTTGATGGTGATTCTGGAGCAAAGGCCGTGAAGATGTACTGGATTGACGCGTTCGAAGACGTCCACAAGAATAATGGTTAGTTTTGAAAACATTGTTAAAAGTATGAAACTGGCGTATTAGTCAGATGTTAAGAACATTTTTGTAGCTTTTGATTTCGGTTTTGAAAAAGTTTACTTCTGGACTCTTCAACTTCGTTATTAATTTCGAAAAATCCTAATTCCACTTTTGAATTCAGTTTTCGAATGATTTTTACCAAACTGTGAACTGTTGTCGTTCTTGAAAGTTATCAACGTTCTTATATTATGTTTACAGTTTTTGATAGAAGCCTCATTGGATTAATTATCATTAGCTGAATGAAATGTCAAATCATTTTGTAGAGTTTTAGAGTTCGATTTAGACTATTCAAAAGATTAAAAACACATTGTGCACTGAGATATATCGGTTTAGCAAGCATTTGATTCTCTTCATAACACGTCGATAAATGATTTACACTCCATAAACCACTCCCAAACCACAATTATGTAAAACTTATTACTATTGAATAGACGTAAGACTCTGAATTCACAAATTCAGATGCCGAATACAACCCTGGTACAGCATCCTCGAGGAAGATGATGAAGGTCATCATATGTGGGATACTTTCGCAAGGTATTTTTTCAGTTGATGATAATGTTTTTCTGAAATATGGTGTCGATTTCCAGCTGATAGATTTCGAAAAATTGATGCTTGAAATTACAAATCGTTATCATTTTCCACAAAGCTCGAAAAGTTTCGCTCGCAAAGTCATGTCTTTTTTTGCGTGATTTTCAATCGGAGATTCAAATTGAATTATCTAGGAAAATATTATTATTAAAAAAAGATTCCGTTGAACTCCGACCCGTTACTTTGGTAAAAACAGTTACGCGCTCATTAATCTCAATCACCTTAGCGAAAAACGTACAGGCAAATTTTTAAAGGGGCTCATTCTTATTCTTTCTCGATGACCTTAAACAGTAGCTCCAGTTGTCATACTGTATTGATTTTATTTTTCAGGGGTCGATATTTGAAAAGGATGCAAGCGAGAAGACGTCGTGCCGACAAGAAGGTGAACCATAAAGAAGGCAATAGTGAGTAAAGTACATTTTATTGTATTCTTTTTCACTTGTTAATGATAAAACGTTGATTATTGTTTCTCATTTTATTTTAGAATCAACTGAGTTAGTTGCTAGTACGTAGCCTTCTGGACGCCAGAACGTCGGATTTTTGTTGCCAGTACGTCGCATTGTTGTCGCTAGTACATCGCATTGTTGTCGCCGGTACGTCGCAATTTCTGTCGCCGGTACGTCACCAGTACGTAATGGCGATCCTTGAAAGTGTCGCCGGAACGTCGCCTTCCGGTCGCCATTCGGTTAGCCTAACCAAAAAGCGACACGAAGGCGACGTTCCGGCGACAAATTTATTATGGAGATAGGCTCTTATAAGTATCTTCTGGTGATTTTCGCTGTTTTCGACTTGACTTATTCTAGTGTGGAAGTGTTCTGTGAAATGGTAGTTTAATCTTCTGAAGGAGTATGAATTCTGATTCAGGGAACCCATGGTCACAGGTATTCTTTTGTGGTTTTTATTGCTAGCGGATTTTTTGATGAGGTGAGCAAGAAGGCAGGGAAAAACGTTTCCTAGCATAGTCTAACTCAAGTTTCGAGTCATTTCTGGAAACGTTTGAGTCGAAAATTAGTTTTGAAGCCAGAATGAACGAATGAAGGTCCACCTGAAATTTCTGAAAAAAAATTTTCGAAAATCACTTTTTCAATAAGATAAGAAAACATATCTTTGTTATATGGATGAATGAGTGTTTTCTGAGACAAGTGTACTTATTAATTTGGGAAATTTTTCGATGTTTTCTCGAAAAAATTCTTATCATTTTCAATACGAATTGGAATAATTCTGAAGCTAGTGAAGACTATAACTTTCGCTGAAGTCGTTTCATTATGTTTAAAATCAGCTGAGGCAGCAGCTATTAAACCTTGATCATATTTTTCTGGGACACAAAGTTTGCATTTCAGAACAAAGTCCTCGGTGAGATGATACTATCGATCCGCTGCAGCTTCATATCTCTCAGCTATGGTATCTTAATCATACACTTCATCTACAGATACATCGCACTGTGCAAACCAAACATGCTCAGAATCTTCTCAAAACCTTCTTATATTCTTGGCCTTGTCTGTTTTTTCCTACTTCATGGTGTCTACTGGGGTTTTATTTGTTACTTCCTTCTCTTTACTGACGACGAAATGCGACTTTATGTAGAAGACGCCTTCCTTGACACGTATGGTGTTTCTGTTATGAATACACCAATGCTTGCGTGTATTTTTTCGGTGAGCAAATTAAATTTTTAAAAAGGGTTTTTGAGAACTGATAATTGAGAATCTTTTTCTAAAAATTTGAAAAAAAATGAAGAAAGACATTGATCCAAATGACAATATTTTTTCATCTTCAAACAGTTAGAATGATTTCCAAGAAAACTAAATTTTTTAAACTTCAACGAAAAATCGAAAACTAACACCAATCTCTACAGTAATGATGCTTGCTTCAATCGAATGAATTATATCACGATTCAGGAAGTCAGCTACAGCACCGCCAGCAGGAGCTGGATAGGCATAATCTTACTGATTCTGATATCAGCATACGCAATTCTTGTCTACGTTGTTCTTGGATACAAGATTCATCACAAACTCAACACAAAATCAATCAGTAATGTTCGTCTAGCAATTCATCGTCAGTTATTGAAAGCTTTGATGTTACAAGTGAGACCATTGCTCATATCTGAAAAAGAACCTGTTCAGACTGTTATTCCTATGCTGGTTTCGTTTTTTCCTTGTGTGATTGCTTGGTGTGCACCAATGGTGGGGCTGAGTATGGAAGAGTGAGTCCCTCTCTCTGTCTCACTCTTTATCTCTCTCTCTCACTCTCTATCTCTCTCTCACTCTCTATCTCTCTCTCACTCTCTATCTCTCTCTCACTCTCTATCTCTCTCTCACTCTCTATCTCTCTCACTCTCTATCGCTCTCTGACTCTCTCTCTCACTCTCTATCTCTCTCACTCTCTATCTTTCTCTCACTCTCTATCTCTCTCTCACGCTCTATCTCTCACTCTCTATCTCTCTCTCTCTCACTCTCTATCTCTCTCACTCTCTATCTCTCTTTCACTCTCTATCTCTTTCTATCTCTCTTTCACTCTCTCTCACTATCTATCTCTCTCACTCTCTATCTCTCTCTGACTCTCTCTCACTCTCTATCTCTCTCTCTCTCTCTCTCTCTCTCTCTATCTCTAGCTCACTCTCTATCTCTCTCTCACTCTCCATCTCTCTCTCTCTCTCTCTCTCTCTCTCTCTCTCTCTCTCTCTCTCTCTCTCTCCCTCTCTCTCTCTCTCTCTCTAACCATTACCTTCAGGTACGACAATTATTACGCAATCATTTTCCTCAGCCTCTTCCCAGTTCTTGACCCAATTGCAATCATTTATTTCCTTCCGGACTATCGAAAAGCATTTCTGAAAATGGTCGGGGTAAAATTTCCAACGAGTGAGTCTCAGTTAGCAACTTCATTTTTCAAAAGATAATTCAGAAGTCAACACTACGAAAGTTTACTCATCCAGAGTACGCTTCATGTAATAAACATCCAATCACAATGAATTACGCTGAGCTGGCGCAGCGGATGTGCTACAAGTTTCATAAATAGAAGTCGGAGGTTCTATCGTTGTCCAATTCACAGAAATTTTGTGACTTCAAAACTTTTCTCGGTACCGTCCTTTGAGTTCGTTTCAGGATAGAAACAAGAATGATGGTAGACTCTCAAAAACAAGTTGAACCACCAGGGAAAATCTCAGAGACATAACAATCTACTGTCTATCTCCGAATCGGTTGACATTGTCTCATTAGGTGAAGCCACGCCCATCTGACTCATCTGTAACCCTGGATTTTGTCTTCATAGAATCCATTCAGTGAAAAAGGGACAAATCTGTTGCCAGACACATCATGAACATCGATGATGGTTACTTCCTTGTATGCGGATCTCTTGCTATCCTCCTCAACTTCTACGTCTTGATCATTGTGAAGTACTACACAAAGACAGTCATCGGTGTTTATCGAATGTTATTGATGTTATTCTGTGCATATCAAATCGTCTATATCGTAGCTCATTGCAGTATTTTACCTGTGGGTTTTTTGGTATCAAAACTTTTCAAAAATGGTATTCTTGAAAAACTGTGAGCAGAGGTTTCTTGCATGTTCTTGCACGTTTCATTCATCAAATCGTGCTTGTCAGTACTTTTTCGAACAAACTCGTCAGTACTTTACGAGCACAAAGATTACCGTTGACTCGCGTTCTGCCTTCAGTTATGGTAAAGGCTATCCCGACGAGTTAAAGTATTAAAACTGTAATTCTGTGTTCTGTAAATGTTACGTGACAAAAATTGGAGTAATCATGAAAAACAAAAAAATACAGAACTTGATGAAAGTTACCAATCTGAAAATTTTGCATTACTTATGATGACCACTTTTTTGCGAATTTTTCACTTTAACTGAGGAAATCGTAGGTCTATTTGCATGAAGTTTTGATAGGATATATAAAATACGGTCAAATTGTCAATATTCTCATCAAAAAATTTGAAAAAAATTCTCAATTTTAAAATTTCAGGGTTTCGCAGGTTTCACAACAGGCTACATAATCTACTGCAGTCGTCGGTTCTGCGACAACGACTCACATGGATTTTTTGCTTACGTGTACATATCTTTTTTCGTTGGGTCTATAATTTGGCTCATAATAATGGTTGTTTACCGATATGCTGTTTGTCATGGGTAATTTTATACAAGCTGATAGAATGGTATACGAATCTTTGCAGGAAAACTTACATAGTCCAATCGTTTGAATCAGTTGGCGGGATTTGCATGTGGATCCTTGGTTTCATAGTTGTTGATGGTGTTTATATCTTCATAAAGACGTATTTATTCTCTGATGAGTTTGATATTCCTTATACAATCGGCCACTTCGAGTTGGTAGGATTGGATCCTAAGAAGATTGGTTATTTTTCTTTCATTTTGAAGGTTTGTTATTCAGTTCTATTGAAACTCTCATCAAAACAATTAGGCTAACTTTTTTATCTTGAAAAAATTACAGTTATTAGAGTTTTCAGAACCAAAAAATGTTATTCGTAGCATAAAAAATAATTTCTTCAACTTGATCAAACTGTATTCAACCAAAACATAGAGATTTTTCATTGTTTAGAAAAATGAGAGAAGTTTTACAGAAAAAGTTCTAACACAATTTTTCAGAATATGAACCAAGATGGTAGTGAAAGCTTCAGACTGCTCAGATTAATCCCAACATGTATAGTTTTCTGTTTCTATCTCGCTACGATATCAATCATCATTTTTTGCGGGTGAGCGATTTTACCGCTACTATTGCACAACCTGAACCTTGACTGTAACTCGAGAATATCAACATCTTTTCCAGAGTCTCCATAGGAAATCGTCTCCGAGGCCTCAACCAACTCAGCTCGTCCACAAAAAAGACCCAAATACGGTTGTTCAAGGTCCTCTGCGCCCAGGTAAAACCGCTGCGCACCCGCGACGCATGGATACGATTTCAGACTATGATACCCATCATCCTATGCTTTATTCCATGCATTCTGATCCATTTCCTACCTTTTATGGGTTTTTTAGAGTGACAAAAGTCTCTGGGTGATTTTTTCACAAAGGTTCAGGTTTCCGAAAATAGTCACTCGATTGTTTATCATTTTTCCTATATTTTATGCCTTCGCTACAATCTCGTTGGTTGAAGAGTACAGGAGGACCACCATTGAGCTCTTTCAACATATAATTTGTGAGTTTCACTAGCTTCAATCTTTTCATGGTGATTTTCAGGTATTGAGAAGAAGAACAGTGTGAATCAATCACGGACTTTGTGGACACTTTTTTAATTGTTGCTTCAATAAATTTGTTCTCCTTGTATTCTTCTAGAAGATATAATGAGAGAGAGAGAGAGAGAGAGAGAGAGAGAGAGAGAGAGAGAGAGAGAGAGAGATTCTAAATGTATTCTGGTTCTGCGATTTTTTCCAAGAATAAATATTATTGCACAACTGTGGAAGTTTAATTTTGCATCATCGAAACAACATTTAGTGATCTGCAGTTTATACTCCATATTTAGTCTGTGGTAGATATACGATACTCTTTGAATCTGTTAGAAAGTGTTCCACAGTAAAACACTGTGTAAAACACTTATCGAGTGACGCCACTCTTAGATTTTTTCCAAGATTCTCTACAGATTATCGACTGAAAAGGATCTATTCCCTGCTTTCACGCTGATCTTCTCAGTGCATCTGTACGTTCCGTATGATTTTAAGGTGTAACACATCACGATAACAAGTTTAATTAATCACATGGGATAAACAGTAAGAAGAATTTTCCTATAACAAAACTCCTCGGAGCAGTCTACCCAGAATCTATCAGGTCGCACCAAACGCAATTTATCTCATATGGTTACGACGTCACTTATAACCCGCCCACGTCTGATTCATGGGCATCAGTAACCATGAATGAAATACGAAATTCATCGTTTTATCACTAGTGTTCTGAATTTTCTTTTCCGATGACCTTGCAAAGTTTTCCAAATTTTTTTTAAAGTAAAAGTATCTTTCAATTTTTCTTGGTTCAGTTTTCTCATTCCATTCCATTTTGGTTCTTGCAGATTACTTGATTAGAGCTAATTCATCAAAACACACATTGGTATACATATTTCAGAGTTCTCTATGAACATAAGCGAATACTACTATCTTATATGCGGTAGTATTGCCATTCTCCTGAACTCCTATGTCCTTATGGTTGTGAAGCACTGTACGAAGACAGTCATCGGTGTGTATCGAAAACTGCTGATGTTATTTTGTGCATATCAAGTTGTGTACATCATAGCTCAGTGCAGTATTCTTCCAGTGAGCTCTTCTTAACTTTTCAATCTATAACAACTGAAATTTGTAGGACTATTTCTAATCACCGAGAAAAAAAAAACAATAGTGAATTTTAATGGAACAATCAAAAAAGTCTGAGCGATATTCTTTCGTTTTTTGGTAGAATCTCCCATAACTTTTATGCTTGGATAATTCTCTAATCTTCCATTATAAAAAAATGACTCTGCGTTCAAAATTTGATTTCTGGAAGTTATGTGATTAGATCGCCTTGTTTTATTTAATATTCATCAAATTCAATAATCTCCGAACAAAGAGAAATCAGGAAAATAGTGAAATTAATAATTTGTAATGGAATTGTTTGCACTTTTCCAGCTAGGTCCATACTAAAAGTTCTAAAAAATTGAAAACAACTTTTCCGCTTCGAAATTTTGAAAAAATCTGAGTTACAGGCTTTCGTTGGCTTCCCTCAAGGGTACATCGTCCATTGCAATCGTCAGTTCTGTGCGAACGAAACATACGGCTTTTTTGCCTACTTGTACATATCTTTCTTCGTTGGAACCATCAATTGGCTGATTATAATGGTCACCTTCAGATATTCTGTCTGCCATGGGTAATTCTAGAAGAAACGAGTGAATGATTTCTGGTGTTTCAGAAAAACAACAATAGTCCATTCGTTTGAAACCAACTTTGGCGTTATCATGTGGATCATTGGATTCATCACTGTAGACGGAAGTTACATACTAACAAAGAGATTTCTATTCTCTGATGAGTTTGATATTCCCTATACGATTGACTACTTCGTCACAGTCGGTCTAGACCCAAACACTATGGGTTACTTTTCGTTCATGTCCAAGGTTTGTTTCCAACAGGAAATGACATACTTTTTCATCGGTGGGGGGGGGGAGTTCAGAACTGAGAACAAGCTTATTTTGTGAAAGAAGGAAAAAATGAAGTTTTCATGGTGAAAAAAAAAAGTTTCATGCAAGATATTCCGGTTTCAAGAATGGCTAGTAGAGACTTCCAAGTTTTTAATTTTAGAGTATATCCAAGATAAAGAAATTTGTGAGAGTCATAGTAATGATCTCAGAATCTGCAAGAAGTAAGAATGATAAAGAGAAAGAGAGAGAGAGGGAGAGAGAGAGAGAGAGAGAGAGAGAGAGAGAGAGAGAGAGAGAGAGACAGAACCAGAGAGAGAAAATTTTCCATTTTCAGAAAATGAATACTAATGGCAGTGAGAGCTACAGGCTGGATCGAGTGCTACCAACTTGTATCATTTTCAGTTTCTATATCGCCACTATCATCATCATCGTTTTTTGTGGGTGAGAAAGTTCAACTTTTGAACGTTTACCAAGCAATGGAAATGTAAAATCAGATCAGTACCAGAACAAACGATGATTCAAGCGGAAAGCTTACCATTAGATATGAATTTTGTTTGAAGCTCTTACACTATATCTCACAAAATATTATTTCTGATTCATTCATATTTATTGAAGAGAATTTTCTAATTACCCTGATCAAAACAATGTATAACAGAGGTTCTCAGATTTATCACAGCTATTCTTGTAGAATTTAAATTTTATTCTCTGTTCCCACAAAGTTGATGATTTGCATTTTTCACAAAACTAAAAAATAACTTCAGAGTATCCATAGGTCTCCGTCTCCGAGGTCTTAACCAACTCAGCTCGACCACTAAGAAAACCCAAACTAGGTTATTCAAGGTCCTCTGCGCACAGGTAAAACTTCTAAACTACCACAGCGCATGAAAAAAATTCAGACTGTTATACCTCTCAGCTTGTGCTTCATCCCATGTATTCTGATCCATTTTCTGCCGTTCATGGGTTATCTAAAGTAAGTATGATATCGAGTCTTTTTCAATGTCAAGTTAAGGTATCCCGAGTTGATCACAAAGTTATTCATACTTTTCCCAATCTTCTATTCATTCGCTACAATTTTATTGGTCGAGGAGTACAGGAAGACCACTATTGAGATTTTCAAGTATATTATTTGTATGTTTCGGTTTCTTTTACTTGGCACAAGATAATTTTCAGGCATAGAAAGGAAGAACAGTGTTGATAATTCTCGTATTGTAACATAACTTATTTTTTTGTACGTAACTCAATAAAATTGTGCGTTGATGCTAATAGAGAGAGAGAGGGAGAGAAGAGAGAGAGAGAGAGAGAGAGAGAGAGAGAGAGAGAGAGAGAGAGAGAGAGAAAGAGAGAGAGAGAGTATGATCTAATCTTGCAGAGGACATTTCTCGGAATCAATCCAGGTAAATTACAAAGCAAATTGTTCTATTCATGCGAACGAATCTCATAAAAAGTTTACTGAGAACAACCGATAGAAAAGTGCAACGCATAGTACCCGAAAAATCATATCTTTATGACTAGTTAGTCTTTGACCATTAGGCTGTGGATAAATTTTTTGTCAAATTCATGAATTCTTAACTTTTTAAAACGTGATGATTCTCCATAAAATTTCACACAAGTATGGATATGTGTATGCGTTATTTTTTGAAACATTTTCAGACAAAAACCTCAAATGGCAACACAAATAGTAGAATTCTACCTCTTGTGGGACATACTGTAAATACAATGTGAATCGAAATTGGGGTATTTGCTTCCACAACAAGTTTGTTTTTTCTGTGAAAATCTTCAGGCGCCGACCCATTCATCAAATTCAAACAGTTTTCGTCGCATGTTGAAAGCTCTATTAGCGTCCATTTGATGGATTCAATGTGTATTGAAAAAAACGTTATGCACAAGTTTTACACTACTGCAGTACCCTTTCATCAATCATTTTGCAGTACCTTTTTTTTAAATCATTTCATGCGGTTAATCGTTATTTATCATTTGATCCTTTTAAAACTACAACATTTCCCCAAATATCATTCTGTCATTCAAAAGCAGCTGATTTTTCCTTGCTCAACACTGTGAGGTCATAAATTCATCGAGCACACTGATCAAATTAACTCCAAAACTTGGAAAGTTGCTTGAAGTGCAGTTCTGTGTTCATGTTGATACCTATCTCAGGTGGATGGACTCGATCCGTAGTTCTGATGAAATTGGAAACATACTTCCTATAGTCTTCAATGGATACCAAGAGGACCAGAAAGAGGATTATCGGTGCTCTGAAAAGAATGCGCGTTTTCTGAGAGAAAATCAAAGAACAACAGGTTAACTGTGTGCGTATCCTCTCTCATTTTTGTTCTCTCACAATAAAATCTGTCTTTTCAGAACTTTGTGAATGTTGTGGATCGAACATTGACAGAGAGAGAGAGAGAGGAAATATTCACAAAAACGATCATCAATGTTTTTAGGGACAAGCTAGACGCAAAGTAGAAAAAGACTATCTCCTCTAGCAGAAAAAAAAACCTTGGAAAAAACTTACGCATGGACCAATCCATCTGTAAACTCCCTCATGATGATAAATTGTTGAGTTGTGAATGAAAGCACAATAGGCAGAGTTTTCAAGAAAGATATGGAAATTCCACAAAGTAGAACGATCATGAAAGCCTGACGGAAGCTCTGAAGATTCTCTATCTCTTCTCATCTCTCTCTATCTCTCTATCTCTATCTCTCTTTTCATCTCTCTCTATCTCTTTCTCTCTCTCTCTCTCTCTCTCTCTCTCTCTCTCTCTCGTTTTTTTTCTTTCTTCCTCTCTTCTTCCTTCTCACCTTGAAAATCCGTATGTTCTCCTTCAATTGATACTTTTTACTGATACTATACAACAAATCCCTGTGAAAACCTTCAACTTTCTTCAACTTGTTAACATTCAAAAGGAACAGAGCACAATAACTCTAAAACTGATTGAAGAATATTCTGAAACTCCTGAAACTTACGAAACCAGCGAGCGCCATCGTACCAGCGGCGATGAAAAAGGTTGTCGTGTAGAAAATCCTACTTTCCATTGTCAGAATAAGAAGGATACCAGCAGCAGAGTTCTGGATCAGAAGCGTTGTCAAGAAAATCCAGAACCTTCGCTCTTTCTCGTAATCTCTGAGAGTGTTTTTTCACTCAATTTGAAACGCGTAACTGATTTTGTGCCGAAAACTTGATTAGAAAAATATTGTTCTGTTAGCGTGTAGGCTACAATTTCAAAAACGGCCTCCTTTCATCGTTCAATTCAATTCTTGAAACAAAACTGTCAAAAATTATGCACACACATGTCCATGTTATGAAGACCACGGCGATCGAAAGCTTTTGTCGACAAGAAAAAAAAGCAAAGTCAATATTTTTCCATATTTTTGGAACATTACGCATTCTGGCCGAAATGAAAAAATCTCAAATTACCTTAGATAATAGGTAGCAAAGCTTCTTTCCATCACTACCATTAAAGGACTGGACATGACAGTAAAAAGATAGTGATAGTGAAATGATGCTGTTAAAGCGAGAAGAAAATCTTCGCAGATGTAGAAAACTGTAAAAGTAAAGAGAGAGAATCTCTTTCTCTCTCTCTCTCTCTCTCTCTCTCTCTCTCTCTCTCTCTAACCTGTACTCTTCCGATCGATATGATAAATCAATATCAAAATCTTACTGACAGCAAACTCAAACCAAGCAAGAATCGTGAAGGATATTATTAATCGTAAGTTATTATGGAACGTTCTTGAAGTAGATTATTTTCCAGAATACTATAGTAACTTACGATTTACGTAGAACGACGTAGACTATGAATATATTCACCACAAAGCTTAACAGAAGGAGAACCAGGAAAAAATAAATAAGGAACGAAGGGACTTCATACCGGCTGTAGATGATGAAGAAAACTATCAGAGGTGGATCTGTTAGGTCTGAAGCATTCATGACATTTTAAAGTTTGGTGAGCTACCTTCAGTTGAATTTATCGCCAGCACTTTCGAAATGAGGTTTTCGTATATCATCTGAAAAAGAATTTATTAAAAAAAAATAAAGGAAAAGATCAATAAAAGAAGAGAGAGAGAGAGAGAGAGAGAGAGAGAGAGAGAGAGAGAGAGAGAGAGAAAGAGAGAAAGAGAAAGAGAAAGAAAGAAAGAGAAAGAGAAAGAGGTAGAGAAAGAGAAAAAGAAAGAGAGAGAGAGAGAGAGAGAGAGAGAGAGAGAGAGAGAGAGAGAGATAAGATAGAAACAAAATAAAAGCGCACACACTTCAGAAGACGAAACAATTCCCGAGTTACTAACAAAATCAGCTGTTAGCATTCCTGGAAACAACTTTCACGATCAGTCCTGTTGTCTCGCGATGAAATTGAATGAGAAAAAATATTCCAAGTGAAGGAACACAAAGTGTTCACTCGGTTTGCTGAATGAACTTTTTGAAAGGTAGTGTTTATGCCCTGCCACATGTAATTATGATCCGGACTTGGTACAATTCACTTTTTTTTCGCCAGAGATACAATAATCAAATTGATCAGCTGACTCTATAAACTGAATGTCAATATACATGTGAGAAATAGCCTGAAAATGGTAACAAGAAGGCTGTTTTTGTCAGAACTGGACTGTGACGACGGAGAGCTGGTGTGAAAGCTATCTTTCAAATTTCATTCAGTCTCAGAAATGAGCAGTATCCTCGCCAGCTCAAATCCATTGAAATTCGTTGATTGGGGAAGTTGACAAGAACGGTATTGGCCGAAACAATCAATGTTTGAAAGCCCGGTTAGTTGGTATTCAGAAGACATGGACTGATCTTGACGTCAACTACCTTTGTTCTATCATCGTCTTGTACTAGATGCGTCTCTTTCATCTAAATCAGAAACAAAACAAATGAGAATAGGTCCGAAATTGTGTTCTAAATATTTCAATAGCAATTCAGTCAACATTTATCCGCCACAACTCCACGAAAAGACTCAAGACCGTCTCAAAACAAATATCCTGATTTTGTATGACTAAAAAATTCATAGAAAACGGAAACTCCGAATTCTTCTCTAATTATGTTCAGAAATGTTAGCAAAAATTAAATACGAAAAAAAAACTTATGAGTTTGTCTTATTTGCAAAGTTCTAGGATCTAAATGAGTATTTTATTTGGAAATTTTTAAGACAAGTCTTATGATTGAATTAGTCAGCTTTGACGGCACTTTTTTGTACAGTCCATGAGAATAGAATTAAAGATTGCACTCGAGTACGTCTCTCAACCTACCAGATTCTCCACTGACATACACAAAGTCTCCTAACTCATGTTTTTGTGAGTAAAGAACGCAAGCGATACCTCTAGAGATTAATCTTTCGACGAAAACAAAATATTTATTCGAAATTCTCATCCTAAAAATTCATTTCAAATTTTCACTCAATGATTGACATCGGCCTTTTTCCATCATGGTTCCCACGGATTTCTGCAGGACTGTCCTACCTATCCAACACACTTTTTATTTGTCTCGTGTTAACAAGGACAAAAATGCCTATTGGTACTTATAAATATCTTCTGATCAGTTTTGCGGTTTTCGATTTATGTTATTCGACTGTTGAAATTCTCTGTCCTATGGGGACCCATGGTCATAAATCTTCGTTTGTAGCTTTTATAGCTCATGGCCCTTTCTATGAGGTAAATTTTACAGTGATTTCAAGTTCAAATACAGAGTGTTATAACTGGTATGTTGAAAAGAAGGTTATTATAAACAGTAATTGAAAAAAATGTGTTGGAAAAACTGCTCCTGTCAGAACAGCAGACAATTTTTAGTCAGGACAGTAGGTCATTGATGAACCTCAATGCAAAAATGAAAGAGACATGTTACACTCAAAATTCAAAATTCTTTCAAAAACCTTTTTATGATGTTCAAATACAATTGTTTTGCTTCTAAAAAAAACTTCACTGGGTTTCTGTAAATCTGAATTCTCTAGTGTGAGGAAAATACTGTCTAATACTGAAACATGAATGGTTATATTATTCTGGGACACAATATACTTCAGAACCCGCAAACCGGACTCATAATGCTCTCCATAAGATGTAGTTTTATCTCATTGAGCTACGGAGTTTTAGCCATTCATTTCATCTATCGGTACGTAGCATTATGCAAACCAGACAAACTGCGTTTATGCATGAAGCCTTTGGGTATAATAACCATGGTTTCATTCTTCTTACTTCACGGTGCCGTTTTCTTCATTGCCAGCTATTTCTTCATGTTCGCCGATGAAGAGATGAGAACTTATGTCGATGAAGCTTTCATTGAGTCGTACAACGCTACCTCTCTAAACGTTCCGATGATTGGATTTGTATACACGGTTTGGTACGTTTCAGTTAGTTCTTCATCAGCTCCTTCAGAATGTCAGTCCTAGTTTGAGTTGTCGAACCATCGCTGGCAATGTGATGGCGACCACGGTGTCGATATACGCTATCACGCTGTACTGTTTGATTGGATACAGAATTCATAAGAAACTGGAGACTCGGATGACGAGTGGAACAACTATCAATATGCACAGGCTTCTTCTGAAAGCTTTGATAACGCAGGTATGAGAAAGAGAGAGAGAGAGGGGGAAGGAGAAAGCAGAGAAAGTGAGGAGAGGAACTACATATGATGGATCTAAAAGGAATCACTGCTGCTTCCCTAGAACGGTTCTTCAACTCTCTTCAACGAAATATTTTTTTCATTTTTCAATTTTGTTTCTTGCATTTTCCCAGTTCAAAGAAAACATAGAAATTATTAGAGTTGAAAAAATTACAACGAAAATAAAATCTTACATCAACATTTCTTTTTTAGACAGTCATTCCTATCGCAGTATCATTCTTCCCATGTGCTATAGCATGGTATTCCCCTATTTTCGAACTCTCCTTCGGAAAATACAACAACTACTATGCAATCGTATTCCTGAGCTTATTCCCGTTCCTGGACCCTATAGCTCTTATCTATTTCCTTCCAGACTATCGGAACGCCGTTTTGAGTATCATTACTGGTAGAAGAGTTTCAGGTAAGACTCTCTTGAAATTAGTTTCAATAGTCGGTTTCAGCTACAGCTTATGCGTCTGCTCGTGTTACTCGTATCCATCTGACATAAAATCAATTACAAACGAATACACATATCTAGCAAAAAGTCTGACCGATTTCAAACGCGCGCCAGGCGCATTTTGTAAAATGAGTAAGGTAGGAGTCGGGACTCTCACAACGAACAGTTAGATCTTTGTGAATTTAAATTATTATTCTTACTTTCAGTTCATTGAAATTAAAGGCGCAGTACTTAAATCGTTCTTTTATTTTAAGGCGAAACAGCTACGGTACTAAGTAACCGATTTACGCAGGTCAGACTTTTTTACAGGTAGAGGAAACTGTATATTAATCATTTTATCAAGTTTATTTGAATAAAGTAGTTTCTAATAAACGTTCGAAGGCAAAACCGGTCTCATGAATATCGTCGTTATAGAAAGATGTTAGAACTCAAAAAAGTCATGATCATATTCTTCTGGGACATACCGTACTTCAAATCAACAGAACAATGTTCAGTTTTGTTTTTCTCTTGCCTACAATATGACTCAATTCTTTTGGGACATGGCGGTTCTGGAATTACCAGAAATTATTCTACTTTTGTTTTGTGGTTCACAAAAAATGATGATATTCTCTAGAGACTTACCGTATTCAAAACCATCAAAATCATGATTTTATCATTTTTTCGTGTATCCAGAAGACTTTTATTGATTCGAGACACAAAGAAAGTTTCCAAAGTTCCGTTCAAAATTATTTTTTCTCATTGGATACACATTTCAGACTACTAAAATCAAATTCTACTAAAATCAAATTCTGTTTCTGGAACCGTAATGAATATGGTTCACGACATTTTTTCAAACAATAATAACTTTATTCATTGAGAATAAGTTCATAAGCTTCATGACGACCAGCAGTAGCCGCCACGAACACAGAATAATGGGATTGGGAACAGTAGGAGAACCTTTAAAAAACTCAAATAACTTTTAGACTTGAATAACTTTTTTGTGCACAAATTTTTGAACCCTCAATTTTGGTAACTCATGATATTCATTTGATTTCTCATGCGAAGGATCTAATTCTAAGTGAACGTAGATGGAACCTACATGTCAAATGAAAATCGAAGACCAGAATTGTTCTTGTTCAGGTAGAGTCTAGTTAGATTGATCGTAGTATTTGTAGTCGTTATCGTAATTACTCCTGTCTTTGTGATCGACGGAACAAAGGCTTTCGTGTAGAGTATAGGACCAATCGAGGTCGAAGTAGCTACGAATATTTTGCACGAATATTATTCGTTTTGTTGAAAATTGGAAATTGCAAGATTAGTTACGTTCAAATCTTCAAATCACGAGGTTCAATACAAATATCTCAATTTCTTCTGAACCGATAACTTAGTAGGTACGATGTAGTCATAAGAATTATAGTTTTTGTAGTTGCTATCTTCCTGGTATCAGATTACTCCTGTGATCTGGAGAATTTTTTTAAACGTAATAAGAACCTGTGTGAACACTGCTTCGGCCAGGACTGTCAATAATTTTTTGGGAAAGCTCTGAATACATAATGAGAGAGAGAAAAAGCGAGAATAAGAGAGAGTGAGAGAGAGAGAGAGAGAGAGAGAGAGAGAGAGAGAGACAGAGAGAGAGAGAGAGAGAGAGAGAGAGAGAGGAAGAGAGAGTGAGAGAGAACTGAAGATAATTGTTAGTAGTTATAGAACGGTAGTGTTAGTAGTTCGATCGATTTAGAGAGGAAGGAAGAAAGAGTAGCGAAGAAAACAAAATAGTGCTTGTGAAAAATTCCTATTTTCAAAGGATGAATTTGTCAAAAATTTGAACAATTGTCGGATTTTGAAAAAAAAATGATGAAATTCTGAAACACTGAAACCCTTATCTACTCACATGTCAGTTTATTTCATCTAAAAATGATCGGCTATATAATAATAACCATAGTTCGAGTTTATTCTACATAATAAAATTCTCGCGAATTCCGTTCAAAATCGGCACTTCCGTCTTCCAATTTTCGTAATTTTAAAAGTTTTTGTGTCCGTCAAAAACTTTTGGAAATTCCGACTTCCGTGCAATTCTGATATGATTTCACTTCCTAAACATCTACATCAACTCCAAACAGATTTGCTCGTTTATCACCAACCTGTTTACCATGATCTCCGGCCTCTTGTTCACTACAAACCTTGTGTGTGTGTTGGTATCAGTATCACGCCCCCATAGAAAACATACGGTCGTGTTTTCGCTTCGAATAAAAGGCAGGGAGACCTGAAAATTACCATTTTTCCTGATCTCGTGGTTCTGTTAATTCGACCATTCTTCATTCAAGTTACACTGTTATCAAATTGGATTTTTTTTTTCTGGAAAAATGTCTTTTCAGAATGTCCGCAGTACTTCTCTTGTTCCTCCTAACACTATTCTTCCTGATTTGGGCTTTGGGTCGCAGAGTCATGCTTATGAGAAGATTCTGGGTCTATGGAGAGAAGGTTAGTTATTCTTCATAGAAATGAAGAAAAACTATTTTTATCACTTGACAGTTTTGAGTGAAGGTTCTTCTCAATCTAATGATTTTAATATCGTTATTACTCACCCATGTCAATTCTTAACGCAACTTTGGAAAAAAAAATTCGAAAAGTAGGAGAAAAAATTCTAGATCGAATACTCAAAATTTACAGATCCCCGGTCTACCAGCACACCCCATCTTCGGGAACATGAAGGATCTCTCCAATTTGGATCTTTCTGGTTTGTTTCAAATTTTTACTTGAATCTGCAACAAACAACAAAACCGTACTGACTATGCTTTATCACTGAACTTATGAAAAATACGTGGTGTTTCTATTCTTCTAGGACACTATTTCAGATATAGACGATTTCATCACATCGACTGCTGCTCAAATGCGTAATGCAGGTCACAAAGTCATGAGGTTCTACCTTGTTGGGAAAATGTACATTTATCCGTTGGATGGAGAAGCTCTCATGGTATAAAGGACAAAGCGTCGTTCGTGATGAAAAATGTTCAGCCAGTCCTGGAATCAAAAACGGAACACACGAAAGGAGACGATTACAATTTTCTAGATCCATGGCTTGCAGGGGGACTTCTTTTCGAGTGAGTTAAAGTTTTCATAGTCAAGAGTACCGAACGATCAAAAAACTGTAGAGTCATAAGAAGACATGTCTGACCTTATGTTTGAAAAATCCCAGTATCGAGTTCCTAGTGAATTCTTCTATGCTTTCACGAGTAAAGCGATATGACCATCCCAACCATTTTTTTCTATAGTGTTAGAGGAAATTTAAGCATTGTGATATTTTTAAAATATGTGTATGTACCTATTTTTGAAGTTTCCAAAGCAGCAGATTGCAGAGGCGATGCAGACCGTTGGAGATCGCATCGTAAAATGTTGACACCAGCGTTTCACTTCGCCAAACTGGAACGATATCTGGAAGTGTTTAATAATGAGTCCAGGGTGAGTTTGTCTGTCTCTCTCTCTCTCTCGCTCTCTCTCTCTCTATCTCTATCTCTATCTCTATCTCTATCTCTTTTTTTCTCTCTTCCACTTTCCGAGTTACAACGTTCAGATCCTTACTGACCTCCTAGGAGAATTTGCTGAGTCAGGCCAGACTATCGACATCTACCCGTACATCAAGAGATGCGCACTAGACATTATTTCTGGTGCCGCCATGGGCAAAACTGTCAACGCTCAGTTGAATACAGACCATGCATACGTGAAAGCAGTTCAAGGCTTCAATAAATTGTCGGTGAGTGTTTTCTGTTGTTCATAACGACAAAAATAATCAATAAAATTTAAAATGGACGAGTAGAGTAACATACGTACCTCTTAATTAAGATGATTATTCAGTAAAAAGAAAGTACCGACTCTTCTGAAAAATTCGGTTTTATATTTTTTTAAATTGTCTGAATAGCTAACTTGACCTTTAGATGAAGAAAAAGTGAGAACGTAATGTTTCGAGAACACTTGAGCAAAAGTTAATTTTGAAAAGTGTACTTCTTGTAGAAATTGAAAAAAAAATCTTTTGAGATTTTTTCTTGAAAACTGTTTTTTTAACATGGTTAACTGTACAGAACTTCAAGTGAACAAAAAGTATGAGAACATTGTTTGAGTTCAATAGGACCGAATGAATAATCAAATCACGAAATTCCAGATGTTCTACGCATTCCGTCCACTTCTCTGGGTCCCAGCAATTTTCTGGCTTCTTGGTTATCAGAAGCAGAAGGACGACTATCTATATACACTGAAAACGTTCGTGAATGACGTAAGAGGAGATAAAGCTCACAATGGGAAAATAACCGTTTAAGGTCATCGCAGAACGAAAGAGAGCTCTTGAGACTGGAGAAGTCGAAGCAGAGACTACCAAGAGGAAGATGAACTTCCTTGATTTGCTCTTGTCCATGGAAGACAGTAAAAGTCTGACGTCTGAAGAGATCCGACAGGAAGTGGATACTTTCATGTTTGCTGGTTAGTTGAATGATTCTCATCTAGATCTTTTCATCTGAACATTAGATACTGTTTTCAATTCTCAATTTTCAATTATGTGATTAAATAAACACATTTTAGAAGGAAAAGTGAAATTCCAGGTCACGATACAACATCTTCATCTACATCTTGGGCGATTTGGACACTTGCTCATCACCAAGATGTTCAGGAAAAAGTTTACGATGAATTGAAAGAAGTTCTCGGTACGTGTTCATACACGCAAATCACATCAACCGTACTTCAGGCGAGTCAGACGAGTTGTCATATGAGAGTCTTGGCAAACTTTCTTACCTCGAGAAGGTTCTGAAAGAATCGAAGAGACTTACACCACCAGTGCCCTTCGTACAGAGAAAACTGCAAGAAGACATGGAAATCGGAGGTCATCTCATTCCAGCTGATGCAGTGATCAACATTGCACCAATGGTTATTCATAGAAATCACAAGGTAAAGAAAAACCTAAACTCCACGGTGTACCAAGATCAAAAAAATCGAGTGAGGGCGGAGTTTCAAAAAAAGGCGCGAATCAGTCGAAAATGTAGTTCTCTCGATTTGAAAATTTTGCAACTGAGCGATTTTTGACCGACCATCCTTGGTTGTCCCGCCCCCGTTACGCCCACTTTTGGAATGACCGAAAGTGTTACACCGTGAACTCAACATTCAATGAAGATTTTCAGGTCTACAAAAACCCGAAAAAGTTTGATCCAGAAAATTTTTCACCGGAGAACATTGCATCGAGACATCCATATGACTATGTCCCGTTCTCTGCAGGATTGAGGAATTGTATCGGTTAGTTCTAAAAATTGATTAACGGTAATTAAATTTTATTAAATTGGTCACTTTTGAAAACTTCAAAAAAAACTTTTTTGATATTTTACTGCACAGAAAAGGTTGAGTTCACAGCCAGCTAGATCGAAAATAGAAGCGAAAAGTTTGAAAAAAAAATTCCCCGAAAAATTACTCCTACCCACTAAAAAAGTTAAGACTATCATTTTTAGGACAACGATTTGCTCAAGTCAACGAAAAAGTCATGATCAGTCAGATCCTTCTCAACTTCAAAGTGGAACCAGCACCAGGATTCGGCTTTGAAGATACAAAAAGGTGTGCGGAAGTGGTGATGGTACCCTCGAAGGGAATTCCAGTGAGATTGACTCGTCGGTGATTGTTGATGCTTTTTGTGTAATAAATGTAAAACGGGCTTCTACTGAGTTTTGGTTACCAATTGAAAGAGATACTGCCATGAGAAACTTTATTAAGTAAGAGTTATGTGAAATTTAGATAGTCTGAACTGATCCACCGCAAGTGAGGACAGAGTACTGGATGCTGGCGCTGTTAGCCTTGACTTGTTCCAGGAACCTGAACGTTGATCATCAACAGTGAAATAGATCTTAACCTACGCAGCAGCCTTCTCGCAGTTGATGTTTCTGTTGACCTCCGCCTTGATGGCCAATTTGCCTGCGTGGTCGACGACTTCCGTACTGACACCAGAGACAGGCAGACTGACACCATTGGAGGTGGCCAGGTCGTGGAGTTGTTTAGTGAACTGCTGCAGGACGACTGGGGCGGAATCTTCGTTGAAGGATTCGGATGTGACGAAGAGGACGTCGACGATAGCGTTTCTTTTAAAAAACGTATACGCGCTATCACCAGATTCTCTCTTGACTACATTCGACGATTCCACTTCATCTCGTTTAGCTTGACCATTTGGTTCGGGGGCCATTCTCTTGGTCAACGCGCCATCACCAGATTCTCTCTTGACTACATTCAACGATTCCACTTCATCCCGTTTAGCTTGACCATTTGGTTCGGGGGCCATTCTCTTGATCAACGATCTATCACCAGATTCTCTCTTGACTACATTCAACGACTCCACTTCATCCCGTTTAGCTTGACCATTTGGTTCGGGGGCCATTCTCTTGATCAACGATCTATCACCAGATTCTCTCTTAACTACATTCGACGATTCCACTTCATACCGTTTAGCTTGACCATTTGGTTCGGGGGCCATTCTCTTGGCCAACGATCTATCACCAGATTCTCTCTTAACTACATTCGACGATTCCACTTCATACCGTTTAGCTTGACCATTTGGTTCGGGGGCCATTCTCTTGGCCAGCGATCTGTCACCGGAGACATCTCTTTTGGCTACATTCGACGATTCCACTTCATCCCGTTTAGCGAGGCCATCTGGTTGGAGGGCCATTCTCTTGAAACGCGATTTGTCACCGAGGACACCTCTTTTGCCTCTGTCTGTAGAGTCGAAAAGAAGAGCTGCAGCTGGGTTAGCGACGTCCCCAGACGTGCTGTTTGTCGATGACGACGGAGCCGAAGTTGTGGGAGCGCATGCCTGAAGAGTAAAAAGGTGTTTTTGTTTTTCATTTCAAATTTAATAAAAATCCGAAATTTTATCTCAACATGAAAACTCTACATGAAACGTTCTCAATTTTTCCAGAGGTACAATAACACTGACTAGATTTTAACTACAGGTTCCAAAAACACTTGAGCTCAACTCTTGTTTGAAGTTGAGAAAACTCACCAACGCCAAGGCGAAGACAGCGGAAAGAATGAAGAGTTGAGTGTTCATGTTGGTTGATGTTTCAGTGACTGTGCTTCTTGGTTAAATACCAGATTGTTATCATACAAGTGATTTTTATTGGCATGGGAACATGGCATCATCTTTTGAATTCGGATGGTTATGTTATGAGATTTTCAATTGGGCAGGCTCGTGGGTCATGGATGGGGCTGTTAGGTATTGCGAGAAAGAGAAAGAGAGAGAGAGAGAGAGAGAGAGAGAGAGAGAGAGAGAGAAAAAATAGAGAGAAAGAGAGAATGAGAGAGAGAGAGAATAAGAGAAAGAGAGAGAGAGAGAGAGAGAGAGAGACTCCAAACATTCAACGAATGAACTATGAAAAACTTTATTATCTACAACGGGTCAGATGATTATCGACATCAAAACGATGGCTACGATCTGTATGACGATAACGATCACAGCTCCTATTAGCTTCAATTTTCTCGATCTTTTGTTTTGTTTTATCTGCAATGGAAAAGATGATTCATGCTGTTGCCCATACTAAATTATAATAACTTTTTAGATGTCTTGAAGAAAACTTGGACCATGTTAAAGATGGAAAATATACTTTTTGCATTTCCTATGAACTTTTTCTACAGTCAAAAATTAAATTGCATTGATCAGACTGATCAGGAAATTCAGAAAATCGATTCTCAAAGATGAAATCAAAGATATTTTGAAATTGAAAATAGAGAAACCATGAGAAATGACAAATAGTCAATAAATTCGACGAGAATATTTCCAACTACTTAATACGAAAAAGTAGACTGAATCATCGAATCAAGAATCACTTTCTTACAAGGTTCAAAAATTTTTTTGTGGTAATCAAGTTTAAACTTTGATCAAATCTTAGCTTTGTACCTAACTAGTGCTTTGAACCTTACCTAAGCCTATAATTTGGGGTGTCGACAAAGATAAATGGAAAAAAGATTCTTGACTCGCGATTCTTGATTCATGATTCAGTCTACTTTTTCGTATAAAACACATATCTCCAAATTTTTTCTTCACTCACATTCGGTAACAAACGATCCGCTCTGGTCATCGCCAATCCTGGAGTCAGTGCATGCTTCTGAATCCATGCGCAGTTCCTTAACTAAAGAGTTTACAGTGTGGCTCGTCAGGCGATGAATTCACCATTGGATGCAGACCACGAAGTCCCACTTTGACCGCCATCAGCTGACCCCATTGTTTTGTCAAGGGTATTCTGAAAAAGAACTTTTTCCAGAAAAAATCCAGTTTTGATGAATTTGATGAGTATCGGATGTGATTAAGCCATTTAATTTTGATCTAACCTCGTGTCAGATAGAATTTTCGCTGGCCTGTCACATTCTGAACTGCCACTTTCTACCTGAAATCAAGTCATTTCTATTATTCTTGTTTCATTTCCTCTCTTTCTCTCTCTCTCTCTCTCTCTCTCTCTCTCTCTCTCTCTCTCTCTCTCTCTCTCTCTCTCTCTCCTCCCTCACCGATTTCTCTCTAGACATCTTTCTATTCTCTTCTTCAATCTTTCTTGCATTCTTCACAGCTTTTCTCGGTCTCCAAATCATTTTCTAAAGTATCCAAAATAATTTCCAATCCGTCACCGATCGCACATCACCGTGTCGAACAGCGTTGATGATTTTACAGAGTAGACTTGAGTGTGAGACGAAGTTCGCAGCTTCTTGCAAACGACTCATGCGGTATTTCAAGACTAACTTCCTCCAGTCTGATTGAGCGTCCAGTTTTAATTGCACCAGGTCCTGAATTAATCGATTTGTATGAGAAAAGGTTGAGTTTAGTCAGAGAAAGTTCTTCTAACACAGTTTGTCAATCGAAAATAAAGAAATTCGGTAAATTTCCGTCAAAACAGTTGTTTTCCTCAATAACCCTTTAGAATCCTACTAACGAAGTGATTTCAATTGAAGAATAGTCCGACTTTATTGATTCTGAATGAAATTCCAGAAATTTTATATAAACCCACTGGGTAACCCATTTTCATCATCCGGTGTTCAAAATTCTGATGACCGTCTTGGATCTTCCAGTTGTGAGACCAGTCGAGAGGAGTCTAAACGTTGAAATTTCACTCAAACAATTTGTTTTTTGTCTGTACAGTTGAAGCGCAAAATTTTTATTTGTTTCATTTCTGGAAACAACTGTTCGACTCAATGTAGTTTACAGCGATCTCGAGAATCTATGCAGTTCCATCGATCGACCCCGCTCAAAAGGGTAGATGAAGATCATAGAATCTAACCCTAGCTCATGGACGATGTGGAAAAGTTACGAAAGTCGTGCAAACACGCAGTACTTCGTACTGACACTCTGCAGTACACAGAAATTACTTGATTACTTGCCGGCGATCAAGTTAAACACAATTGGCCAGGTCTCAAATCTGAACCACGTTAACTCACAATGGTGGCAGTACTTGCAGCACTGTCCGACGAGAATCCTGACAAAGAAGCGACTGTAGAACACTGAGGCCTTGGAATCGAAGCCAAGAGCACATCGAACGGTTCTTCACTCAATTGACCGTAAGGTTGGATTGGGCACACACGGGGCCTGTTTCTGTAGCGTGACTGTCGTATTCGCAGAACACATGGAGATCCTTTGACTATCTGCAAAATGGAAAATGGGAAATTTTGTATTCTGAATGATGTACATAAGTTATTTTCAGAAATTTATGGAAAAAAAGTTTCCAGTATTTTAAAGTTATCTTCTGAAAAATGCGATGCTTGAAAGTTTTGAATATCTTTTATCATCTGTGAATTTGCTTTTTGTTTCTCGAAAATTCATCATCTGATAGAAAAAAAGATTGATGTAAATTTTCAAATGTTATTCTTTTTTTAATGTTCAGTTATTTGAAGCCCCTCTTTCTGAAGTCCATCCCACCTCACCTTCCGAAAAACATCGTCTCCAGATGGTTGCAGATCGAAATCTCTCAGAGCTCTACATAGATGTGCACTGTAGGCGAGATGCGATGGCAAACTGTTGAACTCATTGAAAAAGTCCATTGGGCTCGCGAAGAAAATCGCGATGTTCTTTGATTGATAACGTGGCTGAAGAGTATCATGAGGAGAGTTTGCAGCTCATGTGCTTACTGTAACTCCGACCTGGTAAAGGACATTTGCATTGGAAACTTCATGGCTCGTCTAGCAGCAATCCAAGCATCGTTTCCTTCCAGGAATTGCTGCAAATTTTTAAATCATTCATTAATTTGTTGAAAAACAGGGTAAATAGCTATAATGTACCGGAATTTAGCTCTTACGGCATGAAATTCATGTCAAAATTTACGTTGGTTCTAAACAGAAGTGATTCATTTTCACCCTCGTCGAAAAGTTTTTTGGCTGATTTCATTTTTGACAATGTTTCAACGTTTCAGACCAGTGCAGAAACCTCTCAAGCTGAAAACCTATACAAAACAGATACTCCATAATCTTTTTGTCGCCATTCGGCAGACCCTACTAAACAGCCACAGTATGACCACGTACCGTCGCGAATATGGCGACATAACGATGACAAAAATGTTATGGAATAATATTATTAGTTAAATCCACCAACCTTAACGGTATCCTTATAGATCTGGCTATTCTGGGGGTACCTCATTTCGTATTCTAACGTGACCAACTGGAATGATTTACTTTCTTCCATCGACTTGCTTGTTCGGAGAAGAAGCTGGCCCCATAGTGGTGGTGCTCGTTTCTGAATTCAGTGACTGGTTTGTGGCCCGTTTGTGACCGGTTAGTACCTCGGCGATAGCTATGCTCTTTCTATATGCTGGCAGGGTGTTTCTACAGTACGTATTTTTCTGCCTGGCAAAACTTCCACGGAGCCAGCTTCTCTCATATCTGCTTTGTATTTCACTGCGAATGACTTGATTTATGCTTAATTTTTTTCTCATTTTTCTACAATTATTCAAGGTTTTACCTCACAAAATCTATAGCTTTCGGTGACGATGTGATAGTTTCTTTTATTCGTTTGAGGTAAAATAACTTCTCGTGAAAATCGTCCAATCGTGTTATCTGCAATTATTTGATAGATAGAGAGAGAGAGCAAATAGAGAGAAAGAAAGAGAGAGAGAGAGAGAGAGAGAGAGAGAGAGAGAGAGAGAGAGAGAGAAAGAGATAGAGAGAGAGAGCAAATAGAGAGAAAGAGAGAGAGAGAGAGAGAGAGAGAGAGAGAGAGAGAGAGAGAGAGAGAGAGAGAGAGAGAGAGAGGAAGTACAAAAAACCTCGTCAATATAATGATAGACAAAATACATGCAGAATGCCTTCAATTCTGGGTGCATGTAAACTACTGTAGAAAAGTTCCGAGGCATAGCCTTCTTGCTGTAAAATGAAAATTATCGGAATTCCTGTTGTGAACTAACTAAACAGTCGACTGAAAAATTTCAGAAGGAAGCTTCAACTTCTTGAAGACTGTCGAACAGTTGTCTTTTTGCATATTTATAGAAAACTGAAAACAACTTTCCATCACGTTTGTTATGACTGAACCAAAACCTGTACATCATTCTCGACAAAGGGTTTAAACTTTAGGGCCACCAAGTCCTTAAACCGTTCTGATTCCGATCTTTTGGGAACAAGCGTCTGAAATTATTTCTGAACTGAAATACATCGTTCAATCTCACCCCATCTAACTTAAGACCCCTTTTTGATCTGAAAGTGATCTTTCCTAAGTTTTCTCAAAAAATACAGAAACTCACAAACTTTTCTCTTTACTCTTGACATTTTTTGATTTCTGAAAGTTTATGTTGAGAGTTTTGAACTATAGAAATGATACCATAGTTATGAAGCACAAAAGGCGCTTACGATAGAAAATGGTCATTGATGTTCACGTTTGAGTTGGGATTATCGTTATTGGGTTAGATTTCTGGAGTTATCAATATTTTGTAAGTAGTACCAAAAGTTCAACAAAAATTGAGAATTTGACAAGAGCGAAAATGTAAAAAAGGAAACAAATAACGAGAACCGTTTTTTTCCGATTCAGAAAAACAATACCGATACTTTCAAAAGATTGTATGCTTATGATCGATCCCTGACTATCCCTTGTCGTTCAGTTCACATAGAACTTGCTGTCGTTGATGTACAAATTAGAAAATCTCAGAATTGTTCAAAAACTGACTTAAATATCGTCTTGCAACAATGAGAACACAGTTTCTTCATCTTCATATAAAAATTTGAAGTTCAAGAATTACCCTGTTAATGAACTTATAAAAACAAAAATCCACGAATCGAAAAAGTTCGTAAACTTATGATCGATTCAGAATCATCTCGAGTCCCTCTAGGTTCACGTAGTATGTTGACCGACTCAACAGCAGCCATTTCGTGTGTGTGTGCCAGAGCAGTTTTGTGGAGGACGAGAAAACGAAAACCCTCACATGATTTTTGCTATATGTCGCTGTGAGCTGGCCACCCACAAGACTCAGACAACGATGCGGTCAAAACGAAAACGAGGCGAAGAAAAGGCCAAAGGAGCGTGGGAATAGAAGAGAGGCCTGGACGACGGCAGATTGTCCATGCGAAAAAACGGAGCAAGAAAGAGAAGGGAGCAAACGGGCCCACCAGCACTCAAACCCCCTAGGTAATCTCTATTCTCTGTTTTTTGTTTTTGCCCCCAACATCGCTGTCTGGTCCCAGTGGCCGTCAATTGTCTTTGAATTATGATCCTAGATCCTCTTGGGTGTCTATAGACTATAGGTTCGGAGATGTACAAGGCTGACGATGGACATTTTTATTCTTTCGCTCGTAGTGATTGATAAAAAAAAAGAAGGCCTTTGCATTCAGCGATCTCCCATTTCTCTTCAGTCCTCTGACTCAGAATATTAAATCATGATTGAATAAACTGAGAACAGTCCATTGCAGTACTCAGCCTCTCACAGGAGGAATATTCTATGTACTTGATTTCGAACAGCTTGATAGTGTCTGTAACATTTCGAACATTCTAAGAGTATCTAAATTCAAGAAAAGTATTGAATGATAGGTTCTGAGTGTACTCTTTTTCTTATCTATTGAAAAAAATTAACAAACCCGTATATTTGCTAGGTAGTTTACTACGGTTTAAGAATGGATATTAATGTTTTTCTGTTTATTGTATGGAGTTATCTTGTTCAGTTTCCATACCACAAGTCCATGTACCGAATTTTATTCCTGCTGTGTTCCAGTCTGAAAATGGAAAAAGTTTATTTTTTTTATCATCAATTTTTATACTTCATCCTGATTGATTCGTTAATCATAACCTAACATCATCTCAAGCTATCACTAATTACCTGTTTTTTTGCTCCTAAACATTTTTCCTGCACAAATTACAGCTCGTACATACATATCAATTTCCAATGACTAAGCTGTGCTACAGAACTATGAACAAGACTCTGATCTAATTAGTTAGTCTACATAGACGAGTTTTTTCATCACCTCATTTGAAATTTCGAGATGTGCGTAGTCTGTGATTCATAGTGATTAATGTCACCTGATTCGATTACCATTTGTAGACGGGCTTAATTAATTTGGAGAATCAGATTGAACATATCAACGTTCATGTAAGAAGTCTGTGAGAGGGAGTATAAATGTTTATTCTTTTATGAATAATGTTAATGGTCCTCTATTATCACTTTTCCGTCTTTCGGAATATTTTTCTGAGAAAAAAGTGATGATATATTTCATGAACTTGTATGCAAAAATCTAGAAATATGTTGGGAAACTGTCACCAACACATTGCGAACAACTTCATTGTTGAATATTTTTCTACGATCAGCTGAAAACAATTTGTATTTTTGCTACAACCCAGTGTGTAGTACTTGCATTAGTACATTTCAGTACATCTGTAATGATTTCTGTCCAGCACAAAGTATGACGTAAAGATTTCTTTAAACTCTCTCTGTCATTCGTTGGAAATGTGACGCCTTTTCTTTTACACATGCAGATTGTTGCTCTTTGGAAAAAAAAAACTAGCCACTCACCATGAGCTATTGTTTAGAGCAACGACAAGTCAACCGGAATATTCTTTCTTTTCTCTTTTGGGAGATGAATGAGGTCAAAAGAATGATGATAAAGAGAGAATGAGAGAGAATGAGAGAGAAATATAGAGAGAGAGAGAAATATATAGAGAGAGAGAGAGAAAGAGATTTTCTTACTTTTTTCTGTTCTACATAGTTTTCATCCTTCTACTCATTCGAGATCTTTTCAGACATGGATGGACAACGTTCTGGCTACTTGGGTTGTTATCAGACGCAAAGTAAAATCAAACATCGAGATTCCTCATGTTTTCTTTTCTGAACTCCCTAAATTTATGCCCCTTCACTCTTGAGCCGTTCCCTAATGAACCTTCAGAAGTCCCTTCGACGTTCGCAAAAGCGCGAACATAATCGAAAGGAGGAGGGACCCACCCCCTAGCTGGAAAACTCGGCAAAAAACGAGCGTTCGTCGCATCTTCGGTTCCATCAGTAAGAGCAAAGCAGTGAGAGCTATACGATGTCGTGGAGAGGGGGATGAAAACACATAACGACTATGTGTGGTCATAGGTGTTAATTAAAAATCAAGTTTTTCCAGAGTGCAGCTGGACTGGAACCATTGAGTGGGAAAAGGGAGAGAGAAAAATAGAGAGAGAGAGAGAGAGAGAGAGAGTGAGAGAGAGAGAGAGAGAGAGAGAGAGAGAGAGAGAGAGAGAGAGAGGAAGAGAATGGGAGAAAGAGAGAGAGAATGAGAGAGAGAGAGAAGGAGAGTTTTTCTGAAATATAGGAATAAAAAAATAGAAACTTCGTTGTTTCATTAATCAAGAAAAACCGGAAGAGTTTGAATGATCAAAGAAAAATCCTCTTTTCCCCTTAACGCAGAAGCGATCTTTTCCCGTCCCGTACACCGCTCCTCATGAGTTTCTCGCATGAATGTACTACTAGTTTTGCATCGGCTCGGGAGAAAAAAGAGCCGGTGGCTGGTCCGTCTATATGTCGCTAGCGGTTAGAGCATATCGGGTTTCTTCATTTTCGACCTCAACGTTTTTTTTCTCTTTGGCACAACCCAGTAGTATACACTCAGTCGGTTGGTCAGACTCTTTCTGTGACCACTTTTTTCACCTGCCAGTTACTTTTAATCATCGATCTTTTTATTACGTTTTCAGTGAGACATTGTCAAATTTATTGGTTTTCGAGAATATTTAGATCTATAGTTTTCGTAATACCAAAAATTTATTTTTATTTTTTTTGATTAAACAAAAGTTTTCTCATCAGAATTTAGAGCTCTCAAGTGTTTTGATAGTTTTTTTTTTCAAATTCAAAACACTTATTTTGAAGATTTCCTTCAGAGAATACAACCCGAAAAACTAATCATGAAAATGAAAAATAATAGTATCAATGTTTTCTCATCATATTCTCTCCCATTCTTCTGAACACTCAAATCTTTCTGCTCAGAAAATATTATTCTCACAAGAATCAGGAAAAAAATCAATTTCATCCTTGACTTACTAATGAGACACTCATTGATATTAGAAAATAGTTTTTTTATTGAATGTTGGATGAAACATAAATATTTTTTTAATAGTCATGATTACTTTGATAAAAGAGAATAAGTTTCATACGTAGAGAGAGAGAGTGAGAGAGAGAGAGAGAGAGAGAGAGAACTAAATAGTAGTATCTATCTACTCTAGTATAAATACGCTATTTGGTCACAAACTGCGTACGCGGTCCGTTCTCAGCTCATAGACGTCGGATCGGAGCAGGCTCAACGCTAATCGGAAGCTCAGTTGCGGACGACGGTGCCCGTCAAGTTTCGTCCTGATCGGACCGCGCGTTGCTGCGCGGTAACCATTTATGCTGTTTTTTATGGCCAAAACCAATTCGTAGTATCTGTTCTTATAGTATTTATTGGTTCAATTACCCAAGTTTGAGGTAAAAGAGTGCCAGTGACGGGTCGAGCAGTGATATGCATTAAACGCACTGATACTATCGGTTCGATTACCCAAGTATGCGGTACACTGCTTCGAACTGACGAGAGCGAGTATCGTCATCATTTTCCCAAGTGGGTACGCTATGTACATTACAGACGCAAAAAGTGCCTGGGGTAGGTCAAGCAGTGATATCTATTCCACACACGACTCTAACAAGTTGGTTCAATTACCCAAGTTTGAGGTGAGCCGCTGCACAAAAGAGTGTCAATGGAGGGTCGAGCAGTGATATCCATTTTTTACTCCGTTAAATCAGTTCGGTTACCCAAGTTCATGCTATTGCGACTGAGCGGTCCAGTGGTTCTAAACTTGAAACTCTGGAATGAAAGAAAACAATGAAGTTTTCCCGTGAATCTTAAATTATTACTGTCACAGTATGCCATGCGGGTCTTACTGTCAGGCTGTGCCCTGCGGTTATTACTGTCAGGCTATGACCTGTGGCTACTACTGTCACGCTTAGCGCTGAGGCTCCTACTGTCAGTTTATGTCCGCGACTACTACTGTCAGGTTATTCCATGCGGCTATCATTGTCACGCTGTGCCCTGCGGTTTTTACTGTCAGGCTTAGCGTTGTGGCTATTACTGTCAGACTATGCCGTGCGGCTCTTACTGTCAGCTTACTTCTTTTGACTACTGCTGTGAGGTTATTCCATGCTGCGGTTGTTACTGTCAGGTTATGCTCTGTGGCTGATCCTGTCACGCTTAGCGCTCTGGATTGAACTTCCCCCTGGATTGAACGCTCTGGATTGAACGCTCTGGATTGAACGCTTAGCGCTGGATTGATTAGCGCTCTGGATTGAAAAAAAAATGAAGTTTATAATGAAGTCACAGTATGCCATGCGGGTCTTACTGTCAGCTTATGTCCTGCGACTATATCTGTCAGGTTATTCCATTCTGCGGCTCTTACTGTCAGGCTGTGCCCTGCGGTTATTACTGTCAGGCTATGACCTGTGGCTAATACTGTCACGCTTAGCGCTGCGCCTATCATTATCAGGCTGTGCCCTGCGGTTATTACTGTCCTGCAACTACTGCTGTTTATGCCCTGTGGCTATTACTGTCAGGCTTGGCTCTGGGGCTCTTACTGTCAGCTTATGTCCTGCGACTACTGCTTTTAGGTTATTCCATGCTGCGGCTATCTCTGTCAGGCTATGCCCTGCGGTTATTTCTGTCAGGCTACGCCCTGTGGCTATTAATGTTATGTTTAGCGCTGGAGCTTATACTGCCAATTTATGTCCTGTTGATATCACTGTGAGGCTATGACCTGCAGCTATTACTGTCACGCTTAGCACTGAGGCTCCTACTGTCAGCTATGTCCGCAACTACTGCTGTCAGGTTATTTCATGCGGTTATCATTGTCAGACTGTGCCCTGCGGTTGTCAGGCTTAGCGCTGCGGCTATTACTGTCAGACTATGCCGTGCGGCTCTTACTGTCAGGCTTGGCTCTGAGGCTCTTACTGTCAGGCTTAGCACTAAGGCTCCTACTGTCAGCTTATGTCCGCAACTACTACTGTCAGATTATTCCATGCGGCTATCATTGTCAGACCGTGCCCTGCGGTTGTCAGGCTTAGCGCTGCGGTTGTCAGGCTTAGCGCTGCGGCTATTACTGTCAGACTATGCCGTGCGGCTGTTACTGTCAGCTTACTTCTTTTGTCTACTGCTGTGAGATTATTCTATGCTGCGGTTGTTACTGTCAGGCTATGCCCTGTGGCTGATACTAACACGATTAGCGCTGAGGCTCCTACTGTCAGTTTATGTCCGCAACTACTTCTGTCAGGTTATTCCATGCGGCTATCATTGTCACGCTGTGCCCTGCGGTTTTCACTGTCAGCTTATGTCTTTTGACTACTGCTGTCCAGTGGTCCAGTGGCTCTAAACTTGAAGCTCTGGAATGAAAAAAATGACATTGTCTCAGAAATCTTAAGTTATTACTGTCGCACTATGTTATGCGGATCTTACTGTCAACTTATGCCCTGTGGCTAATACTGTCACGCTTAGCGCTGAGGCTCCTACTGTCAGCTTATGTCCGCAAATACTGCTGGCAGGTTATTCCATGCGTCTATCATTGTCAGGCTTAGCGGTGCGGTTATTACTGTCAGGCGATGCCTTGCGGCTCTTAGTGTCAGGCTTGGCTTTGAGGCTATTACTGTCAGCTTATGTACTTTGACTACTGCTGTGAGGTTGTTCCATTCTGCTGCTACTGCTGTCAGGCTGGGGCTCCTACTGTCAGGCTATGGCCTGCGGCAATCTCATATTCGCCGCTCATTTACAAGGGATCGGGCAACAGATTGGTGTTCACAAAATATTAATCAAACCTGCTGTCAACTTATTATTGATATACTAAGATTACATTAGTAAAATTAAAAAAAAAAAACAAAAATTACTACCGGCCCAAGAATTGCGTGGGAAACCGTGACCAAGGAAATTACATGGGGCGCGAAGCGCCCCAGTATTTGACTTGTCTACTCTAGTCTACTCTAGTATAAATACGCTATTTGGTCACAAACTGCGTACGCGGTCCGTTCTCAGCTCATAGACGTCGGATCGGAGCAGGCTCAACGCTAATCGGAAGCTCAGTTGCGGACGACGGTGCCCGTCAAGTTTCGTCCTGATCGGACCGCGCGTTGCTGCGCGGTAACCATTTATGCTGTTTTTTATGGCCAAAACCAATTCGTAGTATCTGTTCTTATAGTATTTATTGGTTCAATTACCCAAGTTTGAGGTAAAAGAGTGCCAGTGACGGGTCGAGCAGTGATATGCATTAAACGCACTGATACTATCGGTTCGATTACCCAAGTATGCGGTACACTGCTTCGAACTGACGAGAGCAAGTATCGTCATCATTTTCCCAAGTGGGTACGCTATGTACATTACAGACGCAAAAAGTGCCTGGGGTAGGTCAAGCAGTGATATCTATTCCACACACGACTCTAACAAGTTGGTTCAATTACCCAAGTTTGAGGTGAGCCGCTGCACAAAAGAGTGTCAATGGAGGGTCGAGCAGTGATATCCATTTTTTACTCCGTTAAATCAGTTCGGTTACCCAAGTTCATGCTATTGCGACTGAGCGGTCCAGTGGTTCTAAACTTGAAACTCTGGAATGAAAGAAAACAATGAAGTTTTCCCGTGAATCTTAAATTATTACTGTCACAGTATGCCATGCGGGTCTTACTGTCAGGCTGAGCCCTGCGGTTATTACTGTCAGGCTATGACCTGTGGCTACTACTGTCACGCTTAGCGCTGAGGCTCCTACTGTCAGTTTATGTCCGCGACTACTACTGTCAGGTTATTCCATGCGGCTATCATTGTCACGCTGTGCCCTGCGGTTTTTACTGTCAGGCTTAGCGTTGTGGCTATTACTGTCAGACTATGCCGTGCGGCTCTTACTGTCAGCTTACTTCTTTTGACTACTGCTGTGAGGTTATTCCATGCTGCGGTTGTTACTGTCAGGTTATGCTCTGTGGCTGATCCTGTCACGCTTAGCGCTCTGGATTGAACTTCCCCCTGGATTGAACGCTCTGGATTGAACGCTTAGCGCTGGATTGATTAGCGCTCTGGATTGAAAAAAAATGAAGTTTATAATGAAGTCACAGTATGCCATGCGGGTCTTACTGTCAGCTTATGTCCTGCGACTATATCTGTCAGGTTATTCCATTCTGCGGCTCTTACTGTCAGGCTGTGCCCTGCGGTTATTACTGTCAGGCTATGACCTGTGGCTAATACTGTCACGCTTAGCGCTGCGCCTATCATTATCAGGCTGTGCCCTGCGGTTATTACTGTCCTGCAACTACTGCTGTTTATGCCCTGTGGCTATTACTGTCAGGCTTGGCTCTGGGGCTCTTACTGTCAGCTTATGTCCTGCGACTACTGCTTTTAGGTTATTCCATGCTGCGGCTATCTCTGTCAGGCTATGCCCTGCGGTTATTTCTGTCAGGCTACGCCCTGTGGCTATTAATGTTATGTTTAGCGCTGGAGCTTATACTGCCAATTTATGTCCTGTTGATATCACTGTGAGGCTATGACCTGCAGCTATTACTGTCACGCTTAGCACTGAGGCTCCTACTGTCAGCTATGTCCGCAACTACTGCTGTCAGGTTATTTCATGCGGTTATCATTGTCAGACTGTGCCCTGCGGTTGTCAGGCTTAGCGCTGCGGCTATTACTGTCAGACTATGCCGTGCGGCTCTTACTGTCAGGCTTGGCTCTGAGGCTCTTACTGTCAGGCTTAGCACTAAGGCTCCTACTGTCAGCTTATGTCCGCAACTACTACTGTCAGATTATTCCATGCGGCTATCATTGTCAGACCGTGCCCTGCGGTTGTCAGGCTTAGCGCTGCGGTTGTCAGGCTTAGCGCTGCGGCTATTACTGTCAGACTATGCCGTGCGGCTGTTACTGTCAGCTTACTTCTTTTGTCTACTGCTGTGAGATTATTCTATGCTGCGGTTGTTACTGTCAGGCTATGCCCTGTGGCTGATACTAACACGATTAGCGCTGAGGCTCCTACTGTCAGTTTATGTCCGCAACTACTTCTGTCAGGTTATTCCATGCGGCTATCATTGTCACGCTGTGCCCTGCGGTTTTCACTGTCAGCTTATGTCTTTTGACTACTGCTGTCCAGTGGTCCAGTGGCTCTAAACTTGAAGCTCTGGAATGAAAAAAAATGACATTGTCTCAGAAATCTTAAGTTATTACTGTCGCACTATGTTATGCGGATCTTACTGTCAACTTATGCCCTGTGGCTAATACTGTCACGCTTAGCGCTGAGGCTCCTACTGTCAGCTTATGTCCGCAAATACTGCTGTCAGGTTATTCCATGCGTCTATCATTGTCAGGCTTAGCGGTTATTACTGTCAGGCGATGCCTTGCGGCTCTTAGTGTCAGGCTTGGCTTTGAGGCTATTACTGTCAGCTTATGTACTTTGACTACTGCTGTGAGGTTGTTCCATTCTGCTGCTACTGCTGTCAGGCTGGGGCTCCTACTGTCAGGCTATGGCCTGCGGCAATCTCATATTCGCCGCTCATTTACAAGGGATCGGGCAACAGATTGGTGTTCACAAAATATTAATCAAACCTGCTGTCAACTTATTATTGATATACTAAGATTACATTAGTAAAATTTAAAAAAAAACAAAAATTACTACCGGCCCAAGAATTGCGTGGGAAACCGTGACCAAGGAAATTACATGGGGCGCGAAGCGCCCCAGTATTTGACTTGTCTACTCTAGTATAAATACGCTATTTGGTCACAAACTGCGTACGCGGTCCGTTCTCAGCTCATAGACGTCGGATCGGAGCAGGCTCAACGCTAATCGGAAGCTCAGTTGCGGACGACGGTGCCCGTCAAGTTTCGTCCTGATCGGACCGCGCGTTGCTGCGCGGTAACCATTTATGCTGTTTTTTATGGCCAAAACCAATTCGTAGTATCTGTTCTTATAGTATTTATTGGTTCAATTACCCAAGTTTGAGGTAAAAGAGTGCCAGTGACGGGTCGAGCAGTGATATGCATTAAACGCACTGATACTATCGGTTCGATTACCCAAGTATGCGGTACACTGCTTCGAACTGACGAGAGCGAGTATCGTCATCATTTTCCCAAGTGGGTACGCTATGTACATTACAGACGCAAAAAGTGCCTGGGGTAGGTCAAGCAGTGATATCTATTCCACACACGACTCTAACAAGTTGGTTCAATTACCCAAGTTTGAGGTGAGCCGCTGCACAAAAGAGTGTCAATGGAGGGTCGAGCAGTGATATCCATTTTTTACTCCGTTAAATCAGTTCGGTTACCCAAGTTCATGCTATTGCGACTGAGCGGTCCAGTGGTTCTAAACTTGAAACTCTGGAATGAAAGAAAACAATGAAGTTTTCCCGTGAATCTTAAATTATTACTGTCACAGTATGCCATGCGGGTCTTACTGTCAGGCTGTGCCCTGCGGTTATTACTGTCAGGCTATGACCTGTGGCTACTACTGTCACGCTTAGCGCTGAGGCTCCTACTGTCAGTTTATGTCCGCGACTACTACTGTCAGGTTATTCCATGCGGCTATCATTGTCACGCTGTGCCCTGCGGTTTTTACTGTCAGGCTTAGCGTTGTGGCTATTACTGTCAGACTATGCCGTGCGGCTCTTACTGTCAGCTTACTTCTTTTGACTACTGCTGTGAGGTTATTCCATGCTGCGGTTGTTACTGTCAGGTTATGCTCTGTGGCTGATCCTGTCACGCTTAGCGCTCTGGATTGAACTTCCCCCTGGATTGAACGCTCTGGATTGAACGCTTAGCGCTGGATTGATTAGCGCTCTGGATTGAAAAAAAAATGAAGTTTATAATGAAGTCACAGTATGCCATGCGGGTCTTACTGTCAGCTTATGTCCTGCGACTATATCTGTCAGGTTATTCCATTCTGCGGCTCTTACTGTCAGGCTGTGCCCTGCGGTTATTACTGTCAGGCTATGACCTGTGGCTAATACTGTCACGCTTAGCGCTGCGCCTATCATTATCAGGCTGTGCCCTGCGGTTATTACTGTCCTGCAACTACTGCTGTTTATGCCCTGTGGCTATTACTGTCAGGCTTGGCTCTGGGGCTCTTACTGTCAGCTTATGTCCTGCGACTACTGCTTTTAGGTTATTCCATGCTGCGGCTATCTCTGTCAGGCTATGCCCTGCGGTTATTTCTGTCAGGCTACGCCCTGTGGCTATTAATGTTATGTTTAGCGCTGGAGCTTATACTGCCAATTTATGTCCTGTTGATATCACTGTGAGGCTATGACCTGCAGCTATTACTGTCACGCTTAGCACTGAGGCTCCTACTGTCAGCTATGTCCGCAACTACTGCTGTCAGGTTATTTCATGCGGTTATCATTGTCAGACTGTGCCCTGCGGTTGTCAGGCTTAGCGCTGCGGCTATTACTGTCAGACTATGCCGTGCGGCTCTTACTGTCAGGCTTGGCTCTGAGGCTCTTACTGTCAGGCTTAGCACTAAGGCTCCTACTGTCAGCTTATGTCCGCAACTACTACTGTCAGATTATTCCATGCGGCTATCATTGTCAGACCGTGCCCTGCGGTTGTCAGGCTTAGCGCTGCGGTTGTCAGGCTTAGCGCTGCGGCTATTACTGTCAGACTATGCCGTGCGGCTGTTACTGTCAGCTTACTTCTTTTGTCTACTGCTGTGAGATTATTCTATGCTGCGGTTGTTACTGTCAGGCTATGCCCTGTGGCTGATACTAACACGATTAGCGCTGAGGCTCCTACTGTCAGTTTATGTCCGCAACTACTTCTGTCAGGTTATTCCATGCGGCTATCATTGTCACGCTGTGCCCTGCGGTTTTCACTGTCAGCTTATGTCTTTTGACTACTGCTGTCCAGTGGTCCAGTGGCTCTAAACTTGAAGCTCTGGAATGAAAAAAATGACATTGTCTCAGAAATCTTAAGTTATTACTGTCGCACTATGTTATGCGGATCTTACTGTCAACTTATGCCCTGTGGCTAATACTGTCACGCTTAGCGCTGAGGCTCCTACTGTCAGCTTATGTCCGCAAATACTGCTGGCAGGTTATTCCATGCGTCTATCATTGTCAGGCTTAGCGGTGCGGTTATTACTGTCAGGCGATGCCTTGCGGCTCTTAGTGTCAGGCTTGGCTTTGAGGCTATTACTGTCAGCTTATGTACTTTGACTACTGCTGTGAGGTTGTTCCATTCTGCTGCTACTGCTGTCAGGCTGGGGCTCCTACTGTCAGGCTATGGCCTGCGGCAATCTCATATTCGCCGCTCATTTACAAGGGATCGGGCAACAGATTGGTGTTCACAAAATATTAATCAAACCTGCTGTCAACTTATTATTGATATACTAAGATTACATTAGTAAAATTAAAAAAAAAAACAAAAATTACTACCGGCCCAAGAATTGCGTGGGAAACCGTGACCAAGGAAATTACATGGGGCGCGAAGCGCCCCAGTATTTGACTTGTCTACTCTAGTATAAATACGCTATTTGGTCACAAACTGCGTACGCGGTCCGTTCTCAGCTCATAGACGTCGGATCGGAGCAGGCTCAACGCTAATCGGAAGCTCAGTTGCGGACGACGGTGCCCGTCAAGTTTCGTTCTGATCGGACCGCGCGTTGCTGCGCGGTAACCATTTATGCTGTTTTTTATGGCCAAAACCAATTCGTAGTATCTGTTCTTATAGTATTTATTGGTTCAATTACCCAAGTTTGAGGTAAAAGAGTGCCAGTGACGGGTCGAGCAGTGATATGCATTAAACGCACTGATACTATCGGTTCGATTACCCAAGTATGCGGTACACTGCTTCGAACTGACGAGAGCAAGTATCGTCATCATTTTCCCAAGTGGGTACGCTATGTACATTACAGACGCAAAAAGTGCCTGGGGTAGGTCAAGCAGTGATATCTATTCCACACACGACTCTAACAAGTTGGTTCAATTACCCAAGTTTGAGGTGAGCCGCTGCACAAAAGAGTGTCAATGGAGGGTCGAGCAGTGATATCCATTTTTTACTCCGTTAAATCAGTTCGGTTACCCAAGTTCATGCTATTGCGACTGAGCGGTCCAGTGGTTCTAAACTTGAAACTCTGGAATGAAAGAAAACAATGAAGTTTTCCCGTGAATCTTAAATTATTACTGTCACAGTATGCCATGCGGGTCTTACTGTCAGGCTGTGCCCTGCGGTTATTACTGTCAGGCTATGACCTGTGGCTACTACTGTCACGCTTAGCGCTGAGGCTCCTACTGTCAGTTTATGTCCGCGACTACTACTGTCAGGTTATTCCATGCGGCTATCATTGTCACGCTGTGCCCTGCGGTTTTTACTGTCAGGCTTAGCGTTGTGGCTATTACTGTCAGACTATGCCGTGCGGCTCTTACTGTCAGCTTACTTCTTTTGACTACTGCTGTGAGGTTATTCCATGCTGCGGTTGTTACTGTCAGGTTATGCTCTGTGGCTGATCCTGTCACGCTTAGCGCTCTGGATTGAACTTCCCCCTGGATTGAACGCTCTGGATTGAACGCTTAGCGCTGGATTGATTAGCGCTCTGGATTGAAAAAAAAATGAAGTTTATAATGAAGTCACAGTATGCCATGCGGGTCTTACTGTCAGCTTATGTCCTGCGACTATATCTGTCAGGTTATTCCATTCTGCGGCTCTTACTGTCAGGCTGTGCCCTGCGGTTATTACTGTCAGGCTATGACCTGTGGCTAATACTGTCACGCTTAGCGCTGCGCCTATCATTATCAGGCTGTGCCCTGCGGTTATTACTGTCCTGCAACTACTGCTGTTTATGCCCTGTGGCTATTACTGTCAGGCTTGGCTCTGGGGCTCTTACTGTCAGCTTATGTCCTGCGACTACTGCTTTTAGGTTATTCCATGCTGCGGCTATCTCTGTCAGGCTATGCCCTGCGGTTATTTCTGTCAGGCTACGCCCTGTGGCTATTAATGTTATGTTTAGCGCTGGAGCTTATACTGCCAATTTATGTCCTGTTGATATCACTGTGAGGCTATGACCTGCAGCTATTACTGTCACGCTTAGCACTGAGGCTCCTACTGTCAGCTATGTCCGCAACTACTGCTGTCAGGTTATTTCATGCGGTTATCATTGTCAGACTGTGCCCTGCGGTTGTCAGGCTTAGCGCTGCGGCTATTACTGTCAGACTATGCCGTGCGGCTCTTACTGTCAGGCTTGGCTCTGAGGCTCTTACTGTCAGGCTTAGCACTAAGGCTCCTACTGTCAGCTTATGTCCGCAACTACTACTGTCAGATTATTCCATGCGGCTATCATTGTCAGACCGTGCCCTGCGGTTGTCAGGCTTAGCGCTGCGGTTGTCAGGCTTAGCGCTGCGGCTATTACTGTCAGACTATGCCGTGCGGCTGTTACTGTCAGCTTACTTCTTTTGTCTACTGCTGTGAGATTATTCTATGCTGCGGTTGTTACTGTCAGGCTATGCCCTGTGGCTGATACTAACACGATTAGCGCTGAGGCTCCTACTGTCAGTTTATGTCCGCAACTACTTCTGTCAGGTTATTCCATGCGGCTATCATTGTCACGCTGTGCCCTGCGGTTTTCACTGTCAGCTTATGTCTTTTGACTACTGCTGTCCAGTGGTCCAGTGGCTCTAAACTTGAAGCTCTGGAATGAAAAAAAATGACATTGTCTCAGAAATCTTAAGTTATTACTGTCGCACTATGTTATGCGGATCTTACTGTCAACTTATGCCCTGTGGCTAATACTGTCACGCTTAGCGCTGAGGCTCCTACTGTCAGCTTATGTCCGCAAATACTGCTGGCAGGTTATTCCATGCGTCTATCATTGTCAGGCTTAGCGGTGCGGTTATTACTGTCAGGCGATGCCTTGCGGCTCTTAGTGTCAGGCTTGGCTTTGAGGCTATTACTGTCAGCTTATGTACTTTGACTACTGCTGTGAGGTTGTTCCATTCTGCTGCTACTGCTGTCAGGCTGGGGCTCCTACTGTCAGGCTATGGCCTGCGGCAATCTCATATTCGCCGCTCATTTACAAGGGATCGGGCAACAGATTGGTGTTCACAAAATATTAATCAAACCTGCTGTCAACTTATTATTGATATACTAAGATTACATTAGTAAAATTTAAAAAAAAAACAAAAATTACTACCGGCCCAAGAATTGCGTGGGAAACCGTGACCAAGGAAATTACATGGGGCGCGAAGCGCCCCAGTATTTGACTTGTTCTTATGAAAAAAGGCTATTTGGTCACACTGTCTTTCCGCGGCCTGTTCTCAGCTCATAGGAGTCGGATCAGAACGGTGAAAACGCCATCGGATAGGTTCTGTTGAAGCGGAGATGCGCATCCACTTTTAAATTTGATCAGACCGCGCGCTGCTGCGCGGCACGGATTTCCTTAGTTTTGAAATTCAAACGTGTCCTCAACGTGATCCATTTATCGCCTAGCATTTTAATTTTTAAAAATGGAGCTATCTAGAAGTTCCAAGTTGTCTGTAAGTTCACGTTTTTATTGAATGACGTTCGTTCACTTTTTCATTCTTTGTTTCGAGTATAAAAACTGCATTCAAAAAAATGAAATGTGGGGCGCGAAGCGCCCCTGAAGAGTGCTTGTTATTATTATAAAACGTTGGTGTTAGTAGTTCAGTCAGGATATTCAGATCAATTCCAATCAGTAATTTGATACATCGTGTTTGACTGTAATTTAGAAAAGTCCCCATCGGTTAATGTTACAATGGTTAGAACTTGCCTGTAATTCGGCTTTCTCCTGGAAGATGTCTCCGAATCCGATTTTTCGCAGTAAAACATGCCAAAGAGCGAAGCTGAAAATTTCCCAAAGACGCAAGCACATGCAATGCTGGCAGACACATTACTACACACCAAAAAACCATGCGAAAGCGTAATGTTCGCAAAGCAGCAAAACAGTCAAGTAGCAGTCGACAGTTGTGCTCACTGGTCCACAACAACAATGTATAGTAGAAGAGGAAGAAACAACTCGAGTCAACCAAGTTCCTCTCTTTTTCTTACTAGTTTTAACCATAGCTTTTGATTTTCAAGTTTGAAATAGTTTTTTATCAGGCTTATTTTATTCGTCACTGGTTTTTCTCTGCTGCATGTATCATTTTTTTTCCATGGTCATGAACTTACTTATCACTATCTTCTTGCACTTTTTGAGAGGGAAGGAACATTTTGCCCGATTCCGAAACATATGAAACTTCGTATTTGCCTCTTTTCTATCGGATGAGAGGTCAACCTTCACACCTGGGGTCGACTCCAGCTTCTCATATTTTATTTTTGTTTTTTCCTACTACTCCACCCCGACCCCTCAACGTCCACCCCATCGCATTGTTCATCTGGAAAAAAGGCGAGCATCGTCCATCGTCTCTTTTCAACTGATGCATCACGCAGACTGAGACTGCCACAACAACAACAACAAAAACGAAATTTTCATGAAATTTATGTTTTGTTCTTTTATGTGCGCCTTGACAATGGCAATGGCAACAAATTTCTCGGGATGCATTCTTTATGTGCGTATCGACTGTAGTTTAGTGATATTTCAGTTTTTTCTAAGGGCGACCTGCAATTTTCAAGAAATCGAATTCCAAAAAATATCAAGGCATTTTACTCTATGTGGTTTAGGGATTAGGACCAGTGCGCCTGCGGCTTAGATTCAGTTACGCCCGTTTTGGCTTGACGGTGATACCCACTATCGTATACCAGGTGTCTGGATATGCAAGGTATTTTTTTTCAATTCGCGCAGAAGTGAATAGAAACGCAAGACCAAGCGAAACGCAAATCCAACACCAAAAACAAGAGAGTGGATTATACCACCCAAGAAGTTTAAGGACCACATAGGTTTCTCATTTTGAATTCAATGAAGGGAACTGGTGAAATGACTTTGTTAGAGTAACAGTAATTAGGACTACGTCAATTTATGGCATACCACACAAGAAGTTTAATCAAATCGAAAACTAATTGCAAAATTGATTATTTCTTCTTATTGTGTCATTTTTGTAAACTTAAAGCAGTGTTCGAACAGCTTTCTCAGCAGTTTACATGTAAAGTAGAAAATTTTTGGGCCACCCAAGAAGTTTAATGTAAATTTAATCGAAATTTAACTCAGAAATTGACTTTTATGAGGTTTTCCCTCTATTTTCTACTCTCATAAATCAAAAAGCATCTATTTTCTCGCGTTGTATAGCTATTCTTTGCACTGACCAGGCTTGGCCCGAGCCCCAGGAGGCGGAGACTGAGCAGGAAAGAGGCGGTCCTTCTCTCAGCTAGCCAACGGGCAAAAATGCGAACTACTATACGAAAAACGAAGAAAGCATGAGCAACCAAGAGACGCCCGACGGCCAGTTGCTCCGCATGTGCTCAAAAAGACGTGGGACCAAAAAATAAACCAGATTGAATAGAGGTAATGAGAATGTGTGAGATCACACACGGCCCCGGGAGTACGATTAGAAATAACGCAAAAATGTGACTGCTTGGCGCAATGGTAGCGCGTTCGACTCCAGATCGAAAGGTTGGGCGTTCGATCCGCTCAGTGGTCAAAACTTTTTATCATTCTGCTTCATCGTTTTTTCACGCGTTCCTATAATGACACTGGTAGTTCCAAACGAGTTATGTTAATTTCAAAAACTATTGGCATGACAAAAGATTCTTCAAGTCATAGGTTTTTGAACAGTTTTCAATTCGATAAAATTTAGTTTTTATTCAGTTAGTTATTTTTAAAGACGTAAAAAGTTATGTAAAAAATAAAATTAAAATAGAAGGAATCATCAATTTTAAGGTTTCTCTAAATTTGATTGCAATTTTTACCAAATTTCAAAGCTCACATATTCGAAAAAAATGAAAATTCCAAAAGTTCTTGGTATACATGAGAAATCTCTTCAAAAAAAAAGATGTTTTGAAAAAAATGAGAGTATTTCTCAAAGTCTTATACTTTCCTTCACCATACCATTTTCGGGGTTGAACGCTTCAAGAGCTATCATGATATGGATTTTACTTTCTTTTGCCATACCCGTCTCCTTCTAGGTCTCCCCCCCCCCTGTCGGCTATATGCTGCCAGGCATTTTCGTATAGGTGTGTGTATGCAATATACTGGTGTGGCAGCGGTGTGTGTATGTGTGTGAGTGTGGGCCTTTTTTTCAAAAGTGCACATGGGTTTCTCCCTCTCTCTCTCTCCATCTCTCTGGTGTATACTAACGTTGGTCAGTTGCCGCATTCTCCAACATAGCAGCATCAAAAACTGAAGGAGAAGAGAGTATAGAAAAGAGCCTGTGGACATGCATCGTCGTCTGACGTCTCTGTCTCTCTCCATCTCTCACAGCTGAGGACCCGGTTGGCCAGCCGGAGAGTCTCCGGGGGAGGAGAAGGCGGACCCTTTCAACTCACAGTTGTTTTCTTTTCGCATGCACTTTGTGATTGCACCTCTTTTTCCTGGCCGTACAACAGTGAGATCAATTAGTTTTTACTTTGACACCTTTTTGGCTCTTGATGGGTTGGGTACTGTAAGCGAGAAGACTATTCTTACCCTAGCTTTTCTCAATCTGTTATTCCCTTTTTTAAAAATTCTAAACTTTAATAAAGAAATACCTTTTCTAAAACATTATGGTCTATCATGGACGATAAGCTTTACAATTTTGCATAATATCACTTATTTTCTTCACTTCACGAATTTGCAATAAATAAATGTTACTCCTCATTTCATGCCCTGCCATTTCTTGGGTTGTAGCAGTAAACTATAATTTTTTAATTACTTGGGTATATCACTGAATGATGGGTACAGTATGATAAAAATTTCTAATGTTAATTGACTGATTGATCCAGTATAAATGTACCTGAAAAGAACTGAGCTCCTATCCTTCAGTCTCTATCTAGGTTACAAAGATAATGAAATAGATTAACATTATTTTTTCAAATTACAATTTTCAAGAAGTGAACCTCGAAATAAACTCAATTTCCATGTTTTTTTTTGAAAACCAGGTACACATAAACCTTTGGACTCGAAGCATATAATCTGGAAGGGCATCAATTTCACCCGATTGTTTATGTTCGGTGTAGTTTATCTTGTTCCTAGCTGTTTTATACAGACTCCAGTGTTAATTCTGATTTCGTAGAGAGTTCAGTTTCTGTGTGCATTCAGAACTTTCTTTCTAAAACCATTCATGTGTGTTAAGACGAGCACTGATTAACTACATAGTACATAATACAAAGTAAACTGAGAATGATACTAATCGTTTTCATCAAGTCATGTTCTTGTTGAACACGTAGGCGATTCTGAGACACCACGATTCTGACAATCTCTCTGACATGAACTACAAAGAATTGTTACGCATATGAGAGATACAATCAGAAATAGAATAAGATAGCTAGTAACAGTGTGCGTTTTTGATACCTTGGTTTGTATTTTTTGAGACGCCTAGAAATAGAGTGAGTGGAAATTAAATAGTTTATTCCATTTACACGGTTTCAAACAGTTTATATATATTTTTTATCCTGCAGGTCATTCCTATTACTTTTTTAACTCTGATGGCTTTGTTTCAATGGGACACCTAGACATGTATCGGTTAATAAATGAAAGGAGAATCGTTGTTTTAACTCAAGTGACAGTTGATCAAGAGTGTTTGTATTTCTCTGGGACACTGGAATTCAAAATCCCTGAAACTTGCGTGCCATTCTACAGGAAACAGGCCGGACGCGACCACAAGAGAATAACAAAAAGTGTCATCGAATCAATAAAAGACCACATGTAATGGTCAAAGGCCTTGAAAGGGAAAACACTAAATGACCATCTTACTTGTTACTCGAGAAGTGTGTCGCCCGTTTTGATCCGGGAACTTCAGTGATTTAAAGATGAAAGTGCTTAAAGTGCTTATCTTACTCTAATTACACTGACAATTATGTTCTAATCGCCCAGGAGTTTCATATATGTCAGCTTATCCTTGGTTACTAACTTCAAGTTTCTATGATATTTGTACTTGGGAGTATATAATTCTTACAGTTCACAATTTTGAGAATTTTCTATAATTGGCAAGGGTTCCTATTTATATTTTTCCTATCCCCTTTCTCTTTTCGTCTCTGTTTTATTACACTCTCTATTTTCGGAAAAAATGTCCTTATTTGCATGGGTATCTCTCTGATTACATTATCTGTTTCTCACCGTCTCTTTTTTTTGGCACACTCTCCTTTTCTATGATTCTCCATGTCTCTGCTATGTCCACAAGCTCTTTCTCCTGATGCCTACATCTCTTCTATTCACGCACTCTCTCTTTATCTTCCAGAATATTTCCCGTTTTTCTTATGCCTCTGCTCATATTACATCTTTCCCGTTTTCCTAAATAAATAAGTTGTGGGTTTCTTTCCTCTGAAGAGAAGAGAAGAAAACAATGATATTCAATGAATTTAAAAAAAAATATCTTGGAAAAAACACCACAACAAAAGCAGTTTCAAAAATCTAATCTTTGGTATTTTCATGATCAGTGTATGATTTTTCAATACCACAACTAAAAAAATTCTCACAATCAAATTCCTAATGGATAATGAGGAAAAAAGAACTTTGTTTATGATCCAGAGAGGCTGATTTTTCAATCCCTTTACTGTAGAAAAACAGTTCCCACATTCCGGTCATGCGTGTGTCTGGCTGCCAATGCGCTATCGATGCATGTGTGTGTGAGTAGTATGTTTTTCGTGTGTGCGAGTTGTTTTGGCTCTTCGAGAAAATATATACAAAAAACCACAACACAGCACACTCAGACGAGTGGATTGATCGTGGTTGTGTTGCCAGTGACACACACACATACACACACACAACGCTCATGCACAACAACAAAAACAACATCATCATCAGGGAACGAACACGCTAAAGGGTCGGTCTCCCAATGGCGCGCACACAACAACCAACCAACTCGAAAAGTTTTCCTCGCAATTCTGTTTTTCTGCACATGTTTGCAGTCGAACCGCCGGAGTGTCCATTGGGCCCCCATTAAAATGAGAACGGCGACAACAACGATGGAACCTTTGAAAATTCGAAACCACGCATCCTAATCAGATGTGGACACAATGTCACTGATTTGTCGATCCTTCTGAAAACTTCAACAAAAATATAGCTCCTGGCAGGAATCTTCTAAAGTTTTAGGCTGAAGAAGTTCGTTTCTTGATAAATAAGAACAGATTGTCGACAGAATAAAACTGACAATTCAATGGTTTTATGTTACACTGAAAAAGGACAAAAATCCCTAATGTAATGGTTAATAATAACGAGAGTCTTAACAAAAAAGCAACAGTCTCTCTTTCTCTCTTTCTCTCTCTCTTTCTCTCTTTCTCTCTCTCTCTCTCTCTCTCTCTCTCTCTCTCTCTCTCTCTCTCTCTCTTTCTCTCTCTCTCTCTCTCTCTCTCTCTCTCTCTCTCTCTCTCTCTCTCACTCTCCCTTTCTATCTTTTTATATCTTTCTCAATTTCTTTCTTCTCTCTCCCCCCTCTCTCTCTCACTCACACTGAAATGCAAATTTACAGCAACAAGCTCTCAACAATGGTCGAACTTACTTCTTCGATTCCGGAATGCATGAATCTAATTTTCTAACTGTACTTATCTACTATTACATTTATTGCAAGCCCTCACCCTAACATCCATAGGGACACCTTGCACTTCCCTAAACAAGCACCAAGTTCATAAAACTGAAGGAACGATGTTCAAACACAACTCTCGCTGACCTTTTGACTGTACAGTACTTTTTGTTTGAGCACAGTTCCTGTGTGTGTGATTACTAGAACCAACCGCACGCGATAAAAAGTGCATTGGGAAGTGCACGACTAGTTCAAAATGATGTCCCTCTCACACTCCTGACCAGTATATGGAAAGTGATTCAGTGAAAAGAGAGACTTTCACTCGGCCGACCAGAGTGAAAGCAGACACGATTGCATAATTCGAACAAAAACCAGCTTGATCTGACCACACACGCCAGTTTTTGGTATTGCACTTTATGCCAATCGAGCGGATTCAAATTTTATTCATGAGTCGGAAAAAAACGGTCTGGTAGCTGTAGGCAAACCGGTTAGGGTGTATTTTTTGAAGTGTGACTTTTTTTTTAGAAAACTGATTCAGCTCATTTTTTAATCAAATTTTTTTTTGAAAAATTACCACTGGCTTTTCAGATCCCGTAAACTTTCCTATAATCAAAGTGAGAATATTATATGCTTGCGATCACTTAGACTTTTTCAGGTACAGAGATTATCTCTACATATCATAGACAAAAATAATGTGGTCTATAACTGTATGCTCCTTAATAGAAACAAATTCTGTAACCATTCAGAACTTTTCTTCCAGTATAGAAAGTATCAGTTATTCTCTCCTGGAAAATAATGATGATTTAAGAATGCCCTGTATGTTGTGTATGTTGACGGATACCACTTCGCCCCAATCTCGCGAACAGTGCCAAACCGTATAGTTTTCCTTTTGCTGCATGCGATGGCATGCCTCTCTTCCTTTTCTTATTCTCGTCTTTTTTATTTTTGTTTGCGTGGTTGTTGTGTATGTATGTGCCTGCCTGCTATTGGAAAAACGCGAAAATGAATAATGCCGTCTTTTTCTCTTCCCACTCTCTCCCTCTCTCCCGTCCCTTTATCGACTCTGTATAGTCGACGAGAGAAGGAGAAAGGGGAAAAACCATGAAATGTGTGCAACAACGAATACCAATCACAGGAAGACTGGACTGTTCTTGTGCAAGGAAGTTTCTTTGTACTTCTTCCAAGGTTTCATGTCGCAGATAGAAGGTTCCGCAGTACGATAGGTATTTCCGTACCTGTGCTAGCTTCTGGGTTATGTTCTCACTCTCTACAAGTAGTTTCAGTACATTAAGGTTTTTGCCATATTTTCCGACTTTCAAAATCTTTCATGAAATAAGAACGCTTGTTATCAGATCTATATGGATATCTCCCAGTATTACTTTTCGTAGTTTTTCAAAAAATATGTCTCATTTGATTTACAGAAGATGGCTCTGTAATTAAAATTTTACTTTTATTTTATCTGTGCACTAGTTAATTTTTATGTTTCAAAAAATCATATTTGACCGAAATCAACAAGATGCTTCCATAATCGCTTACAACCACATATTCGTTCGGATTTTCTGAACCATAACTTCTCCTAACGTGACTCATATTTCATTCAATTTAAAGATATCTCGGATACTAAAACGAATTTTTTAATGTTCCATCCATCAAGCCTTCTCTATAATTTTTACCTCGCGAGCAAGTAGTCAAGGGGTCCAGACTTCATTTCACAGTACCATGTCTCTTTCTACACATTCATTCATATTTCCTTTGCACCGTTGCCTCGTAACATGGAAAAGTCTCACGATCCATGAAATGTCGTACATTCTTATACAAACTTGTCATATTCTTTCTTTCTTTCCATCTACGTCACTCGGCACAACCACAGAGTAAGCGGAAAATGACTGCGCTTATCAGCATTTTATCAGCACTCTCGTTGCTTTCTGACCCTCAGACACGCATTCGATTCGGTTTTCGAAAATGGACCTAATGGACCACTTCCGATATCGGTGTCCATCATGGCTCCCCGGAAATTTGTCTCGTTTGGATCGTCTGTGGTCTGGTGGGTTGTGAGTTTCTTCACGGCTGTATATGGTGATCGTTCGACTTACTTTGAATGTTATTTCTTGTTAGTTCGATTGTCAATTTCCTGGTCATTGATCTCGCTTTCGACTGTAAATGGTGCTGGTTCGGCCCTGAGATATAGCACGACTATCCCTGAAAGATTCCCTCATCATGAGACATTTTGTGAAATATGGTCATCTGCAACGTCTGCTGAAGTTGAGTGCTATCCCCTCTCTCTCTCCCATGAGTCAGAAGAGAAACCATAAAAAAGGGAAATCGCGGGAAGACCAGCTTTCACTGTACTGTCCAAGCAACTAATGGTTTTCGCCTATGGCAGACCAGTCTGCCATTATCCATCCACATCGCGCGCGCGCGGATTTCCCCTCCCACTATGTTGTTACTTTCGATCATGGAAAGAGAGAGAGAGAGAGAAAAAGACAAATACATACTGTCGGCCAACGCGTGTATGTGTCGCAATCTAGTTTCGCCTCGCTGTTTCTCTCTCTTGCGTAATGGCCCCTCATCCAACTGGGAGGGAAAGTCGTCCGGCTATTGGGTGATTTACCGGTAGCGCGATTTCACTCACGATACATGCCTTTCGATTCGTCCGACTGAGGATTGGCAGTCGTGGGAGGCCTGGATCTACAGTCTTCTTCGTGATCTCCCTTAGGTTTCCTAACACCTAAGTGACCGTCTACAGTACTACTCACTCCTACTTGTCTAGTTGTTTTCATACTTTTACCATGTTGCGCTGACTGGGCAGGAAATCCACATAGATACTTTTGACTAACTTCTACTTCACAATATTTGAGGATTTCTCTTGTCCATATCACTATCTAGGCTTACCAGACTTCCCAAGACAACCACACGCCATGAAACTTTTTTCACAAAATTCACATTCACTGCTGATCCAGATCCACTTTCTACTACGCAGTCAACCCTAGGTATGATGCCCTAGACCCAGTGACGTTTTTTTCTGCTTTGCTTCTATTACTCACTTTTTGTCCTGTTATCAGCAACATGAACTTGCTCCTAACGTGATTTCGACTTTAGAATGCATGAAGAAGTCATGATATTCTAATTGCTCCAAGTCGTCTATCCACCTTCTGTCATGTTCACATCAGATTTCCACTCCGAGACTCCTTCTGTTAGCGTTCAAACTTTCTATAAAATGCACCTTTTCATTATTTTCATTCATTCCGAGAAATCTCAGTTTCTCTATTTTTTGTGGAAATCTCGACACCACGGTCAGTTCTTGTTCACGATTCAGGAATCCTATCTTGGTTGATTTATCCCCTTGACGGTGTAGGCAATATCTTAATATACCCTATTTTTTCTGACCATACTCTGTCTCTGTTTCAGCTCTAACTGTTTATTCCTCTTGTGTCTGCACCTTCTCCCTCCTTCACACTGTCTTGCAATGTTTCTCTACCTCTCTCCGATCCTCTATTCTCTCGCCTACCTACTATAAAGTGAAAACACGCCTGGATCCACCGTACTCCTTGATCCAAGCCTCTAACGCTTTCACTATCTGCCGAGGGGCTTTCACTTTGCGTTGCGCAACTTTCATCTGCTTTCACTGTGTGGTCAGCGCTTTCAGCTTCGTTCGTCATCATTTCACTTCCTGCCTTCTCCTGCTTCTTCTGTTTCTTCTTCGTGTGTGCTTCAAGCATTCAATCGCCAAAAACACACACACAATACTGATAATTATGGTCGAGAGCCGTACCGAAGATAAGAGTTGGAACACTCAACATACACAAATGCTAACACATCAAAATTTTCTCATCACTTGGACGGTCATTTTTTTTGTATTGATTGTTTCTGTTGCTCTCTCTGTTTCTCTCTGTTGCTCTCTCTCTGTTGCTCTCTCTGTTGCTCTCTCTCTGTTGCTCTCTCTGTTGCTTTCTCTTTTTCTCTCTCTCTCTCTCTCTCTCTCTCTCTCTCTCTCTCTCTCTCTCTCTTTCTCTCTCTCTCTCTCTCTCTCTCTCTCTCTTCGTGAACCAAATCACACTTACATTTGTGTCAACCTATTCAAAATCGTTCACATACCTCGAAAATATCAAATCGTCAACATTTTGTTCCCGATGTTCTGAATCTCTGTAGTGTTTTATAATTCAACATTGACCAGGACAATCTGAACTGTTCAAATTTGGATCGTTCTGATCTTCAAATCATCCACATTTCGAAATTTTGATCCTAAGCTTCCAGAATCGCATTCACAAGACAACAAAATTTACAGAACTTTTGATCTTGCGATTTTATCTGAATCGTCGACATTTTGACCACAAATGCTCAAATTGTTGAATCTCTACCAGTAATGACCCTGATGTTGCAACAGCACTGTAGCGTCGACAAATCTCCACCATTCCGTTCCCAACTACTGTCCGATGACGACATGTAGTGGGGGGGGGATATTGGAAAGCGAATGGTAATCTCTGATTGCCAGTTCACTTTCTAGAAGACGTCTTGGTTGGTTGGCAAGGACACTTTCGCCCTGTCACTTTCGCTTCTAAGCCGCCGTCCGGTCTTCCCTTCATCCAGCTTCGTCGCCGTCGTTTCAGCGAAAGTCGCAATAATCTCACTTTCCATAAACACGTAACACAGCTATTGCGCAAGCCATCCTCCACTCACTTTCACGCTACGCTACAAGGTTCAATCCGCGCGCCAACGCGCGGCACAATGTTTGCTGGTTGATGACGTATTGCGTGTCCGCATAGTGCACCATCCTTCCGCATAGCTCTTTCCGCGGACCGCCTTTTTTGTGTTGCATTCTCTTTTTTGGCGCTGCTCGCCGTGTTTTTTCATCGTATCTTCCCCAGGGCTCTTTTTTCTCCCAGCTCCTCCTTTCCCAACCAACGCGACGCGGCTAGGCGGACCGTTGCCAACTTTTTGGCACAAGAGCAAACAGTAACCATGAGCAAACTCGAAAAGTGAAAGAGAGAGAGAGAGGCTGAAAACTCAACACCGCCACTCACTTCACTCTGGTCAGTAACAAACCTGAAATGCAAAAAACAAACGACAAAAAAGGAAGACCAACGCTTTTGTCACAACTCGTTTTTGTAATTCAATTTTGTCACTGGTGTGTTTTGTTTTGTGTCCGTTTTACAATTAGGACTGTCCGGCCTGCCAGTCTACACAAAGATGTTAACCCCCATCCTGGACGACCACACAATCTGCATCCAAAGTTCATGGTGATTGTGATCGCTTGATCTACATCTTTCTCTGCTTTCCGATCATGATCTTGTGAGTTCAACTTATTGTCTCATACGTGTCTTCTCCTCAAATCTAAGATTATCATAGGATGAGCGAGAAAACAAGATTTTGATGGATTTTTCATTAGAAGTGGAACGTACTTTTCTGCAACCCGCCGATTTTCTTCATATTTGAAGCTTTTCAATATCAATTTTGTTATAGTCATTGTTTGATTGTGGTAAAATTGCCTAGTAAAGATAAAGAGATGAACCTTTTACCCACCTTATTCTTGTGTGAAACTACTGTTCAGTTTCTAAACATGTAAAAAGATGTTCTTCTACAAAGAAGGGACTTTCATATTGTTTCTCTCGAACAGAATCGTTATACACTGCTTTACTCAAGCCGATAGACAACATAACGCAAAAGAACTATTACTTCGTATGAAGATCGAACTCTCTATATTTTTCCCGAACGACATTGCTATCATCTGCGCCACGCGATGTCAAACTAGCGTTGCGCAATCGCTCATGTAAAAAACGCGTCTGTGAACATTTTTCCGCTCGTCGTATTTGTTCAGCCGCAGGAGCGCCCAATGGCGCTCTGGAATCCACTATCACACACACTCACTTGCAACTATTTGTCTTTCCGTGCGGCAGCGCTCGCGGCATCGTTCGACGTCACACGTGGTCTGCTCTCTGCCAGACCCTAATCAGTTGTTGCTTTTGGATGCAGAAGTGTCCCTCCTTCTTCAAGAAGACATCTATTTTTATCACTCGTGAAGCTAAAAATAGCCCCTTTGTCCTGCATGATGCCTGCAGACTCACTCAAATTTCCATTGTCCTCAAAAATCTGATAATTTTTATCGAGCCCACCCCCTTTACACATGCCCACTGTGAATTCTTATCTCTTTCTCATGGTCTTTCTCTCTCTCTTGGAACATGCTCACGTAATTCAGTCATTCTTTCAGGATAGATCGTGCCGAAAGACGATTGGACCGCCACCTCTATCAACCCGTTTAACCCCCATATATAATCACAGTTTCAATGAGCGCGGATGTCACAAGATCAGAGTCACAGGTTAGCCTCTTTTCACCAAGTAAATGCGTCCACTACCCCTCACTCGACGAGAATAGTTTTGTTTCTACAATTGCAATACTCTAACCTTATCACATCTCACCTTATAAACATGGTTTTGAACAAAACCAAGAATCGTGAGAAAATACGTCTAGTACCATTTATCTTACGACACCTGCTTTTTTCGAAGTAGTTGTGAAAAAAGTCTTTCAAAGAAGCGAACGGAGTGAAGACTTTCCAAGAAAATAACATACAAAAAACCTCATTCCACGACACTCTCTGTTATAATTACGTACACCACACCCCAACCCACGACACTTCCAATGATTCACCATTTTTCAAACCAACCCTTATTGTACACACAATATGTTTCCCGAGCTCAAAAAACAGTCACAAGGCCTCGTCCAGCCGAACTTTCATACGGTAACTCGGTCAACATTTACTGCCATGGTCCTGTGACTCCCCCTCGGTCACTCTATCGAGAACCGTCGCGCACAACCGCTACGCGTCACAAATGTTCCTTTTCCAGTCGATTGACCCACTAGAAGACTCGATCCCGCCAAGGAGACGTCAGAAAACAATGAGTGAAGTTGATTCTGGCGCAGAAGAGAGCGCAGGACCGAGTGATGGAGAAAAGAGCTGCGGTGATTTTTAGGGTACCTAGGTCTTATTAAAGTTTTTACGTTCAGAATATCGAAGAGAGCTGAAGAACAGATTAACAGCATTTTTAACAGGTAAAATTTTGACTATACCGCGTTTCCGCATCACTTTTCCGCGCGCAAAGTTCTTTACTGCTTATGTTTGTCCATTCTGTACCAAAGAATACGTAATTTCCAAAAAGTGAAACTTCAATTTTTTCCGTTTCCGCATTTTTTTCCGCGCGGCGATGCTTCTTTCTCTTAAAAACTTGCCATTTATTCGTGTCACACATTGTTCCGAGCAGTTCGAAAGATGAATTTTCCGCAGTCCTTTTCCGCGCGAAAAAGTTTCGAAAAATTTCTCTCCTGATCACTTTTTTCACTATGTTTCATCACAAACAAAATTTCCAAGAATGAAATTCCTAATTCCCGCGTTTCCGCACTCCCTTTCCGCGCGGAAAACCCCTCTCACGTACATGCTTGTCATTCTGTTTCACGTAAATGGCAAACATAGGTGTGTAGCGCGTGTGACGTCACGCGCTCGCGTCGACGCGCGGACTGATCAAATATTGCCAAAGGCGATAGAATCAACAGACAAAAAACGACCGGGAAATGTTGACATACACGTAAAAAGAAGCATGTAAACGCAAAGAAAACCAAGCAATAACAAAGATAACAAAGAAAAACGCATCCATATCAGACTTGTGGTTCTTCCAGGCGACACCCCGATGGCGTCCTCCGACTCTGGCGTCGAGTCTACAGCTGAGAACGATCTGTCAGAGTTGAAAGCATCAGATTCACCCATGTCACATGGCGAAGAGTCAGAAGAACACTCTGGCGACAGAACTGACGTTGTAGTTTGTGGAGAATGCCATTCAGCGTTCTCCTTATCATCGTTCTCGAATTTTATTGATCACAAGGTGAGCAAAACTACGAGAATCCTTTTTCTAAATGAGAACCACAGAAGTCAAGCTGTTGCGGAAAATTGACGCCTTCTGAAGAACTGGAAGATTGTTCTGAGAGATCATCAAGGCGTAAGCCGTATTCTACGTCCTCGGTAGGTTTTTATCCTGAAAATTGGAATATGTTTCGATACGGATAAACTGTATTGAGAACCTGGGTGAAAAAGTGACTTGGTTATCGATTAACCACAGTGCAAGAGTAAAAATCTTACTACGGTATTTTTTTCTATGGGTTCAAAATTTACCCAGGTTACCACTCAAAGGTTAGACCTCAATCCATGTTCTAGCACTATCATTGTACTGCGAATGAATGTGTGCCGCTTTCTATCAATGATCTGAAAATTGTGATTTCCACGGGTCAGTACCGTACCCCGAACTGTTTGCCGATTTGTGACCCGAGTTGTGTCGACGGTCATTCCCATTTTCACCAAAATGCCCCGGCGCCCGACTATTTATTCAGTCATTTTGACATGTGAGTTGGGCACCACAACTCGTTGAGTTTCACAATAGACAGCACGCGGTGGGAGCAGACGCAGGGCTAGAAAGTCGAAGTACTGTTCAAACAGAACGAGAGTCAGTTTTTCGTTCGCCCGCTGGAGAAGTTATAGTCAGCCGAGGAGGAGATGACGGTCGAACTGTTACCAGTAACGGGTCAGGGATTGGGAAAAGTGCTTAAATTGCGCCGACCTGTCGCGGGTCCCTTAGAATCTACCACTAGAATAGGTGAGAACACATTTCCCAGTACCACTAGTTTTCAATGGAAAAAGAATAAAAAAACGTTGATTATGTTTATCAAATAAGCAGAAGGAAAATAACTGAATATGACGGTTAGTAGTGATAGAACATTGGTGTTAGTTGTTCGACCAGGATATTCAGATCAATTCCAACCAGTAGTCTGACAAATTGTGTTTGATCATAATTCATGAAGGTTCCCATCAGTTAATGTGACAAGAGTTAGATTTTGAAAAACTAAAATAAAATTATTAGGGGCTCGGGAAACATTCGGGAAAAACTCTGAGAAAACGTCGACGTTACGCTGGTTCCGAGATCTATCCAAGTAAGAGAAAATTGGAAAAAAGACGGCGGGCGATTTCTCTCTACCATAATCTTGAACGTAATCATTTGGAACTAGATTTAACCGCATCCTGCGAAAATCGTGGCAAGTCAGCGACTCCATAATACCATTTCCAGAATCGTCCACGATCCACATCCGCCAACCCATTGATGTTGAACTACAACAGTGATGTGACCACTGACACCAACGACCTGGGTAAGTGCAATTTATCATGGTGTCCACATGTTGCCGGCCACTGAAATGACAAGTGCACTTTTGGAAGAAAGAAAACATGGACTGGTCATTGGGAACATTTTGAGGGATTTCCCTTGGAGAATGTGAAACAACTATTTTTTTTTTCTTCGGGAAAAAACAAAACCTCATTGTTTTTCATATTTTTCTAAATTCACTTTCAATAATTGGAGTAATTTATGATTTCGTACCCTTTGAGGTCCAGAAAAAAACTAGGAAAACGAAGTAAAGTTCATTCCAATTCGGTTTTTTGGAGAATTTTGGTTAAATATCGTAGAGTTCATATTTTTCTCACAAAAAAAATCTCAAAAACTTCCAATGATTGGAGGAAATTGTGATTCGCCATTTATTGCGGTCCAGAAAAACGAAAGGAATATCAAAACTACATTTTCATTTTTTTCGAATTTTTTCATTCTAATTTGAAATTTTTAGAGATTTTTTTAAAAATAGAATTTTAAAAACATTTTTGAAGTAGCTCTCAAACTTTTTTTCCTATTTTATGTTTACCACATTTCCTGACAGTCCGTACCGCATAAATCTCAAAAAACGACCAATCGGCGCAATTTCATGTGTGTATTTTGTTGTTGGGATGTGGTGCCTCACAGGTGTTTGCTCAATTACTGTTTACTGTGTGCCCCTTGGCATGAAAACTAGTCAGTTTCGGGAAGCGCCTGATCGCCACGCCGCGAGACCACACGTAGAGAAAGTTGATTGAAGGGGGGGGGGGTGAAAAATGGTGGTATAGTGAAAAGAAATTGATTTTCAGCTTTGAATTGAAATGTTGAAATTTTACTGTAACAATTCAAAGATGGCGGATTCATTTTATGAGTCAAAAGTTTGCATGTGAGTTAGATTTTGTTATGAGAAAAGTAAGAATTCTTTGAAAAAAATCTTTTCAGTTTCAGTCGAAATTCTGTAAAGTAAAATCTTTCAGCTACTGAAATTTTGATCATTTTCAAAAATCTGAAAGAAGGAACGGTTAACAGTTTTCATCTGAGAAAACGTTCTACGATTTTTGAAGAAATATGACCATTTTTGTGAATTCAATGAAAATTCTTCAGGAGGCTCTGGGCGAAAGCACGTAACATGCAGTAGCTGCAAAGAACGTTTTAACGATATCTGGACACTGCTGAGACACTGCGACAACATTCACGGACTCAGAATCTGCCAAGAACTTCCTGAGTCGGATATTTCTTTGACTGGAACATCTTCACCAAAATCAAATGACAGCGTGTTGATGCCATCGTACAACGCACAGGAGGCTTCTTCCAAGATTATCCAGCCAACAGTCAAGAATGTTTCACTCTTCATGAACTGTTCTGAACGTCTGAAGGAAATGGCCGAGAAGGCTGGAGAGCAGGAAACCAAGTATAATACACTCAGAAGGTGAGTAATCCTGGATTCGGTGAGACGGTTAGAGAAAAATATAATCTAGGTATCATAGAGTATTTTCCTATTTTGCCAGTTTTATTTTACTTTTCTAGTTTTATTCCATTCGGCACTGTCTTCGTGACATATCTAGTTGATAGTTATAACTGTATGTTTACTAGTTTCTTATTTGGAAAACAAATGAGAAGAAAAGACAAAATCAGGCCGACCACCCACGAAGTAAAGGCTGAATTTTAGTTGGAACTGTAGGGGAACAGTTGATAACTGTCTAATAACTTCACAGATAGTGTTTTGAATCAAAAAAATTACAATAAGTTGATGATGAACCCTATTCGACCTTTTTTTGTGAAACGAATCTACGGAATTTCAGTCGACTGGTGACAAATGACGAAACCGAAGAAGAAATCGTTTCTGCTTTCACTTCAACCAACCCACTAATTCAACGTCACAACTCGTTGATTCCGGCTCCTACCCCTCAGATTCAGAACAATGTAAGTCATTTGAGAAGTTTCATTCAGAATGGTATAAGTTACATTTCGTACAAGTACTGCTGGAAGTACAATGAAATGGGAAGGAAAAACTGAATAGAAAAACTGGAGAGGAAGTGAAAATGAAAAAATTATACTGGATAACATCTAAAGTTTTGATGATAGATGTGAAGTTCTACAATTCAGAATGTCTGGACTCAATCCAATGTCAACGTGATGAGTGTGATGCACGAGTACTACAACCAACTGTCCAACTACAACCTGAACACCACAGCTGCAGCACTCCTTGGTCTGAGTGGAACTCTCCCCCCACCACCGCCACCACCACCTCAGCCAGTGCACCAGGCACCAACGACACCGATGATGAACAACCCGTCAGCACAGTTGTTCTCGTCGATTCATAAGATGTGAGTTTAGAACTGCTGATGAAAATTGGGAAAAAACTAAAAATCTGAAACCATTGTGAAATAATGATCTTTGATTGTTGTAATAGCTTAAATTTGAACAAAAAACTAGTAATAAGAATGAATTATTTTCCTGGAAAAATTATTCATGTTTTTCCTATGCAACCGGAGCCATTATTGGATACGTTTCTGTTCTTCTACGAAACGTCGTGTGGAAGCCACAAATTTTAATTTGACCATGCATTCTGAAAATCCCGAAAAAACCTATTGGAAAGTTTAACTTTTCAGTGGTGACGAGAATTCTGCTTTCACGCCACGTCCAGCATCAGTAGCGGTACGACGACGCGCTTCCCCCGACGATGATGTCATCCCACGCAAGAACGCGCGCACCACCGAGGATGAGTCCGAACAACTGATCGTCGTGGATGACACCGAACTTGCCGAACCAGCTGCAAGAAGACAAGCTAACGTGAAGAAGGAGAGATGTCAATACTGCAACAAGGTCTTCACCAACAGAAGCAACTTGATTGTTCATCTGCGATCACACACTGGAGAGAAGCCTTACAAGTGTCAATTGTGTCCTTATGCTTGTGCTCAGAGCAGTAAATTGACAAGACATATGAGAACCCATGGGCAGAATGGGAAGGTGAGTGGAGAGAGGAAAGAGAGAGAGAGAGAGAGAAAGAGAGAGAGAGAAAAAAGATTGATTAATTTTCATTTACTCAGGAGACCTATCACTGCTACATCTGCCGAATGCCATTCTCGGTCCATTCAACGTTGGAAAAACACATGCGCAAGTGCGTAGTTAATAACAGTCAGTCAGCTGGCAAGGAAGGTTTGTTCATGATGAAATTCACACGTCATCACAGTTTCACTACAGAAAGAGCTCGACCAACTCCATCTGCACTGGCCGACGCCACGTCTCTTCTTGCTTTATCAAACGCTACCATTGCAAACAACCCACCACCTAGCGCAGTTTCGCAGAGCAATCAGATGGTTCTGAAATGGCTGCAGGTGGGTGAGAGAAAGAAGGAAAGAGAGAGAGAGAGAGAGAGAGAGAGAGAGAGAGAGAGAGAGAGAGAGAGAAAGAGAGAGAGAGAGAGAATAAACGTAAAACTCTCAGAGATTGAACGTCAACAGCGCTCCCAGCTCATCACAGCCGAAGGAAGAACTTGTAGAAGCTGAAGAAGACATGGAGGAAACAGAAGCTAGCGAGTTGAACGCCAGAATTAAGGTATATTGAGTTATGAATCTCCCTCTCTCTCTCTCTCTCTCTCTCTCTCTCTCTCTCTCTCTCTCTCTCTCTCTCTCTCTCTCTCCCTCTCCTTTACTTTTTCTTTCTACCTCAATCCCACAACAATCAACTTCCAGAACGAAGCGCAACCGTTGGCCGTCTAGAAACTCTAACAGACTCCAGAGCAACTAACTGTATTGAAGAAACTAGTCAACATGTCCATATAACTTATTACTCTTTCATACCCAATGATTTCCACACAAGCTGTATCCCGAACATCTCTATACTCAATTCCCGTACTCTTTCAAACAACTCCCATGGTGTGACCTTAGTCTCCGGTGTAAGCCTTTTGTTCCCAGTGTTCAACAACAACAATCTTCGGTGTTGGTACTACTCCTTGCTAGAATATATCATTTAGAAATGCCTTATTTTGTGGCCCCACCAAGAAGCCTGAAACTTTCTTCTAGAACCAATGTGATAGCCCCGAAAACACCCAACCCGATGTTCTTTCCCAACTCCTTTTTTCTCTTTGGACTACATAGCAGCTTTAATCATCTCTTTCCAAACCTTCGGATCTAGCCTGAACTAGCATGTCCAGTTTCAAGGCCCGATTGTATTTTATCTTTCAGTGTACATACAACTAGTTACCCCACGACGTAGATTTTTTATGACCTAATCCACGCTAGTTCAAGTTGGGGTTAATGTTGTCGGGTAGTTGACACAAACCGACCACATTAACGCCACCAATCATACTCCATCATAATTGTCTTTCGGCGAGGTTTCGAGTCCTGCTACTGTACGATTCGGAGCATTTCTCGAAACCCAGCATTTTGTCCTTCTTTCCTTCTTTTCAACATGCGAATGTACCCCCGGTGAAGTGTACAGAACCCTATACTTGTCTGGATCCGAAAGGTGAACGACCTCCTCCCCTCCCCTTTTCATACAACATGGTAGCCTTTTGACCCTATAGTACCGACTAGCTGTTCGTTCCACATACTTTTTTCTGTTAGTGCTTCCGGTGAAGTTTCGGCATCAATAAGTACTCTATAGACCTCTACTCGTCCTTTTACAATACTTTCTGTATCCTCAATAAATAATATTAACTGGGTGAATTGTTAAAGCAGTAGTATTATGAGAACAAGTATGACTTTACAAAAACCATTGAAATCTTACTCAAACACTATGCAAAAGTTTTTTCCTCTACGACAGCGTGCGCCATAAATATCGACACGCAAACTGTTTCCGTGAGGGTCTCATTGATTTCTTTTTTCAAAGTTTTTTTGATAAGTATTACCAAAAAAAAAATCTTTTTTGATGTCCGTTCTCAATTTTCGTCTCCACAACATGTTGGCTGAATCACGATCCAACCTCAAGCCACTGTTATTTACAGAGTTCAGACTACCATTTTTATCTTCACATTTACTTGTAATATTGATATTTCCCATAAACGCTGGGAACTTCACTAATTCATGAAATTCACCTTTTTTCCATTTTCTCGAGAGGATACGGTATATACAGTATTTCTATTCTATAGAAAAATTTAGACAAGCATTGAACTTTGTGGAGAAAGTTTATAAGAAAACAAATCATAATATTTCAGAAAAGAGTAAATTCAGGACTTCCAAGTTCAGTCTCTGGCGCCTACAGGGTTTTTTGTTATGGCTGAAATCCAATAGTGGCGTAGATGAATTTTTAACAAAATTCATAGAAAACGCCACTTTTGGATATATGAGTACGATCTTACAAAATGTCGAGCCGACGCCACAATTTCAATATGGAGAGCCTAGAATAGCGGAAAAGGACATTACATCAAAACTCAAAAAGCACAAAAAAGTGAAAACCCGATATTCACATGTAATACAAGTCATCAAAAGACAAGGGACCGAGTAGGTTGTGCCGGATGACTGCACTGGCGTCTGCACGGGAACTTCTTCTGGAGCCGTTCTCCACGCTCTTCCGACGGCATTCTGACGCTGATGACGTGGATTGTTCAGATGTTTTCCCTTCTTTCAGTGAGTCTACTTGGAGAATGACATCGGTCTTCTTCTGGTCAGTCACGAGAGCTTTGCTTTTGACAACTTGCTGGACGAAAGCTGTAAAGGATATAACATTTTTCATATCCAGTATTCGGGTTCCTTAGCTCCGCCCATTTTACAGTAGGTATTTGTGTCAACAAAAATATTTTTTGTAATTTACTATCATGGTCCTTAACTTCTTCCGGAATTTTATTTTTTATCATTATCACATGGTATTCATATTTTTGGCCACCGATTGTAGCGAGCTGGATAACTTGTAAACATAAGGAGAAAGAAAAACTAACATTTAAACTTCTTGGGTTTGAAGTTCGAAGGTGCTGGAGATGGGTTTTGTTCTATCTGAAACTTTTTTATGTTGAAAAACTGTAGTTGAAATAAAACTCACATCGATGGCAAACTTGCTCTTGCAACAGGAAAAGTTCCGCAAACAGGAGAATATGACGCAAAGTCCGAAGAGAAGAAAGAACACTGGAATATTTCATCGTTCTGACTACATTAAGTTAGATCTCGAAGTCGAAAGGAATGACCCTTGTTCATTGAAAACCCGTAATCGATTCGTCACAAACTTCGACTTTCAATTTCTGAAACTTAAAGGTAGAGAATTGAAGATTTTGAAAAAAATGAAAACGAATTTGATATGACGAAAATGGGTGTCACTCTTCATATGACACAAGCATAATATTCTAGAAAGAAGCCAAATTCAGAATGTAACCTAAGAAAGCAGTGAAAATATTTTTAGCTTGAGAAAAATCAGAAATAGAAATCAAGACTCACCGATACAAACACCATTCATCAAAAAGAATCCGATCATCATGTCCATTTCGCCTTCAGGCTGGTTCATATAGGCGTGGTTTCGGTGCTCTGTGGTGCCTCTGAGGAGGTAAATTATACTGATCGAAAAGTCTTTTCCCACGATCCAGAAGTTTGGTCTCATATCAAGTCATAAGAGCGCAATCTCTCTCTCTCTCTCTCTCTCTCTCTCTCTCTCTCTCTCTCTCTCTCTCTCTCTCTCTCTCTCTCTTAACTCACTTTATAACCGAATTTTCGGCCGCCGTCATCACATGAATATCATCGTTCAGAGCCATGTTATTATTCTGAATATCTTAATTTAGCACCCAAAATGAGAATGCATCTTACCATGTCTGTACCCTGTGTGTTCAACGGAGATCTCCAGAAGACGGGAAAGCTGTGAGTTTGCTGATTAGACATGACAACGATGCAATGACAAAGATTTGTTTTCGGGAATGAACAGTTCCCGCCTATTTATGTTTTGATAATGCACACACTGGGTATATTTTGATGTTAATGATGCCGTGTCCAAGGGTTTCGCTCACATGTATACAGATATAAGGCAAGTTGGGGAAGAATTCATTCGATATGGCCCAGGAACGCTATCTTTGTGTGAAAACATATTAAGGTTGGCCTAGGCCAACAGAACAATTTGAATAGTATTCGTGTTTGAACGAAAAGATGAAAATTGGAATGAATCCCTACAAAGATTACATCAAAAACGTTCGAGTGTAATCTGCATGCAAGAAAAAAATCATCTTGAATGCTTATACAGTGTGGACAGAAAATACAGGAACGGTACACGAAGCTTCGCTACTCGAACAAGATTCTAGATTACTTTCTGAAATTTTGGTCTATCGTAGCCAACACTATTCTCCACAAGTGTACTAAATTTCATCCTGATTCATTAACTTCGAAACGGTGTATGATGATTTTATTGAAAACAGTGGATTTTCAAGTGGACATAAAATAGAGGAACGCTACTGTAATTTGAAGGTCAACGCTCGGAATTTGGAATTAATGATGAAAATGACACGTTATAAAGTTTTTTTAACAATTGATTTTTTTATTTTCATCATTCCGACAATTTTGACAGAGTTACAATCAAATCTTGTCGAATCCTTTAATTTTCCGCATTTTAGAAGTTTTTGGTCTCTACCGCGTTAGTTATCATAGCGTCAGTTATGTCATCATAATCAGACAATGATTCTTAACAGTTTTCCCAAACTTCCACAACAATGTCGATTATTTACGTTTCGGAAAAACCCACTAAGTTAACGTCGCTGCAAAGGTGACTACGGTGACTTGTTGTAAAACGTGATGATATTGAATGATAACTGTGAAAAATTTTTTAAAATGTCATGGGGCATTTGTCATCTACTTAATAAGGATCGTTTCCTATCCAAAAAAAAATTTGGATCTAAAGGAACAGGGCTGTTCGAACCGCTTCAAAGACGCGCGTTAAAAAAAACAAGGCGAAAACAGACACTTTGAGTGCAAAACTCCGTTCATTCCAGCGCAATCACTACAACAAGATACCGTAGTCACCATTGCAGCGACGTCAACTTAAGTCAGTTTGAAGGGCTCTTTGGAGGGGTAAAATAACCGATATTGTTGAGAAAGTTTGGAAAACTGTTGAGAATCATTGTCTGATCATGATGAAATAACTAACATTTTGATAACTAACTCGGTGGAAACCAAAAACTTCTAAAATGCGGGAAATTACAGGATTCGACAAGATTTGATTGTAACTCTGTAAAAATTGTCGGAATGATGAAAATAAAAATATCAATTGTTAAAAAAACTTTATAACGTTTCATTTTCATCATTAATTCCAAATTCCGAGCGTTGACCTTCAAATTACAGTAGCGTTCCTCTATTTTATGTCCACTTGAAAATCCACTGTTTTCAATCAAATCATCATACACCGTTTCGAAGTTAATGAATCAGGATGAAATTTAGTACACTTGTGGAGAATAGTGTTGGCTACGATAGACCAAAATTTCAGAAAGTAATCTAGAATCTTGTTCGAGTAGCGGAGCTTCGTGTACCGTTCCTGTATTTTCTGTCCACACTGTATTCTAGATCTGTAGTCGAACTTTCTTTTTAGGAGGAATCTTCTAATTATATCTAATTCCAAAATATAATTTCAATCTGATTCGACATTTTCGCCACTTTTTATCAGAAAATGACGATCAAAAGCTCTTGCTTCATCTAAGAAAACGAATGTGACTTCAAACATCAAAAATTCCTATGGAATTTGAAATTTTAGTCTTATTTGTTTCCGGTCTAATAATTTCTGAAATTTACATAATGTCTGGAGAACTATAAGTTAAGCAGTTAACTGCTTGTTTTTTTTCTCTTCGCCTAACATTAGGGTGAACGTCAAGTACCTAAATTCATCAAGTGAGGGAAAAAATACCAGAAACTGAAAATAAGCAAACCCTCTGTGCAAAAAGCTCGCATTCAGTAAACTCTTCATATGAAGTAGACAAAATTCCGGGAATATTGGGTACGGGAGTGTTGATGGGTCGGAATTGCGTACATATGGACCACGAGTCTAATAAAAACCGACCACGCTCGTCCAAGATAAATTGCACTTCTCACACTTTTTTGATACACCAGTGGGTTGACTAGTCAGAGAGATGGATGGTCCGCCGCCGACATTCACTTTTGATATGTGTTATTCAAGAAGGGCAGTCGGGTTGTTGGTTGAAAGTCACGTTTTCAATGAATTGGAACAAGCAGTTATGGTTCTCCAAAATTTTTCTCGGGCGGACACAGGCCTGGTGTAAGTGGAAACGCCGGGTCCGTTTTGTGCTCTGCGTGCGCCTCAAAAGATACCAGTTCGCACCACTCTGTGGTTTTTTCAAGGCGAAAACAGGACACAAAACGGACCAGGCATTGCCACCAACGCCAGGTCTGCTTCGCGCCCTGTGTCCGCCCGAGAAAAATTTTTGTACCAAAGATATAGAAAGTTTGAGACATATAGAAAGTGTGAGATTTAATACGAAAAATTGTACTGAATCGTTTCTGTCAAGAATCATTTTTTTTTCATTTATCTTTGTCGACACCTCAAATTTTAGGCTTGAGTGAGGTTCAAAGCACTAGTTAGGTACAATGCTAAGTTTTGATCAAATTTTAAACTTAATTATCACAAAAAATTTCACCTTGTATGCTTTCCTTAAGGAAATGATTCTTGATATAAACGATTCAGTACACTTTTTCGTATTAAGTAAAGTGTGAGCAGCTAGATTTCCATAAGATTCTGTGTAAACTTCATGAAGAAGTTCTTTCTCACGCTAATTGGTGGGAGGCAAAGTGAATTCGGAAGTCTCGATATTCTTGTCAGCGAATATGGGAGTAGTAGTGAATGAGATATCACAAGAAAGTTAGGTGAAGATGCCATAGGACTACGTGAGTTTGCAATCGAATCTACAGTTGCACTTTCAGTTTGAGAATAATGTGACAATGTAACTGACGAGGTTATTCTAAAACCAGAAGAACCAAAGTTGAAGAATGTAAAATTGGCAACATAACTAACTCCAGGTTATTCAATAGAAAAATCGCCGGAACATGATAAGCTATTTTCAATCACATCAGCTTCGGATGCAGATCTGTTAACAAGAGGAAAGGGAACTTGAATTATTCATCAAACGAGTGAGAACGCGGTGGTCTCCTCGTTAGAAGAAGTCAGATTCAGAAAACAAATAGATGTTGGCCGGAATTTTCTGCTCAACATAACTTTTTATTCTGGTTTTTTTTTGAATGAGAATTCGTGTCATCATAACTGTCCTGCATTTTTCTTATGAAAATTCCAGGGTCTAACGTTGAGAATGAGAGATGAGGAAACGGCAAAAACAGGAAACTACTAGAAGGATTGAACTCTGACCTCGCGGCACGAAGACAAAAGTCTAATCCATGATAACAAGGACACTTGTCCATGAGGAATCCCCTCCCCCTCACTGCTCAAATGTGAAAAAGTCTTCGCAGGGGAAAAATGAATGATTTGTTGAGATTTTAGAACTTTTCAGGAACTCTGCAATTATTATTGAATAGAGCTATACTCTGACATAATTGGAATTGACGAAGTCTTCGAGAGAAGCTACATATAGATTTTTCAATGTACTCAACCAAAACTTTATGTAAATGGTCAAAAGTTTACGAATGATGTCCATTAAGAGAGGAGTGACTTGTGATAGGTCGCACACCCTGAATTCAAAAATGTGATGTTTTCACTTTCTCATACCAGCTTCTAGAGAATTTCCATATGAAATACCTCAAGTGGACTAAAACCTCATATGAAGTAGATCTATGGAATATTTTTGGGTTGTGGCTTACATTGAATTTTACAATGGAGACACTGGTGTTTCGCTAAGTTCTATTTCTGAAGAAACAAGAGAAATCTCATACGTTATCTCAACAAAGTTACCTTTTTTGGACATGTAACTATTCTTCAATTGGCCATTATAAATCGTACAGATAATTTGTGTTTGAATTTGATCCGGTGAAAAAAGTGAAGATCCCATGTTTCTAGTTCAAAAACGAAAAATTCCGAACAAGTTAAATGATAATACTGAAAACATGAGAATCAGAAATGTCAAAACCTTCTATAAAAAAGCAACGTCTGTTGAAAACACGAAGAAGAGGTAAACACCGAGTTTAAAGCAACGGAAACTTGGATGACCTTTGCTAGGAAGCTAAAACCTCGTGTGAGAAACTTGGACTAATGGAGCATTCGGAGTGCTAGAACTCTAAGATTTGAAAAGATTGATGGAAAAGGACTGTGAAAATTTACTCATCGTCAATTTCAAGAGTTTCATAATAGTCAAGTCTTGGATCCTATTGCTGCTAGGGAGAAGAGGTTAATTCAAACAACTCAGAATATTTTTGGGGAAAAGGGCACACATCGGAAACTAAATAGATCTAAAAAAAATCCACTTTTCTAGATGTAAACCTTCAAAATCTTTTTGTACAACTGAAACTTCAAACGTCCAAGGAACTTTCTGCCAACTTGATAATGTCCAACAACCATATCAGGTCCATCGAGTTGGGTTGAAAAAATTCCGGTCCAGTGAAAAAACTATTACCAAAATGGGAGCGTTCTATATTAGAAACACAGATATTATTAGGAGACAACCCAAAGCAATTGAATCAAAAACCTTCCTACTGCTCACAAACAAGGAGCAGACAAATTTTGCAACCACTATTAACTACCGACTGGGACGTCAACATATGGAACCCTTAACTTGCTATTGAGAAAGAGAGAGAGAGAGAGAGAGAGAGAGAGAGAGAGAGAGAGACAGAGACAGAGAGAGAGGGAGAGAGAGAGAGGGAGACAGACAGACAGACAGAGATAGAGCTAGAGAAAGAAAGAAAGACTGGCAGATAGAAAAAGAACACATACCAAAAAATTTTCATGACCTTACTCAAAGAAGAGTTGTATGAGAAACCTTGGCTAATGGAAAATTAAGAGATGTTAGACTTTTTAACGGAATTGAGGGGACTGGGTAGTGTGAGAATAGAAGAGTGAGAGAGAGAGAGAGAGAGAGAGAGAGAGAGAGAGAGAGAGAGAGAGAGAGAGAGAGAGAAAGAGAGAGGGTTAGACGAAAGATATTTTGTGAGAAATTTATATGACTCCACTTCTGTTAAGGTGTATTAAAGTGAAAGTAGTATAATTTTTTGACAACTTCTCTGATTAAAAGCGAGAGAGAGAGTATGACGCAGATAGTCAAAGAAGAGATACCGTACTACGACTTTCTTATCTGCAAATTCCCACCGCTCTAAACTTGAGGTGCCTCATTAAAGTAAGAATCTGAGGAAAAGAAACGCGTGTTGCACTCATATCCACACACACACATAATTTGAGAAGATGAACATGTGCGGTTTGCGCTGTCAGAAGAAATTGTGTAAGTGTAATACGAGCAGAGGGAAAGTCCACAGAGGCTGCTCAATTTGAACGTCTTCACATGCCATTAGACCCATCGCATTAAATTTTTTGATCTCCATGACGAGCCTGGCAAAAGGGAGAGAGGGGTTGTTTGCAGTTTCTGGAGTTGTTGAAAGATTTAGAAGTCCTATGAGTATCATACGCGAACGCAATGTCAAATACACGGTTTTAGTGGCAAAAGGAGTGATCAAAGCGGCTCACGGAGCGGCTAATGTGTTTCGAAAGCTCTAGAGGTCCATTACAGATAACAAAGAAATTGTATTAGAAAAAAAACTTCAGTGATATAAGTCTAGAGGTTTTTAAGCATTGAGAAAAAATGTTTAACCTATTTTCTTTTTTTGTAATTAAATTAGCGACGTTTGTGATTGAATTTTGGTTTTTTTTCCTTGTGCTTTATGTGAGTCCTACACTAGAACTTCGGTGAAATGTTTGGAAACGATAAAATCTCTCTCTCTCTCTCCTTCTCTCTCTCTCTCTTTCTCTCTCTCTCTCTTTTTCTCTCTCTCTCTTTTCTCTCTCTCTCTCTCTCTCTCTCTCTCTCTCTCTCTCTCTCTCTCTCTCTCTCTTTCTCAAATCAAACAAACCTCTCGACTGGTTCACTCCTTGAGGCGTATTTCATTTCTTTCCGAAGCCGTTCTGATTCTGAGATTTTTCGTCAAAAATCTACTATCAGAAAAGTGAAGAATATTTGATGTGATTTTTACAAATTTCACCAAATTACTCCAATCAAACATCGGAAAACATCTTTTATTTTTGTCTTAATTAGAGATAAAATAGAACGATGGACATTGACTCCACAACAAGATGAATAAAAAACAATCGTGTTTTGGGGTAAATTTAGTAATTGATATTCAATTGATATAATCTTCGAGAAAAAGAGCAAAAACTTAGATGGCCATAATTATACTCTGTAATTTCAATGTGGCATGCACGCGACATCTTATGGGCATTTTTGTGCCAAAACGTGATTTGTGGCAGGATAAAGGAACAATTTGGGCGTAATTGTGCCGTTTTGGATGTGGCTGGCAGGTGCATGCCACATTCCACTTTTGGTCATGCACAGAACCTTCAATATGGCATGCAAACGACATCTTTTGGGCGACTTTGTGCTGGAATGAGTCATGTGTCAGAACAAGGACTAATTTGGACGTAATTGTGCCGTTTTGGATGTGGCTGGCAGGTGCACGCCACATTCCACTTTTGGTCATGCACGCGCCCAACTTCCTTCCAACTGGCACTGTGCCAATAATACGAACGTGCGCTCTTTAGACAATACTTTCGAAAAGCGTCCATCTTTTTTTTTCGCCCTGTTCTTCTAATTTGGTGTATATATCATTTTTCCTTTTGAATTTTGTACTGTTTTGCGACTCAAAAACATCAAAAGTACGAAAGTATTATTTTTCTGCGTTATAACACTAGATTTTGATTTTTGTAATACTTTAACCGAGAAATAACTAGTTATAACTCAATTTCTAAAGATAAGCGTTACTGAAAATGGTTTTGTTTTGAAATCGACATTTCAGTTTATCCGTTTATATCGTTTTGTCACGTTTTAATTTCCTATGTTTCAGTAAAATATCAAGTGAGTTTCCAACGTCACAAGCGGCACACATGATCGACAGACAACGTCAGGATGGAAAAGTTCTCAAAGCTCTGTCCTTACAGACAACGTTAGGATGGAAAAGTTCTCAAAGCTCTGTCCTTGTCGAATAGTGTACCGCAATCGGCGTCCATGTTCAATTCCAAGGTATTTTTTGAGAATTTGAATTAAATGCTTCAGAATATTCATATTGAATTTTAAAAAGTGTAGGTGATAACGTATTTCAGCGTAGTTAAAACGGTGAAAATTACTTAAAGTCAGAATTGTTATGACTCTAAAACGGTCTTTAGCCGTACTTTGTACACTCTACGAGAAACGATAATCAATTGATCCACTTTTCTCGTTCTTGTTTCGAGATTGTGTTAACTTTAAGTCGAAAGGTTGTTCGTATCATTAGGAACACTTAGGAAGTAGTTGTTAATGAGTTTTATCATAGATATCGTGATGTGGACCATGAACAAGAAACCACGAAAGAATATCCGTTGATTTTCAAAAGGGTTTATTACCTATTTCAGTGGTCAACAACTTCTGGTGCGTCTGGAACTCCATCCTGTGACTAATCTCAAGGATTGAACGAGCAACTCCGTACCGTGTTGGTTCGTCGCCCGTTGAAGAATAGAATCTTTCATCTGGATATCCTCCGACAGTTTGCGACGTGGCAAGACGTGAGTTTCTTTCAATTTTCTCCTGAGGGGTTTCTCTCGAGCATAAAAATTTACTTTTCCATAAAAACTGAAGCAACTTTTTCAGATTTACAAGAGGCAAGAGGCTCCGGCATTCCAACCCCACCAACGTTATCTCGACCATCGGCAGGTGCTGGAATCAATAGAACGAACATCGCCCAAAGAATCCAACACCAACATCCATCAAGCAGCTGAAGAGACTTGCTTGCTGATAAGAGCGATGTTAGTTTTTGGAATTTTTACCGAACTCAAGTAAAATGTTAGTAAACACTTTTTCTGAACAACTCCCGTGAGAATTCGAAAAATCTTGTTCCAAGAATTTTGATAAAATGTTATTGCGAGTATGAAAATCTTAAAATTGAATGAATAGGCCTGTAAATAATCATATCACATCATAAGTGCGAAATGGAACTTTGACAACGCATCGTGATGACGCTTAACTGATACTTCGCAAGTTTCGAAAAACTTAGACATAGTTGATCGATATCTTATTTTCAGGATAACGGAACAAATGGAAGAAGCGGCGGAAGAGTGAGAGAAAAGACCAGCAATTGCCAAGAACTAACGCGAGTATCAAACACTGTTAATGTTTTTTTTGCCTATTCGTTTGTATCAATATATGTGAATAAATTTAAAGGAGAGAATTCCTTGCTTTTTTGAGCAGGCAAACGTCAAGATTTGGGCAGGTACACGTTTTGTAGGTCGCTGGCACGCGGTTAGATAGGGGCAGGCACACGTTTAGATTGGTGCAGGAACACATCTTGTTAGTCGCTGGCACGCGGTCAGATTGAGGCAGGAACACGTCTTTATTTCTCTCCGAATGTGCGACCATTTTCCGATCGCAATCATGCCGTGTGCATGCCACATTGAAATTACAGAGTATGAGCTACCAGTAATGTCAATTTCAAAAAAATCTCAGATGCCTTAATGGCGCGTATGCGTAGTGTGGAAAATTGCGAAAACATTGGGTTTTTGCACCTCATGTGTTTTTTCAAGGAGAATGAAGTCATAAAGCCTTGGGAGTGTCATGGTTACTCAGAAATTCTTAAAACTTTTAAAAGACTTTATTTCAGCTTAAACTTATTGGAGATTACTTTGATCAAAGAGCTACAACAACTGTACGAGATCGTCAAGAAAACCTTCGCACAATTGGAGTTTTTACTTTTTCTCATTCGAGACACAGGAAAATTAAATAATTCAACAAATTGTCGTATGATTTCTCTCAAAAGTTGCTTACTGTCAAAGTTGAATTTTCAAACATTCGAAGATTTTTTCCAACATAGTGAATTTGTCAAATATTCAACTAACTGTAATATTATTAGGTTATGGTGATTTTAAAAGAATTAAAAACCTAAAACGATTACTTTCGCAGCTTTGTGTAGCACAAAAGACACAGTCAAATGATAATAATTCAAAATCAAGCGTTACACATAGACAATTCTGCTGATATTGTTAGCGGTTCAGAGACAGAAGTGCAAATCACAAGTTATTGAGTACATGAAGTAATAAACAAGACAGACGAGTGTAATATGGATGTTTTTCATACAATCTCTGTCAGTTCAATGGAGGTATAACCTACCCGGTGCCCGTGCGACAACTCTCTCTCTCTCTCTCTCTCTCTCTCTTTCTCTCTCTCTCTCTCTCTCTCTCTCTTTCTCTCTCTCTCTCTCACTCTCTCTGAGTTACCTGGTAGACGTGACGACAACCATCTCCTGGAATCTAGAAGTCATACAAAGAATGACAGCAAGAAGAGTTCGGAAATCTGATCCGAAGCAAATCATGGGAAGAGTGCAGAACTTGGTTTTTTCTTTGAGAAATTCGAATACTTGTTTTTGATGAAAGTGCAGATCCATCTATTTAGAATCAAGAGAAATTCACAATCGTTACAACGAAAAAACTCAAAGTTGAAATTTTCGAAACAGTATCTAGCCACTATGTTTTGAAAAAATGGAAAACTCATGAACAGCAACGAAGCGCAGTACTAATTTGATCCTCCATAATTAAAACGTTGGATATTTGTCGACATTTCATAGCGTCTCGTGTCGTGCTACTATAGCGCGTTGAAAACGTCGCGAAAACATCGACAATCTTTCATCCACCGGCCAGGGCTTCGTTGCGCTCACACGACGTTTTCGGCCACGCCCCCAATCAATAAGAATTATTCCAATCAAATTTATTCAATAGACAATAAGATACATAAACAACAGTGAAAATGGAATTCAAAACCATCAGATTTCTGGATAAAAACGCTGCTTGGGGGTGGGAGGAGGGATATGGGTACCGGTTACCTCTGTTTTTCACGGGCAGTCCTTGTCACACCTTGAGAAGCTTCCTAATGGTTAGGTGCGTCCTCTCTGAAATTAGGAATTTTGAACAGGCATCAAGCAAAATTTCAGCAATTTTAATCTTAACACTGTAATAGAAGTCAAACTTTTAGATGGAAAAGATTTTTTTTCAAACATGCTCGAGAAAGATTCTTGTGCGTCATGAAAGCGAGAGATGCAACGATTTCATATAATCTTTCTCACCATAACATGCTCGAATTCTTAGTTTACCAGCGTTTTCAAAACTTAGATCTTCACAAGTTGTTTTCCAAATCAAGCCATTCTGGCCTTTCCTAAGCCTAAATGCACCAGTGCCAATAACTGTTGGCGGGAGGTTGGAGATCGAGATTCGGACATGACGCGAGATTTACATGGTACAAATTGAGAAAGATTAGTCAAAATCGCGCTCATGAACTTTATTTTTTTCTGCATGAGTAGTTATCATTTTTTAAATGACCATCTTCAATGATCGAAAAGAGTCAAATTTAAGATACTATACTCTTGCCCATTTCCGTAATTTAACTAGAAAATCACCTTTCCGCGTTTGAACTGGATTTTCAACTCACTCCAACTGAAAGACGGACGAGGGGTTATTCGATTTACACCTTAAAGATGATGAATGAGATCAAAAATTGAGATTATAGTTACCTTGTAAATGCCAAGACCTTGGGCCGAAAATCCCAAGTGAATATCGCTCTCTTTATTGTTCTGAAAATTCGGAAATCGTTTCAATCCGGATTAAAATGTCATGTTAAAACTCTAAAACTGATAAATGTGCCACGCAGCACTGCGTGGGTGCACTGTGCGAGTTGTAATTTCCGAACTTATTTGAAGGATCAAGAAATAAAAATACTCACTTCGTGAACTCTCATTACTCACTTTGCCCGCGTCTGTGGTCTGCCGGTGTCCGTGTTTTCCTACATGTCATCAGATGGCGTTGGTGACTGCGTCTTCCGTCAATGTTTTTGAGTGAGTTTATTGAATTCTTCAGACGTTCATAGTAGTCATTGGAAGTTGGTCCTCGTTAACTGAAATTGAAATTGTTCTCATTGATTCCAACATGTAACACTCACCAAGTTTATGCTTCCGCGTCATTCTTTTTTCGAAAGTTTCGTATTTGCGAATTCTCTTCTGGTAGAGTGGTGCACTGTCGTCGATGTTCATTTCCGCGTCGACGCAGAACACTGGAAGACAAACAATTTCAAAATTTTATGAGGTAGCAGATAAAAAGAAATTTTAAAAATTCGTGATCTAACAAAATTCTACATGTAAATTCCAGGGTTACATAGTATTCCGACTTCTTTTTGAATTTTTTTTCTACTTTTCCATTATGAGGTTTATCAAAAATGAACAAATTACCTCTTTGGTTCGCAAATTTCGAATGACGGGTTGAACTCGAAGTAGACAGCTATGAAGTGGCTGCTCTTTACTTTTCTTCTACAGCTTCCACATGTGAGGGTTGAAGCTTCCATTTCTTCCGGAGGATGTAGTTTGTTCCTCGATAATTCTACGATCGATGTCGATCGGAGTCTAAAAAACTGTTGTTGCATATGGGAAAGTGGGTCGATATATGCAAACACAAAATAGAGTCTAAGTGATACAACTAGTCAGCTTTGAACGCAATCCTCAATATCTAGCTTTCAACTTTAAAACAAAACATACCGTTTAATTCTTGCCAGTTGAAGGAGAGCACGGAAAAAAGGGGTAACATTGAGGTCTCAGTGATAGTGTCCTTCAATCCTGAATTTTTGACTATTTATCAATGCAAGGAAGAATAGAAGGGTAATTCAAAAAAGTCCAACTATATTCCGAATATCGAAATTAACTGTTTTCGGCAGAAAAAACTGAAATTCTTGAATTTTCGAATGAATGTGACAAAATTGTAATTATAATAGCAGTTGGTTGTTCATTCTTCTCCATAAAACACTGATTACACTACAACAAACATTTTAAGAAGAAATAAACAACCAATGCAGCAAGATCACAGAGAAAATGTAAGTTTATAAATTTAGGTAACTAAAAGAAAATTTCGAAAAAACTGGATTTCCCCCAAAATCACCGAAACTGGCCCGGTCACCTGGACGAAACTAAGTTTTGCCTGGTCTGGCATAAGTTTACCCAAGCCTAATCCCAAATGTTCCTGGACTTTGTCGATTTTCAATTTCCAGAGCAGGTCTGCGACGTTTCTGAAAATTACAACTGTAAGAAGTCGGAACAAAGGTGGGGGATGCTACAACTCTATGTTCATTTAGATATTTTGACATGAGCAACAAAATAGTGAAATAGACGTGCTTAACAAATCAAAAATTCTGAAATATAAACTCTCAAACTTGGCCTAAATTCTTTGTTTGAAAAAACGAAGATTCTAAGGATTTTACTAAATCTAAATGAAACAATTCACTTCAAAAAATTATTTTCTTGATTATACAGACTAAAACAAATGAAATCAAAGACCCAAAAAAGTAGAGAGAACGATGACAGAATGAAAAAAAAAGAAAAACGAGTGTCAGCTGGCGTGTCGTTTCGATGAGAGAGTAAGAGACAGAGAGAAAGATGCGGAGGTATTCCAGAACGACTCGCGTTGCGTCGGGAAAATGCGTTGAAAACGTCGATTTCAGGCCCCTCGCATGCAATTTGGCCCAAATAGTAGACAAAGTGTCGGATTTTTGCAAATCACCGATAAAATGTCGACAAATATCCAACGTTTTAGTTATGGATCAAATGTTCATCAAATAAAAACAACTAACACATCCAAAACACCATTTATTCAAACCCAATAAATAAATTAAGCCACAATTAGAAAGATGCCAAATAACCGCTAGCACACTCAACAGTGACAAGAGAAATGGTCTGGTTGGCGGCTCCCTTGATGGTCTTGGCATCGCTGAAAGAAAGGGATGAGAATCGCTGCTAGTTGGCGACTTACGTCAGAGCATCAGTGCAGACGTTGTCGTTGGTTGAGACAATGACCACGGTTCTGGCGTTGTTGGTGGAGATGTTTAGAACTGCGTTGGAAGAAAACTTCTGGGATAGCTGTAGGAAATACATCATTAGTTATTTATCAAATTCAGAAAAATTCACTCATTTTTTTCTATATTTCTGTTTTTGAAGGTTTTTAATGGTGAAATTTTTATCAGTTCGGATCAAAATGAGAATAAATCTGGAATTCCTGCGTTTTTTCTAAACAAACACATCTCTAAGATTTTGGAACCAAATGTGACAAATGCACTATAAATTTCTTCTTTTGAAAACTTTTTCAATACTCGAAGTTTCTATCGAACACAATATTATACATATGTTGAAATTTGGTTTTCGTAGTTTTTGGACGTTAAAAGAATGAAAAGTATTGTCCGTTTGAATCAAGTTCATGAAACGATTTTTACTAACCTTCTGCACGATAACATCAGCGATTTCCGAAACTTCAACCACATTCAGCTTCTCATTGACAAAGAACTGAATCTGAGCCCCTTCTACGGATCTTCTCTTTCTTCCGTTAACAGTAGTCGTCGCTACAGTTGTGGCGGCTGTGCTGGATTCCAAAGTGCTGACACTGCTGCAGGCAAAAGCGACGACGACGAAGCTGGAGAAGAGGACGAGGCAAGTGAAGGAGTTCATGTTGCCAATGTTGATGATGATCTGGTGCTCCGTGTTGGTTCTTTTATAGTATGGGAAATGTGGGTTTTGAGAAACGGAAAGTCGTACTGGTCTTTGTTCAAAATGACCTTCACATGGAGCTGATGTTAGCGCAATAACATGATCAAACATGGGAAGAGATATAAAAGGAACCATGGCTCCACTCCAACCATCAACTACAACATGAACTCTTACACCTGCATCATTCTCTTCTCCACCCTAGCCGTCGTCAGCTTCGCATGCAGCAGCGTCAGCACTTCTGAATCCAGCACAACTGCCACAACTGAAGCGACCACTACTGCTGCAAAGGGAAGAAAGAGAAGATCTGTCGAAGGGGCTCAGATTCAATTTTTCGTCAATGAGAAGCTCAATGTCAAGGAGACTTCTGAAGTTGCCAATGTTATTGTAGAGAAGGTTCCTGTTTTCTTTCTTCAAGTTTTTATCTGTGTTCTGATACTGAGGCCACCACTGCTCTGCTTGATAATGTTGGACTTTCCAAATTCTCATTTTCAGCTACCCAAAAACATTACCACTGACGCCGTCCTCAACGTCTCCACCGACAACGCCAGAACCGTGGTCACCGTCTCAACCAACGAAGACGTCTGCACTGATGCCCTGACGTAAGTTGCCAATTTGCAGCGTTTCCTCATTTCCTTCCAGCAACGCCAAGGTCATCAAGGAATTTGCTAGGCAGACCATTTCTCTGGTCACTGTCGAGTGTGCCAATGGATATCTGACGTCTTTCTAAGTTTCGAATGGTTGTGGTATTGGTTTTAATAAACGGTGTGTTATTTTTAAAATTGTCACGATGAAGTACAAGTTCATGTTCTGTTTGCACAATGAAAAAGGAGTAGTACAAAGCAGTACCAAGAACCTTATGAAGTTGCTTAGGACAGCATTTGTTTCCTTCAAGATTCTGAGTATCGGTTTTTGTTACCATTAAGTTTCACCTCTGGGTTGTTCTGGGAATGGATCGAACTTATACTGTAAGAGAAGTAACTAACCAATACAGCAAAATATCTCTGAAATCACTCTCTCTGTAGTCAAGAAGCATTTCCGCGCGTATTATTACGCATAGGCTCCGTATCATGCGCGAATTGTTGCAAAAAGGTGTTCACCGGTCTTTCTCTCTCCTTCTCCCTTTTCTTCTGTTTGCGCATATTGAAAACAAACGTGCTTCCGCGACCAGACCGTATGTATGGCATGGCGCGAGTGTCACTGCAACGGATCTTTCGAGTACACGTTCCATCAGCCCCTCGAGTGCTCACTTCTCAAGTATCCGTACAAGTATTTTTCGAATCGCGTGAATTTCAGTGTCAACACACTGTGTTTATCCGTTCGAACATGCTGACTATGCAGTGTGTCCCGAAGAACTAAAGCCATTGAGTTCACTCACAAGGTGGTATGTTCTAACAATGTACAAGAGAGAGTTCAAAAGTTTCCTAAACGAATGAAATCATTGTGCCCAATCAATTTCATTAACAGCTGGAGTGTTAAATCCTGTATCACTTTGAACAAAATGTGTCCCGAAAAAATAAAGCCATTGAGTTCACTCACAAGTTGGTATGTTCTAACAATGTACAAGAGAGAGTTCAAAAGTTTCCTAAACGAATGAAATCATTGTGCCCAATCAATTTCATTAACAGCTGGAGTGTTAAATCCTGTATCACTTTGAACAAAATGTGTCCCGAAAAAATAAAGCCATTGAGTTCACTCACAAATTCATACATTCTAACATTTTATGCTCGACCAGTAACAAAAAAGATGTACATACGTCCTAAAAGAATAAAGTCATCTCGACTCAAAAAGTTCAGCGAGGACTGTGTTGTGTATTAGTGTACCTGTTTTAACTGGGTCCCGAAAACTTAGTTTTAAGCAAGATTCCGAACACTTTTTCAACTCTGAGCCTCGACAATATTCTTTTGATTACGGTAGCCTAGACAACAAGTCCCAAATGATTAAAAGTAAGGTTATTTTCTAGAGAAATACAAATACCGTATCAAACATTTATCTGTCACTGTTTTCCGAAAACTTTATCAGAAGATCGATCGTGTATATTTTGATCGGGAAAGTTGAAGAAAAACATAATACTATACATAATTTTTCTACATGTGTGATTTTCGACTTTTACATGCTGCCTTGAATAAATTTGATAGCTGGAAGACCGCCCTGAAAAACTATCTCTGTTACAATATAACAGAAAGAATATCTGAATTCTGAATGTTCAATTTTTGTCAGTACTTTATTCCATTCCATCTTTCCAAATTTGAACAAAAACTTTGTTTCTCTCTCTCTTTCTCTTTTTCTTTCTTTTTTTTCTCTCTCTCTCTCTCTCATCACAAATCAGAATTTCATCTGATCCCACTGATACCTCTCAATCATCAGACTCTAATAATCTTCAATTATGTGCCATAATCGCAGTATCGGACGAAAAAGAATCAACACAAACGTGATACTAATCCTCGCGCGGGCGCGCGTTATGGCGCTTTTCCGCAAAGTGCTTGTATCATTTCCTCTCACTCTTCACACTCGCGCTGCCCTTCTCCTCTCGTCTGTTTAAGCGATCCGGAAAGATACCCGTTGTGGGTGTTTGCATGAGCACTGTATGTGTGTGGACACACACACGCTAAAAATCTGCTACTTTACGCGCGGTTTGCCGCGTGCCACCGCGCGGCGGCCAATTCTACTATCATTTCAGACGGATCGTGTTACCTGTTTGTTGTATTGTAGCTTTATGCATTCACCAAGTTCATTTTTTGCAAGCACTCTCATGAGTACTTTAACTTTGACAATACACTACTGATTCTTCTCGATCCAACGACAAGAGACATTGCTACCAAATATTTTCTCTTTTTTC
>OZ022250.1:3677996-3720496 GCA_963978915.1 Caenorhabditis parvicauda | reverse complement strand
CTATGAAAGAAATTCCGCAGTATCATTTATTTTATTGTCATGGGAAATCTTGTCGTACGAAGATCAGAAATTCATTTCTTATGGAATATCAACAACGCAGTTTACTGATCTGCGCACAACTCTACTATGAGACAGATCAATGGTACAGTTTTTGGTCTCATGGGCAACATGATGCGGTATACAATTTGCGGATTTCGGAGGTGCAACTTCGGTAGCAATGCTAAAACAATATAAACAACGTGGTGGAGTGCTAGTGCAACAGTACAATCAATATAACAAGAGCAAGATAATCAATTGGCAGTGGGCGTTTAGAGATAAAATCAGAAGGTTCTTTCTGATTTGGTGTCGGTTAATGAGGCATGCTTGAAAGAAACAATTATTTTTGCATGCGCCATTCACAAAGTGACAGTTACTAGAACGCTTTTGCATTTTAACATGACGATGGAAAATTATGTAAACAAAGATCAATGAAAAGCTCGAAGCAATATTTCGCAATGGGTTAAAACTGACCTAGTAGCTTGGTACTAGATACATGGGCTTGTCCTTCCGTGGACGGTTATCCTGAAAGAAGCGTTGTTATTGACTTTTTGAAATCAGAATCCGCCGAACGATGTAGCAAGCTATCAATCAATTTTTTAATTAGTAAAAAACTCACATTTCTGCTTGTAGCCTGAGTCGAATGACTTCCCTTCGTCTGGTTCGAGTGATGAGTGTGGAAGCATGACTAAAATTTTTTATAAGAAACGAAACTGAATAAGAACTTACTGGACAATAATGTTGACGGCATGACTTGTGAGCGCAGAAGTTGCTCTTGTTGTGAACAACGGTGGTTCTGCACTCCTTGCGGAAAATGCGGTCCAGTGCTTGATTCTAAAAGTTTCTCATATTTACTCTACCTGGCATTTTTGATTGGGATCACAAAATTTTCAATTCTCACCAGATTACTCGACTCATGCTTCAAAGGAAGTGTTGGTGATGGTGCATAAAAGTCCCATAGAAAATAGTCAATCTTGCTGGAATAAAGGAACTGAGAATTGAGAAAAACGAATAGAAACCTTTTTCCAACATCAAAGAAGTTGGCCAAATCCACTATCTTCCTGGCACTAACAACATTGTTCTCTTCAAAATCGTCCAGATAGTTGCTATAAGTGTCGTCTCTTCTTACGATTTTCCAATGAAGTGATGCTGAAAAACAATCGAATGAACCAGCAAATTCTAACGCAGTCAAAAAAAGGAAAATCGATCCAATGGTACAGTAACCGAAAAGGTAGATCAAAAATTCGTTCAACACGGTCGTGTTCGATTTCGTTCGTTTTTCTTAAAAAATCCACCCTATTTCGTTTTCTTCAACTCACGATCAGCTTCACAAATTTCATTCTGGCACTTCGTCAATGCTTCAGTAATTTCAGCGGCCGGATTGTACCAGAGACCACCACACTCATCGCAAGGAACGTCTTCAAGAAGGTATGGTTTGATTTCCACTGTCTGAAGCAAAGTACTAATGTGTGAGTAGTCCATTGTTTTACCGTCTTGTTTGAATCAATGTCGTGGAGCTTCAAGAACTTTTCATCAAGAGCTCTCTGAGCACTGATGTTTCGTTTGAAGCAAACTCTTGCGGCTCCTTTAGGATAACCGTAGTCTTGGTCGACATCAATGTTGACCAGCAGAACTTTGCCATATTTGGTGAAGATGGTCGCGATTTCCTCGGCAGTGACAATTCGTGGAAGACCACCAACGAAAACTGTGTTCTGAGTGTCGACACACTTCAAATCATGAGGAATGTCGTCAGCAATGTACTCACAGTTTTTCATCATCCATGGTCGAACTTGAACCTGGATGCGAAATATGAATGCATTAGTAAAGACTCTCACTCACCTTCTGAATTGCTGGGGTGTTCTGACTTTTGTGCGAGATCGTAACAAAATGCTCTCTGTTATCGTTCTGCTTGCAGGATGCTAGTAGTCTGTGGACAGACTGCTCGTCCAAGTAGACCAAGAACAGGTAGGAGAAAGTGTTGTGTCTTCCTGAAGTTTCAACATGCTTCAAATAATCAGGAAAAACAAAGTTTCAAGCTACTTACCATGGTTGAAAACGCTGTTGTTGGGCCAGTCAAAGCAGACATCTCCGAACGATGCAAAAAATCTCTCGATTTCCTCTGCAAAGTTTTTGCATGTAACTCTCAGCGATCATGTTTTCTCACTTCTATTCATACTTGGCGGGATGCCGCCAATGAAAACTTTGTTAGAGTATTCACGACGATACGTCATCTTTCTCACTTTGTCGTTGACCATTTGATGTACAACTTCAGGTGCATAAAATGTTGGAGGCTTGTTGTAGACTGTTTCCTGGTATCTTTTCGTGGTGGAACCTTAATTTTTATTGACCATTTTCAAAAAGTAAGTCACCTCTGTTTTGATATCTCTGGTTATCAAACTCTTGTCTGATCTTTTTCTCACGGTTGAACACCGGGGTCTGATCTCTTTGTAAAAGAGCGAGTTCGTCCAGTTGAGACATTTGGTGAGAATATCTTCTTACATTTTCTTCGTGTTCCAGCGTTCTCTGCTGTTCGAGTGAGATTTCTGTAGTTACGATTTTTCAATTTCAAAGTTCACCACAGAGTTGCACGGAAGTAAAATTTTTCAAAACGGAAGTCGGAAGTTGGAAGTGAATTTTTTAAACGGAAGTCGGAAGACGGAAGTGAAATTTTTTTCACGGAAGTCGGAAGTAGAATTTTTTCAACAGTAGTCGGGAGTGCAAAAAAGTTGAAAAAAGCCAGAGATATTGTATATATTCGCGCATTCTCAACAGGTGATAGGTCAATTCCATACTGAATAGAAACGATTTCACGGTTTTTTTCGTCATTTTTCACGAAAAAAATTTTTTGACGGAAGTCGGAAGTAGAATTTTTTAAACGGAAGTCGAGGTCGGAAGTGAAAAAAGGGCGGGAGTCGGAAGGCGGAATTCCGTGCAACTCTGGTTCACCAGAATTCACGATTTCAAAAATAAAAATTACTCACCGTTCAGCATCTCCATGAGCTGATCATTCGTGAAACCTGGGTATGACTCGGTATCAGAACTCTGAATATTTTTTTGAACACAAATGGTTAACTTTTCTCACTCTCGGTGATCCCGAGATGGAGCCCCCAAAGTTATCTGGCACCATTGGTTGCTGTTCTGTCATACGAAGGCTTTGCATGAACTCCCAGAGTTTTTGCAAAATTTCTTCTTTTGCCGGCATTTGTGCCTGCTGTTGGTAGTCATAACCACCTCTGAAGTCGATCCTACATGTTTTCATTCATTAAAAAAAGATACCTGTAGCTGGACCGTTGGAGCATCTTCGTTTAAGCAGCTTAAAGACAAGATAAACAGTGAAAAAAAGAAAATAAAATTTGGCCTAAAATGACGCAACGTTTCCGGTACTGTAGCCCACCCACGTAGATAACTTTCTGGGTGGTCCCGCTTGTTTTCATTTGCATTCCTGCAACGTTTTTCTCGATTTCAACGTGTCTTTTTTCATTTCAATTTTTCATAGTGTTATTGTTGCGTGTTTCTCCATCATTTAACCACAATAGAAAGTGATTTCCTTAGACCACCCAAGACTTCTACGGTTTTTAAAAAGAAGGCAGTCCTGTTTCGTTCTGAAACCGACTTCCTTTCTCATTTCTTATGCATGAAACTACGCCATTACACATTCTCAGAAGTGCGCATCCAACTATTATGCTCCTCCCGTTCCACAGTTTTCGAAGTAACATGTAGCAAAAAAACTTTATTTTTTTCGATTTTGTAATTAGTTAGGAATTTAGTAGAATGCTTCGACCGCACCGACTTATTATTCCTATGTAAAAATGCTTAGGCTAGACCTTAGCTAACCCAAACCTAACCCAAGCCTAAAATAGTGGTGTTCATAGTAACTTTTAACAATTTTTACTTTCAAAGTGACTACATAACTAAATAAATAGCTAAAAAAAAGTTAATACTACATTTTAATGTAAATGTAGAAAGTCGGTGCGGTGCACCCGGTGCATTTTACTAAATTTCGTTGAATTTCAGTCAATTTATTTTCGTACACAGATTTTTTCCAGAAATTTTTCAAAAGAAATTTACAATAATTTGAACGATTCTTCTCATTTTTTCAAAGTTTTGAAATCAATTTTCAAAAATCTCATAATTTCATTTCCATTCCAGCGATCCGCAAATTTTTCGTGTAATGAAGCACGTTTCACTAATTTTTTCAGTTCTAATTTCCGAAAAGATTTCACTATTTGTTCTTGAATATTCCGGATTCTGAGTGGATTTCACCACTGACTCCAGTATATTCTCAACATTTTCATTTAACTGTGCTTGATCACGCGATACTCTCCATGCCAGCCGACTCCCAAAGGACCAGTCATTGCATCAAATCTTCCTCCTACTCCTATTCACACATCACATCGACACAGAACAACCCGGGTGTCCCATGTTTGAGCTGCAATAGTTAATCCTGACTTAACAAAAGCTTCTTTCTCATTCTCTCTATTCTCGTACACTTTTTCTTCCACTCGTGTCTTGCAAAGTGTCACTTTGTCTCGAGTTCAAGCCAGCTTTGAAGGGTATGTAATGCAGTACATTTTTCGTGTTTTGTGCAATTTTGCAGACAAATTTTTTAAAGTTTGCTATTTCTTGTTGTTGTTAACTAGGAAAGGTTCGTTTTTCTTAATTTTTGTAGAATTATTTGAACATCATTCATCAGTGATTATTTCAGAATGAGCCTGAAAAGTACCTTTGAATAATCTATGAAAGCTTCGTTTTCTAATGTTATTTTTATGATAGAAAACTCATCTAACATTTACTAGTAGATGAGGATTGGAATTATTCAAAGTTCTAAAAACCAAAAAAAGCAAATTCCATACCACAACCTTGTCTAGTCCTTCCATTGTTTACCATTGCTTATTGAATTTCATGGCTAATATCTTAGTTGCAAGTCTTGAATTTCGGCCCGTTACACAGTGAGCACTAGCGAGCCGCCTCTACCCCTAATCATTTCTTTTCTTGTTCTGCCCATCAGTCGAGACTCAATTTGCCAATTTGTGTGACCGCAATGACCGCCGTTGTTGTTCTCAACACCACAGAATAGATTCGTTTCCAAAAGGCGTTTGTTGTCTTGAACGAACCCGGACATTACACCTTTTGAAATCATTCTAGGGTCAAGTAGTGAAAAGCTCATTTTCCGTTCCAAAGGTGCCTCCAGAGACTTTCACAATTATCCTTGCAAGTAGGTCAGTACAATCAAGATGACAGTTTTTCCAGAACTCCATTAGTGGAAAGATCTTGAAGAACTTTAACTAGCTCGACTAGGAATCTTTCACTGACTACGCTAAAGATACTCTCTCCTAATTCAGAAAACTCCTTTTCTGCGTTTACACAAGTTTCTCGATCTCTGTAGAAATTGCCGAAAGCTTTCCCACAGAGCAGTGTTTTTAATAATTTCCGATGATTTTTTTTTCAATTTCCGATGATTGTTTTGTATTCAAGAGTTTTTGTAATTCACATGCAATTTTTGTTGGAAAAGAAAAAGTTTTGTTATTTTACAATGCCTATTTTTATTTTAATATTTAGTCTTCGTGTTTTTGTTTAAAATTTGAAATTTTTTTAAATAGTCGCATGGCACATATATCGCTAGAAGCATGGCCGTTTTCAAACGCGCTCTAATCTCAATTTTGCAGAATGAGTACGGTAGACCTAACTTAGGGTCGGGACTCTCACAACGAACAGTCAGATCTTTGTGGATGTAAATTATTATTCTTACTTTCAATCCATTGAAATTAAAGGCGCATCACTTAAATCGTTTTGTGTTTCGAGGCGAAACTGCTACAGTACTGAGTACCCGATTTACGGAGGCTAGATTTTTTTTTTACTGGTAAAGGAAGCTATGTGCATGGTTACATTTCAGTTTTACGTTTTAAAAAATGATTCTCGCAATTTTCAATGTTGCTACGCAAAATAGCTCCTAGGTTTTTTTGCTGAAACTCATCAACCCAAAAGACAAAAGAAGTTCCGCCGGGGCACATAAACGAGCATCGATGCTAAATGAATTTGGATGGGACCTCAGTAAAACATGGCCGAGAGCAGTGTGTGTGCGTATGTCTGTGCCCGACACTGCTGTTCTTGTTCCCCTTCTTCTTCTGTCTGTCTGTTTGTCGGCTGGCCGTTGATGGGCAATCGGACACATCTGCCCTTCGGCCAACCCCATCTTTTCGTGTCGAATCGAGATCGAAATGGGAGCAGAGATAAGTGGTATTGAGCCGGCTGTGTTCCGTCTTCCTCGAAAGATGCTTTTTTACAGAAAATCATACAACTTCAGATTTTAATCTTCTCTCACTTCTTATTCTGTTTCTTTTTCTGCTAGAGATATGAGGAGTTCATTAGAACTTCGAGAAAATTCCGCTTCTTTCAAAATTTGATGAGTTCCAAACCTTCTGTGCATCTATTTTTCCACCTGGCCTCAGGACTCTTTCATTTCGGCGTTCGGTAATTTTTTCATCATTTTTTTTGCTTCCTCTAGAAAAAACACTAATCTTCAACGTCTTTTTTCTCCAATAGGAAAATGTCTGTTAAAAATTTTTCTAGCTAAAACGAACACTTTACTCTTTGCACAGAGCGTAAATGATCGTTATAAGTATCTGAACTTCATTGCTGTGAGAAACAGAGGTGTAAATAGCTTCTTTTTGCTAGTTTTACCTTCTGCTGATAAGTATTTCTCACCGTCTTTTGCCAAAAATCTATCCTTTTCTATCAATCTCACTTTCACTTTATTCTGAACGGAACCTGCCTTGAGCCAGATATTGGCATTGAGCCGATATGATGAATGCCGCCAGGGCAATGCGCCCTGCCGTACGCCAAGAAGTCATTTCTCATTTGTCCAGTGCTCATAACTTTCCTGTCTCGAGTGCAATTCGCCTCTTTTTAACTTTTCATATTCCCATTTTTATTTCTATTTGTTCTTCTTTTGATTGATTCATCAAGTTTCTCTTTTGAACATTGGTTTTTCGAGCGAATTTGTTGATCGAAGACTGCAAGTTTGTTGTTGAACTTATTATTTCGTTTTAAATTCGTGGAGTTTTTTCAGAAAAAAGTTTATTGGTTCAAATTTGTGAAAAAAAAATAAATTCATATTTCCCACATGATTCGATTTTTGAACTTGATGTTTTGAATTATTTTTTGCAACTATGAATTCCTCTTCTGTTCTTTTAAGAATCTAACGAGCCCAAAAATAACAGCCAATCAAGCCATGTTCTTGTGTGCCCTCCATTCCGTATTCAACATGTTTCTACACCCAACATCCTTTTCTCACTCAACTCTACCCTTTACATCTGTAGAATTTTTCAGTGCAGCTGTGAGGAGAAAAAGAAAATGGCCCTTATTGGGTCGACTATACAGGCCTACAGGCAGTGAGTTTTTATTTGCGACGTGTTGTGCATTTCAGTTGTTGTTGAACTTTTGTGCTACTATAAGTTCGTGTTTTCAATACTGGTCAAAAAGCAGAACTGGTTAACTGAATGTTATTTTGACTGAAAATTTTTTAAAGGCAAAATGTAAACAGTAGAGTGTCCGCAGAGCCGCAGAGTCGAATTTTTACGGGCTTCGGAAATTTCCAAAGTACACGTACGGTTCCAAATTAGGCTCAGAGAAGGTTCTAAGCACAAGTACGTTCCGGAAAATGTTAGATTTTTCCTAAGCCTGATGTAGGAAAGCCTCTGCGCTCTGCAGACAGATCTGTTTACATTTTGAATTGAAAAATTTATTCTCGGAAAGCAAGAATAATAGATAAAAATACTTTAAAAACAATTTTCAAAATATGTAGCAAAAATAGATAAAAGATTTAGTTTTTACAGACAGATGGTTATAATTTTGATTTTGCCCGTTTGTTGTAGGCCGTGACTGCTCTTGGAACAAAGGAGGTTTGGCGGATTTTTTCTTGGTACTCTGAATTTCGCCGTTTTTGTTTAACGAATTTAGTCTTTTATTAGTTTAGGCACAAATAAAACTGATTTATTATCTCCCAATCCAAGAACAAAATGTTTAAAAGCATGCTCGTTGGGTAATTTCGTTTTTTTTTTTTTGAAAAATTTCGCAACAAAATTTGGCGTTCATTTGAAGCATTTTAGCAATTTCTTTGCTTTTTTATCTTCGAAAGAAGTCGGAAACTATTTCTTCTTCAAATTGAAAAAGTAGAATTTTGGTCTCAACTTTCAGTTAGAACCATGAGAAACAGTAATTTTACAAATGAATCTCTTTTTATTCATCCAACCTCTTGTGTTCTTCTTTAAGTTCCAAGAGTTAACTTCCGAGCAGTAACTGCTTGCGGGTCTTCAAATATCATATTCATTATTAAAAACAAAAATTTCTTCGTACCGCCCATTTAGGTGTAATTACACTCGATTTAGTTGAAAATAGTGCATAGTATCGTATACCATTGGTCCGAATATGATTCTCCAAAACTTTGGGTGGACCGGCGGTGGACCGGCATTGGACCGTAAATGGGCGACTATCGTCCCGGACATGTGTCGCCCATCTACGGTCCAATGCTGGTCCACGAAATGTTTTGGAGATTAGGCGTTACTAATGTTATTTATTATAATTTTAACTGAAATTTTTGAAAAAAGAACATCTTCCAACGTAAAGAGACCAGTTATAGAGCCTGCGTATTTCTTAACATAAGTTGACTTTCAATGTTATTCTGGCCTAGAGTTGAGACCTAGCCAGATTTGTAGTGGAGTTTTTATGTGTTTAGTATTCACAGTAGAGCCCTGAAGAATATTTTCTGCACAGGGAAAACGTTCGGTGTCTGTATGGATCCAAACGGAATTCAAAAAATTTTCAATTCGGACACCGTTTGAAGCCATACAGACACTGTTTTAAATTATACAGGCATCGTTTTCAAAAACGGTATCCGTATGGATTCATACGGGCTCCGATTTCTTGCTGTTTGCAAACGGTGTCTGTACGGAGACACCGCCTGAACCGATATGGATTCCAGAAACCATACAGACACCGAACCGTTTCCTTAAATTATCTTATTCCCATGATCCAACCCTCTTTTTCGATCCATCCTCCACAAAGGACAACGTCAACGGCAAACAATGAAGGTGTGTGTCGGAAATTGTTAGCGCACCCGCGTTCATTCATTGCATTCTATGTACTAGTCTCATCTGTGTCCCCACGGTGTTGGAAGAATCAATAGTGGTCAGTGTCTGCAGGCTCCGGCTGCCAGTCACTCTTTGCCCCCTTTCACGTCTGCGTCTCGCCGCTTAACTCACTGACTCGCCTCACCTTATAACCACCCGATGTTTACACCCTAAATACACGAACACACACTCATTTTGGGATATCCGTCATCCTCATTTACCTCATTCACTTGTCCCATTGAATGTTTTATTACCAAATTGAACGGCGTTCAGTAATTCAACCCCATTTTTATCACATGCGCTCCTAATTCGCAGTGAAAAGACATTTCGCAATGACGACAACACGAAATATCGATTTGCCGACCAAGTTTGGTCGTTTTCCTGCAAGCATGTAGTGAAAATTGACGCTATTTTCTCACCTTACTAGAGTTCTTATCGAATGTGTCATGTTTAGTGTTGCGATTAGCACCGTCTGAGTTTCCGCTGATAAAAAGCTTCTATATTGTCTGATTTAAATTTATTTTTTTCCAGAAAGAAGATTGAATCATTGGCCACAATGACGAACTTATCTCAAGATGAGATCACCACCGGTCTGAGGACAGTCCAGCAAGGTATTTTTCTGAAAGTTCGAATATAAAACAGAATGAGACACTGACAGAATATTGATTAGTGATTCATCTAGCGCGTTATTCTTTTTTTTTACTGAAAAACATTGAATCGCGGTTAAAATCCAATCTTTCCCACTAATTTCCCAAATGGAATTGAAAGTTCATGACAAAAGTTACTGAAAATGACTGTGTTCTCTAGGATTCAGCGAAGGTAATGAATACGACCATATTTTCAGAAAGTTTCAAAAAAAATCGATTTTCCAGGGGAATTTGTAAACGTTACTGAAAACTATCGCATTTTTTTGAGGTGACTTTATTTTAAGAAAGATTGAATTCCAATACCAGTGTGAACAGTTCGAGAAGTTACTCACCAATTCAATGTTGCTTTCCAGGCCTCGAAGCTCTGAGAGACGAACACTCGGCAATCGAAGGAACATTGAATACCAGTTTGAAAGGTGATTGTTTCTTGTTTCACTATATAAAAATCATCTACAGGCGCTAATGAGAATGAAGCACCATTGGCGAAAGAGAAGCTCAACCTTGTTCATGAACATTTGAACACGATTGGAAATGGGTTGGAAGAGACAACGGTATGATTTCCATTGAGTGTGTGAAAAAAAATCATTTGTCAGCTTTATCCAACAAGGACTTAGTTATTCTGTTTTCCAAATGCATTCAGAAAAATAGGAAAATTCATTTTGATGTTGGTAATTTTGTAAATATGAGATACGTTTTTGAAGAAAGGTTTTTAATTTTTTATCGAAATTAGAAAAAAAACTTCTCCAGTAAACGATTGTAATTTAATGTAGATTTTTGAAATATAAAAGTCAATTGCACGAAACATTCAATCAAAATAGTGATTTCAGGCAATGCTCATGGTCTTCCAACTGACCCAAACTATCGAGGCCCAGAACCAAAAATACCAAGCTCAACGACGCCGACTTTGCCAAGAGAATGCGTGGCTGAGAGACGAGCTGAGTTCGACTCAAATAAAGTTGCAGCAGTCTGAACAGACGAACGCCATGTTGGAGGAAGAGGTGAAACACCACAAGTACATGGCCTCCATCAAGCAGATTGACGATGAATCGGTATGGTTTTCAAGTTTTACATTGAATTATGATAAAGATATTGCCTATCGAGTCGTCTGAATTAGGGATGGGCAAATCGCCAGTCATTGGCTAACGATTGGCTGTCCTCTTTTCGTTAGCCAATTGCATTGGCGAGCGATTGGCTATTCAATCGGCGAGCGGCTGAAGTTGCGATTTCTGAGCCTTCTCGACGTTAAAGATGGTATTGCTCAGATCTTATCATGTCGCCAATAACGAAAAGAGAATAGCCAATCGTTAGCCAATGATTGGCGATTTGCCCATCCCTAGTCTGAATTGTTTTAAACCTAGTTGGCGGTTTCGGAAACGTTTTCGTTTTTTAACACATTTCATTTGACTTCATCCAACAAAGTTACAAATTGTTGAAGAACATCAATGGAGTTTCCGAAAACTAGTTTTCAACGTATTTTCCGAAACTTTCCTCCCAAAGACATAAAAATTTTTTAAAAAAGGAACCTAAAACCTGTTCGATCATTATTTGATAGTGTTTGGGTTCTATAGTAGTATTCTTGCTAATTTTATTGAAAACATGGAAATATCGTATGAAAAATATTGATTTTCAGTCGTATGAGCAGAAATCTGCGAACGACACCGCAACCTACCAAACAACCAACGAAACCCTGCAAGACTTGGGATTCGGACCAGAAGACGAAGAAGACTTGCAGAATAGTGAGTTTCATTCACCACAAAATTCAACGTTTTTTACAGCTTCCGGTCAATTCTCCCAACCAACGACGGCTCAGTCGATGGCTGCTTCGGCCAATGTTGGTTACGAAATCCCCGCTCGCTTGAGGACTCTACATAATTTGGTGAGATTTTCGTTTTTCGAGATTTTCATTTGAAATTCATTAAACATTCAATTAATTCTTCTACATATTTCCATTGGGATTACTTATTTAGTTTTCATGAATTTTTATCTTCTTTGTAAAAAATGCATTTAATTTGAACAAGTGGTTATAAGTGAACATCTTATCTGAAGTTTATTTATTTATCAAAATGATCTGATTTTCTGACATGTTCCGATTGAAAATGGCTATTGAGTGAAGTTAATGATCTTTCGAAAAATGGTTCTTGTCTTGCTCGTCAAAATTGCGCTCAATTACAAATAAAACTAGTGATTGTATGAAGATAAATGAACACGGAATTATTTTATACTTGTCCTAAAATGCTGAAAAGAAGTAATAATAATTTGTCCAGGTGATTCAATACGCGTCACAAGGACGCTATGAAGTCGCCGTTCCGCTTTGCAAACAAGCGTTGGAAGACCTTGAAAAGACGAGCGGACACGATCATCCAGATGTGGCCACAATGTTGAACATCCTGGCATTGGTTTACAGGTAAGATTTCGAATTTCGGCTTCAGAAAATGTAGGGAGTGTGTTTAAAATCGTAGTCTCAGCACATTGTGAAAGTATAGCAAAATTGAAAAAAATAGGATGTATTAAACACGAATTACCGATTTGTCAACTATCAGTAAAACACAGATCGAGTATTTTGATCAATTGCTATAAATCAACTCGAAAATCTTCCAGAGACCAAAACAAGTACAAAGAAGCAGCCAACTTGCTCAACGAAGCCCTTGCTATCCGTGAGAAGTGTCTAGGAGAGAGTCATCCAGCCGTGAGTTTTACCCGAATCGTGCAACTTCTAATGGTAAACGTTACCAGGTTGCCGCAACCCTCAACAACCTTGCAGTACTATACGGAAAGCGTGGAAAGTTTAAGGATGCTGAACCACTGTGCAAGAGAGCTCTTGAGATTAGAGAGAAGGTTTTATTTTTATACTGTTTTTAAAAAATATCATTTTATATGTACATATCTCCGAACTGTAAACGATGTTTCTACTTGAAACGGCTCGCAGTACTGGGTACTGTTACGTTGACCCACAACACGCCAGTAGTGTTTTTTTCAATGTAACATTTCAGGTTCTCGGTAAAGATCACCCAGACGTTGCCAAGCAGCTGAACAACCTTGCTCTTTTGTGTCAAAACCAAGGAAAGTATGAAGAAGTGGAAACTTATTACAAGTGAGTGTTTACAAATCAATGTGTTTGAATGATATAAATGAAAAAAGACTGTTATTTAGTTTCTTTGGTTTGCTGTTGAGTAATTCACATCGGTTCGGGATAGATAGGAATAGGGAATATTTTCGATTTCTATTGTGGTAAATATTCAAGTCACGATTCATATATTCTCACTCTAGGCGCGCCCTTGCGATCTACGAGAGTTCCCTGGGTCCGGATGATCCGAACGTCGCCAAGACCAAGAACAATCTGTCATCGGCATACTTGAAACAGGGCAAATACAAGGAGGCAGAAGAACTCTACAAGCAAATTCTGACGAGAGCTCATGAAAGAGAGTTTGGACAGATCAGGTTGGCATTTGAAATTGATACAATGATTGAAATCTTTTTCAACTGTGAAAATCGTGATTTCTCTCTCTTTTCTGAGTGAAAACTTCACTAAACAGCATAACGCCGAGTCGTTTCTGTAGAAATATCAGCCAAACGTTTTACAAAAGTTTCCAAAAATGTGTGAAAATAAAAAAAGTAAACCTAAACTTTCAATAATAATTTTCAGTGGCGACAACAAACCAATCTGGCAGATCGCGGAGGAACGAGAAGATCACAAGCAGAAAGGAGGTGAAGCTCAGCCATTGAACGGGGACCAGTCTGTATGGGCCAAAGCAGCCAAGGTTGACAGGTAGAATTTTATTCTTTGTGAAAACGAGACACATATCTTCCTCTACCTGTAAAAAAGTCTGACCCCCGTAAATCGGTTACTTAGTTACCGTAGCAGTTTCGCTTTGAAATACGTGAACGATTAAGTAATGCGCCTTCAATTTCAATGGACTGAAAGTAAGAATAATAATTTAAATCCACAAAGATCTAACTGTTCGTTGTGAGAGTCCCGACCCTACCGTACTCATTTTTACAAAAATGCGACTGCCGAGAATTTGAAATCGGTCAGACTTTTTGCTAGATATGTGCGAGAGAGTGTTCACTAAAATCAATTGAGTTGAAAATTTGTCGTTCTAAAGAAATCACCAATAGGTTCTGTAAGTTCCCGGTTGTTTCAGAAGGTTCGATAAGGGTAGATTCTAGAAGTTTACTCTCCTGTTCTGCTCAAGAATTTTCGAAACGAACGGAATTGTCTTAAAGCGATGAAACTTTCGCATGAAAAATATTCATTGCATTTCAATAATTACCTGTCGTTTTCAGTGAATTTATTGGAATCTATTGAAAAGTCTTATAATTTAAATGATTTTTTAGAACTATAGAAACGGAATGTGAATTTTACTTAAAACTGATTTTCCAGCCAAACTGTGACAACAACCCTGAAGAACCTCGGTGCTCTCTACCGACGACAAGGAAAGTACGAAGCAGCTGAAACACTCGAAGACGTTGCACTCCGAGCCAAGAAACAGGTAATTTTTGAGTGAATCGATATCGGCGGTTATTCTTCGCTTGGGTTGTTTTTTGATGGCTTGAGTGTCATAAACAACATGAAACGGTCGTAAAATTGTGAGAAAAATGCAATAAAGCTGTTCTACAGTTTATAGTCTGACTATAAACACAAACAGTATTGATCAACAACAGTAACAAATTTGAGTACAATTTTTCTCAAATGTGACCTCGATATTGCTAGTTTTCATTATATTCTCTTCGGAATACAGGTCATAAAGATATTCGTGCCATTTTCGGCGGTTTTGAAAATTTTTTTCCGGATGTTGTATGGGTCAGAAAATTGTTTTTAAACATTCACTCACAGTTCCGGTTGTGAAAATATTTTTCTACTGTTTTCGAACAAACTGTTTTTCCTAGAAAAATACTTTTTAAAAATTTCAAAGTCCATTCAATGCTCAGTTGAAGAGTGAGTTCGCGAATATTCTACTCAGAAAAAAACGCATGACATTAAAACACAACACGAACATTTTATTCCTACAGCTTTGGTGCCCAGAGTGTAAAATTCGGAATGTTCGCTTTTTGACACGAAAAATCACGAATAGCTTTATGTCCGATGTTTTGAAAGCGCTCAAAACTTTCGCTCACTGACTGTCTCCCGGTTATCGTGACAACGTGGTCTTACACAGGCGGTGGAAAAGGTTCAAGAAGAGCGTATCGCACGTCTGCTTGCAAAGGTGTCGTCGCCGTCGTCGTCGTCGTCTTCGCATGGCGCTGCCGCTGCCGCTCCACCTCAATCAGCACCGCCAACGAGTGGTGTGCTGACACGGGTTGACCGTCATTCACTCAACATCCATCACTCGTTGAGCAACGGCGGTCGAAGTTGAAAACGGGACGAAAGGTGTGTTGGTGTGTTCTTCCTCTGAGGTTATCACAAGTGTTTTTCGGATGTCGGGAAAGTCATATCGTTCTGTTCATTTTGTCTCACGTTTGAACGTACATCAAGAGTCGGCTTCGTTTTTTGTCGCTGATACGTTGCCGTCTTGAATGACGACAAAATAATTATGGAGTTAAGTTTATCACTAGGAGTAAGTGAACATGAGAAAAAAACAATATGACACCAAAATTTTCCCGACAGCCCTTTTAGTTTTAGCATAGTAGTAGTGGAATGACAAGAACTCTGGTCCCAAAAGACACCCTACCATTGAGTTTTCCTCTCAGTAGCTCGTGAAACCACCAGAAAACGTGTTGTGAAGCACTTGTGATATCCTTTAGTGAAGGAAACCCAACAAACTTTTGCTTTATTCGCTTCTTCCGTCGTTGTGAACTATGTTGTGATGCTTGGTTTTTATAGTGAATACCACCTGTGTGAGGCGCGCGTTGTCGGTTTTGGAAGTGGGTAAAATATCCTTGAAGTTGTTGATAGTTTCGAAACAGAACGAGAAGAAAATATTCATTTGTGAGAAATATAAGAAAATCATTGAAAAAATAAATTTTTGCACATTTTTATCCAATTTTTTAAACTAGATTTTGAGAAATTACAAGAATAATGGGAAACGAAATTTGTGTTTTTTCAATCGAAAAGAACTCCGCGGAACATAACCAAAGCATTACGGGAATTTTTAAAAGTTGAAAAATCATAGCGCACTCCATACTGCGCGAAAAAAAAACGCTTCAGCCAAGCTTCTGTGTTAATCGGACGCGCGCCTTATCGTGACTACTCATATCGTGTTTGTGGTTTCAGCAAAACGAGCACACGTTCGGCAAGGGAAGCACAACGGCGATGGACGCGTCGATGATGATGTCAACAGACGCCCCAAGATCCCAAATGACACAGAGCATGTCGACTTCAACACTGAAGAACAAGCTCCTCGGCGCCCTCGGAATCGGTGGCCAACAGAATTAAAACAGAGAGTGAGCGTTGAGTATTAATGGTCTGCTCACTTTGTACGTTGTGAACATGCCTTTTTCGACTTTTTTTGGTGAAGCATACTGTATTTGTCTCTCGATGTCGGTAGTAGATGCATAACTGTGACTACGAACTGTCAATTTATGCATATTTTGTGATATGTGATGAATTCACTCATGGTGCTCGTTTTGAAGGATTTTTCTCTACAGTAATCCTGAAGGTTGATAGTTTTGCACCCGAGCTTTCATCACAACCAACAGTAACTATGAGCTTTATGCCCCCTCCCACCTTTTTTCCAGACTTATATCCCTGTATAAGCCCTTCTCTGTCTTTGGGACCAAATTTTTGCACATGCTTTTTGAGTTTTGGTCAATGAATTTTGTTTGGTAGTTGTGATTGCACAAGAGAAAAGCATGATGATTGTTATAGCATGGTGTCTTGAGACTAGAGAGTGTTTGATTTTTCCCCAGTACTGGTAGATCGCCGTGGGAATTTTTGGCATGTTTGGTTTTAAATCTCGATTTTAGAAGGTTAGGGTTTTTTTCTAAAACAGTGATAATCCTAGACGACCTTTTTCAAAATAAAAATATAGACTCCCTTTTTGGTTCCAGTGCCGTATTTTTCCTGATAAAATGAGCTTGATTGAAAAAGAACAAAAATTACTATTATAAAACGCACGTGTAACAAAAAATGTTTGTATGTTTTCTTATATATATGTATATATGGATGTCGCGATATTTGTCTGGCTCGATTTGTCTTAATAACTCTCTTCGGAATATAGTTATTTGCTTGAAATTTTGAGAGACGATAGTCGTAATTTTTTATAAACGGACTGGACTTATTCCAAATCTCCACCTATCGGGATACTGTAGTTATGACCGAATAAGTGCAAATTGGGGTCAAATTTCACGTGTTACATATGCAATGTTCAACAACCAGCGAACACGTGTTTCTAAAGCGCAGTGGCAGATAAGTCGCCTGCAAATCAGAACTTCGCTGGATCGACCACGGGTTGGTTTAGGTTTTTTGTTTTTTTCCTTTCAACTCCCCCTGGAAAAGAAAAAAGGTCAGGAAGAAATGTACCGTAGAAAAATGATTCTATGCGCCGGGGGTCCCAGGGGGCGGAGCCCCCTGGAAAAGAAAAAAAAAAGATCAGGAAGAAAAGTACTGTCGAAAAATGATTAGAAAGAAAAAAAAGATCAGGAAAAAAATTACTGTAGAAAAATGATTCTATGCGCCGGGGGGTCACAGGGTGCAGAGCCCCCTTGAAAAGAAAAAAGATCAGGAAGAAAAGTACCGTAGAAAAATAATTCTATGCGCCGGGTTCCCAGTCATAGAAAAAAATTGTAAACAATTTTTTGACCTCCATATATTTGACCAACATACGTGAAAACTTACGTCGTGGCGCGCTTTTTCATTTCTACTTTCATTCTTTATTTTCATTTCTTTTTCACATTCTTTCAGTTTTTTTTTTGCTTCGTTTTCACAATTATCACATTACAGAACTTCGGTTAGTAGTGGGATTGTCATGACAACTCGTAGACGAGGAAGACCCAGCTCAGGGTATTATTTTATCTGCATGTTAAAAATTATAATCTTGATTCAGACGCGGAGGAAGTAACGAAGGCTCTTCTTCTACAGGATCTCGGTTAGTCATTTTGACAACAATATATTTTATTGTTCATATAGTACTTATGTTGACTACGGTATCGCACTACATATTCAGCTAGAAGATTTATGTGCATTTTTTTAACAGAAAGAGTATCTAATTTATTTTTTGTTGTAAAAAGTGTGTGTGTTTATGGTCGAGTGGTTAGAGTTGTTAGCTGTTGATATATGAGTTTCGGTTTGGTTGTAAGTTCGATCCAGGTGTTGTTTTTGTTTTTTTCCAAAGTATGGGACTGTTGGCTATTGATCGGTTTGTATTGTTGAGTTTAAGTATATCTAATTGGTTTATTCGGAAGTGTGATGTTTTTTTTGCAGAGGATCACGTCGGCGTCGGAATGAAAGCCTTTCTGCATACAATCGACGTCTTGAAATTGATCGGCAGAGAAAGCAAGACAATAGGAATTCCGAGACTCCATCACAGCGTCAGGACAGAATAAAATCAATAAACGAGCGCCAACATGCTCGACTTCAACAAGAAGATGAAACTGAAAGAACAGCGCGGCTGAACAACATGAGGAATTCGAGACTTCTGTCACTTGACAAAGAATCGGAAGATGAGAAATTGGAACGTCTAAGAAGAGAGGCAGAGCAAAAGCGACTGCGTATTGCAGAAGAGAATCCAGCAGAAAGACAAGAACGACTCAAGGCACAATCTGAATATAAGAAAAAAGCAGTGGAACTTGAATCAGCTGAAAAACGAGAAGCAAGACTTCAAAAGATGTCTCTGAACCAACAGCTCAGACTGAATGATGAAACGCCCGATGCCCGAGAAAAACGTCTTCGAACATTGACCTTGAACCAGCGGCTCAGGCTTAATGAAGAAACTCCCAGTGACAAATGCGATCGGCTAGAAGCGATGTCTCAACATCAGATTATGACGCTGGCAGAGGAAACACCAGAGAAAAGAATATGTCGACGGGAACAGCTCTCTCTCAATCAGAAGAAGCGTCTTCAGCTCGAGACACCAGAAGAAAAACACGTCAGATTGGAGACTCAAGCTAACTACGACAAACGAAGGTTTCAAGAGGAATCGCCAATTATGAAGACGCATCGCCTCGAAAAGGTACACTACATTTTCTGATTTCTTATTTAAAGAATTGTTCAGGCTCGCTACAACACTAGGAAACGTAGGGCCCTTGAAAAACCTGAAGATACCTCGGATCGTATTCGAACAATGAAATTGAGACGAAAACAGTACCTGCTCGATGAAACCCCTGAATCTTACGCCGATCGCCTCCAGTCGATGAAGATCTATCAGATGGGTCGACGAGAAGGAGAAAGTGATGAGATGCGACGGAAGCGACTTGATGCTGCGCGTGAGTACCGGCAAAGCAGAGAAGACGAACATGCAGAAGATGTCTGGCAAGACAAGGAAGAAGAACGGAAAGCGTATGATGTGTCGACATTGGAGATGTCACTGAAGGCATTAAGGGCAGAAAGGTTAGTGTTAACACCTAATTTCGTCGTTTTTGTTTTGAGAGAAAACGTTTCTTACCACCTTTTTTAATACTATATACTATGATTTTTTTCAGGTGGCGCCGTGGAAAAGATCAAGTGCTACAACGTCAATTGAATTTTTCAACGGGTACCACAGCCTGTAACATCAGAAACCTGGACATGATGATGGGCAAGCTCTACAGAACGGATGATGAACGAGCACCATGTCGATCACTCTTGCCACCTGACGATTCTCTGGAACAGATGGAAAGAAAGAAAGAAGAACGAAGGGAGAAGGCAGCGGAGCGACTACGGATTCATCGACAGAAGCGCTATGATCTTGAACACATTCATCCGGACTGGCTAGCCAACAACGACGCTGTCAAGGTTATCGATCAACTTTACGACCACTCTCGAAGGCTGCTACCGCTTAATTTGGAAAGTGCCGATTCAAGTCTTGATGTTGAAGATTCTGAGATTGTCAAAAGTGAATATCTCAAAGAAGGCAGAAGCTCTATTCCGAAGGAAGACGTTGGATCCAGCAGCAAAGATGAAACCTCAATCAGCAGTGGCGAGTCCGATGTAGAAAGCAATGGAGGTAGTGATCACGAAGATTACCCTCCACTCGACATGAATCCGCCTGCGATATCCTTAGGCCCAATCGACATGTTTGAAGAAAGCTACGAAGGCTGCACGACCTGCCAAGTGATCGATGCATATCAAAAAGAACTTGCAAATAACCATCGCTGTCGTTCACTCCTTCTATCGCCATTACAAAGGCAAGCTCGCCGTGTTGCCGAAAATCACCAACTTCGTTCATCCTTCAATGAACCATCCGCGTTTACTACAACTCTGTTCCCGCCAGATGCAATATATGAAACTATGCTGACTGGAGTTATCGAGTATCCCCATGACTGGCATGATGAAATCAACGTGATCGACGAGGATCTTCCCCTTCTGGACTTTGAAGACACGGAATCATTCAAATCACCACGCCTCGATTTGTGCAGACGCGTATTCGAGAAGAGTGGGAAGCCAAAGAAGAAAGTATCAGCATACAACGTCGACGATTACTGGGATTGGGAAATCGAAGTGGTCGACGACGATGACAGTCAACGTGACGATTTGGACAGTGATGAAGAAATATGGAGGAACGTGGTCAGCAGTCCTGTTACAACGCAAGGTAAATTCAATGAATAACTTTTTGAAGTTTATAATTGCAGAATCTTCCATCAACACTCAGGGTTCTACAATGTTGCTTGCCGATGATGACGACGATTTTCCGTGTACCACCATGACAACTTCAAACCTTCCGACGGACGTCACTGGTGCTCTGGATAACGTCAGCAACATCAACGTCAACATGGATTGTGTAGAACATGTTGAGAGAAATGAAGATGACGGCTCGAATGTCATAGCAGGTTATTCATCTTTAAGATTTTTTCAAATGATCTATTACAGTCCAAACTCATGATCTGGATATTGGGGAGGAAGAGATCGACAACACGTCAAGTGTTATCATAGCACTTCCACCACACTACCTCGGAAAGATGGACATTGAGTGTCACTCATGTAAGGCGCTGATGTTTCCAGGTATTTTCTACTTCGAATTCAGTCAAAAATGATGATCAATTTAAGACGAGGCCAAGAATCCGATCAATGGGGCATATCAACGATGCTGTGCAAAGGGTAGAGTTCAGCTATCCGGTATGTTCGACGACTTTCCTGAACCTCTCAAAAAACTCTATTTGGGAACGGATGCAAAGAGCAAGGAGTTCAAGGTAAGAAACACAATAGTAATTGTGAATCAATTATGAAATCTCAGAAGCACGCCCGAAACTACAATAGTGCTCTGTCCGTGGGTAGTTTCTCTGCCCACATTGACATCTTCGCAGGTCGTGGGCCTAGAAACTACTGGATACACGGACAGACCTATCACCGGGTCGGTCCTGGTCGTCCGGAACCGGGTCAACAGCCCACATTCGGTCAGCTCTACATCCTCGACACCGCCCTCGCAGCAGAAGAAAGGATGAGGATAGCGGCCAACAATGTGTGCCTACCAAGCACCATGGAAATGCTCTCCGAGCTTTGCGCGGAAGTGTATCCATATGGTCAGGCATACATGATGATGGACGAGGTTTGCAATACAAATGTTTTTCATTCGTATCTAAAGGTTTAGATAAACGAAGAAGAAGTACGGCGTGCAGAAGCTGCTGGGCAAGAACCCGCTGAAGTAAAGATGGTTTTTGACTTGGACGCTGCGGCTACGTCGAGCAAATTCTCACTCCCGACGACGAGCCACGTAGCCGTAGTCTATGTTGGAGCCGATGGGGAAGTTCCCACAAACCGGAAGATCGTGATCAGACCCAGAGATCCGGAGCGTCCGTTGCAGTACATCGACCCATGCGACCCTGCGACGGACTCCATGTGTTACGTCCTCCTCAATCCACTCGGGAAAAGAGGGTGGGACGTAACCATGAAGAAAACTCCCCTGGCAACAGATGACGAGAGAAGATCTGGTCACAAGATCAGCCTGATGGTAATTTTTACATGAATGTGACCAGCACAGTATCATTTTTCAGGAGTTCTGCTGTTTCATCCTGCACGTACGAAAAACATTCTCACCACTTTTCTTCGCTGGACTGTTGTTCCAACAGTACATAGTAGATCTGTGGACGAGAATCGAAAACAGAAGGATGAATCAGCTAGGAAACCAAGCTGCAGTCCGGTCTGAAGAAAGGCAAGTGGTCATCGACCAGCTTGCAAACGACAACAACGACGATTTGCCAATTGGAAGACGAATGATTCTCCCGTCAAACTTCCGTTCTTCGATTTCCCAATTCCGGGAAAAGTATAAGGTGATTTTTTTTCCATATTCGTTTGGTGACTGTTAAATTTTACAGAACGCTTTGACGATCTCACTCAAATTAGGAGCGCCGTCTGTCTTCGTGACTATGACGTGCAATCCGAAATGGGTCGAGATAGAGGAAAATCTATTCGCTGGGCAGACCGCAGCCGATCGACCAGACCTCGTCGCACGTGTATTTGTCCTGAAGGTACAATTATATTCAAGAAACGCATTCAGTGTGTTAATTTTCAGTACTTCGCTATGATGAAGCTGATCAAGAACCGGAGGATATTCGGCAAAGTCATCGGCTACGTGACAGTGTTCGAATGGCAGAAACGTGGGCTTCCTCACACGCACACGCTCCTGATCCTCGACCCCAATGATCGGTTCCGAGGAGCTGCCGACATCGACGCTCGCATGACTGCTGAACTTCCCGATCCGAAGACACGACCAGCTCTGAACAACGTCGTCACGAACACCATGATGCACGTCTGTGGTGGACACTGCTTAAAGGATGGGGTCTGCTCCAAGAAGTTCCCCATTCCGTACGCAGAAAACACGCAGATCGACGATCGTGGAATGGTGGTCTATCGACGACGAGATGACGGACGCACACACGTCGATCGACAAGGCAACGTCTTGACCAACCGCAACGTCGTCGTCTACAACCCAGAGCTGTCGGAAGTGATGGTCGCCCACGTCAACGTCCTCGCAGTCACTGGCAACGGTGGCTACAAGTACATCTACAAGTACGCCACAAAGGGACACGCGAAGACAAAGGTTAACCTCGAGGGGAAGCTAGAGAATCGCAACGACTTCAAGCAACACATCGAAGCACGATATCTCTGCTCCTACGAAGCCTTCCATCATACGTTTGGTTTCCCAGTGGACGATTTCAGCCACACCGTCTTCAAGTTGGCTCTCCACTTGGAAAACTCGGAAACCATCGTGTTCGTTCCCAATCGTGCCAGAGAAGCATCCGAAGATGTCCGTCCAACGTCTCTCGTGGCTTTCTTTGCAAAGAACAAGTCGTGTCGTGAGATGGTTGAACGCGGAAACGTCCCAGTTGGATTCATCGACTCGCGCACCCTGCTGTACACGCAAATGAACGACCACTTCCGATTTGATCGGTCAACATACACATGGGTCCAACGAAAGTACAAGTCAAACTCCATCTCTCGACTTCCCGCCGTAAGCCCAATGATGACCGAACTGCACTCACTACGTGTCCTGCTGTTAGCCGTCAAAGGTGCAGAGAGCTTCTCGGACCTCATGAAATTGGACAACGGAGAACATTGCGACACGTACCTTGAATCTGCCATCCGACGAGAGCTAATAGTCGACGACGACTACCAAAGAAGGGCGTTTGACGAAGTAGCTGATGCTTTCTTCCCAGCTCAACTACGATCATACTTTGTCGCGCTCTTCGCGTTCGCCGAAGTTTCGGACGTGGCAAGCTTCTGGGAGCACGCCAAGGATAAAATGAGCGAAGACCATCTCCTCACGATGACCGCCGAAGAAGCTATTTTGAAGACATGGATGGAAGTCTGCGAGAAATTGCAAAGGTTTGTTGTTATTGAACCAAACGGTTTATTTATGAACTGTATTTCAGAATTGGAGTAGACTTCTCCGTCTCGGTTCCACGTCCGCCTGGTCACATTGCTCTAGAAGAAGACGCGGCAGTCCCTTTTCCTGTCGATGAGAGTGTGGACGAAGCTCAACGAATGTACAGTAGACTGAATCCCGAACAACATCAGGCCTTTGATGAGATAGTCAAGGAAGTGTTTGCAAAATCACGGACTACACTATTCTTCATCGATGGCCCTGGTGGAAGCGGGAAGACGTTTCTGTACATGACGCTTTTTCATGCTTTCAACGCCAAAGGGTTAAAGGTATTATTTTCTTAGTTTCTCTCTCACTATTTTTTTGAAGATTGCCTGCACAGCGTGGACCGGGATCGCAGCGAACCTGCTGCCCAACGGACGAACAGCCGCTTCGCTCTTTGGGTTGGACGTTGGACAAGACTGCAAGTCGTCCAAAATACGACCACAATCATCGCAAGCCGAGTTCCTAAGAAGTATTGATATATTTTTTTGGGACGAAGCGAGCATGATTCCAAAGACGGCGTTGGAGACGACGGATCAGTTGTTGCAGGAGCTGATGGGGAACAGTCAGCCGTTCGGAGGCAAAACTTTCGTTTTTGGAGGAGACTTCAGACAAGTAAGTTGTAGATACAAAGAGCTGTGTTGATTCCATTATTCAGGTATTGCCTGTTCTGAAAAGAGCTACGACGGCTGAACAAACCCTGAACACCATCAAGTTCTCCCGCATCTGGCCGTTGGTCAAGCAACTCAGGCTGTCGACCAACATGCGTGTCACATCTGGTGATGCCGAATGGACGAAGTGGCTCATTGACGTAGGGGAAGGTCGATGTAACGACGACGCGAGCACCATCGAGATTCCCGTTGCTCTCAAAACGGACGACATTGTGCGTGAAGTTTACACGAATGTCTCCGCAGCAACGGATTTCTCTGACACCATCATTCTCGCACCTACTAACCTCAACGTCGACCACATCAACGAGATGGTTATGAATAAGATGGAAGGTATAGAAAAGGTAACAGTTCACTTTGTACTTTCGAATAATATTTGTTTTCAGACGTATACCAGCTACGACGTGTTGCCGAGTGGATGCACGGAGGATCCGACAATGGTCACGCCGGAAGTCCTGAATAGTGTCACGAGTCCGAGTCTGCCGATGCACCAACTGAAGTTGAAGAAAGGATGCCCCGTCATCCTTCTACGGAACCTGGATGTCGCTGCGGGGTTGTGCAACGGCACGAGGCTCATCGTGGACACTTTTCATCAGAGGTCACTGGGTTGTTCGTTTGCCTGTGGTCCAAACAAAGGCAAACGGGTACCTATACCGAGGATCGCGTGCACGCAAGACGATGGAACCACAATCCCCATCAAAAGGATCCAGATCCCCGTCCGGCTCTGCTTTGCCATGACCATAAACAAAAGTCAAGGGCAAACCTTTACGAAGGTTGGCCTCTCTCTCAACACTCAAGTTTTTGGTCATGGTCAGCTCTACGTCGCATTGAGCAGAGTTCGTTCGAAAGACCAGCTGAAGATCCAGTACGACACTGAGAGAGTTCAAAACGTCGTCTTGACCTCCATTCTCCAATAACCTATGTATGCAGAGTATTCATTAGCCCGTACATGTACTATTTTCAATCTTTGTATCATAATTAGGTAAATATCGTGTTTTATTAACATAATTACCATGTCCCATGTTCTTATGTGAAAGTTAATTTTTTTGTGAAATAGTTTTATTTCTGTTATCGACGTTCAATATTAAGTTGTTTTCAAAATAGGAAAATGTTTACTAATAAACGTTTTTCTGATCATAGTGTTCAAGTGATAAAGTGGTGTCAAGTAGTTACAGAATGGGACATAAGTATTGATCGGTGTTAAAACCGCTGCCATGTAGCACGTATAAAGTCAGAAGTGTTTTGCAGGGGCTCCGCCCCCTGCTGTAAAAAACCATATAAAAATTCAACTCGGAAAAACATATCTCGAATGTAGAATTGCGCCACATGCCCAACAAGTACAAGCAGCACCTGAGCGCAGCGAAGGTTTACCTGCTTGTGGTTTAATAGATAAATTTTGATCTTCCAGATAACGCTCTCGACCAAAGTTGATTTCTTTAAACCAGGGAAAGCTTAAGTTGAATACCCATGGCGAGTATCAATATTTCTTGCACTGTTAGTGATTCTTCTAGAAGAACAATCATTTGTGTTACATCGTGTTTAATAAAGGGAAACATTGGAAACAATTGAAGACCGTTCAGAATCAATATAATCCAATTCAGGCATCGGAACAACGGAAATTGGAACGGTCGGCGATATATTGATGCTGCTCCTTGAAGACGCTCCGGCTGTTTTTAGCCATTGCCAGATCATATTTCCTTATTCCTAAAAGCTTCCTCGCCTTTTGTTTCTCACTTCGTTGTCTTTTCTGATCTCATTTCATGCTGCTACTGAAAGAAAATACTGTGCAAGAGTGCTCGAAAGTGAAGATAGACAGCGCTGAGACGTAGAGAAATAGAGTTACAGTCACCAATCTAGACTAGGTGTTTTGATCTGAAGTCGAAGAAGTTATCGTATACTGTATTGAGCAGCCAGGTGTATCGAATAAATTTGGAAGTATGAGCTAAACTCTTCATTTGTTTTGCCAGAACAATTAGTGAAGTTAAGAGAGGTCGAACACCTACAGTAATCTACACATCTACACAATGAGCTCTTGCATAGAAACTTTCTGAAACAAAAGTTCCAGTTCTCACAGTTGCTCTCAATGAGCGTGTGCCTTCTTTAAGTGCTTAACCAAGTTACCGTAATACCCTTTCCATTGCTGTAGACTGCAGGTCAAATCTCTTCCTCCACCGTAACCATTTCCTTATGCTAACCGAGGGCAACTGTGACTGGATCCGTCCGCGCGAATGATTATCTTGTTCGCTTATCACTTTACTATCCTCCTCCCCCCACTCGCCTGTTTTTCACCTATGGAAGTGTGAACTTTTGGTTTATCTTTTGATAGTCGCTTGAATAAAGTCTTTTGAGCTTCAGAAAACAACATTTTGTCACTAAAACGGTGAGAATTTTCATGAATCAACGACAATTTCACTTCAAAAAGAAGATGTTGGTGCTATACCACTCTTCGTCGAGGACCATTAGTTACAATTCCAAAAACAAATTTTCAACTGATGATTGTCAACTTTGGATTGATAAATTTTCACAGAAATTAGAGGAAAAAACAAGCAGTCAAAATTTTGGATTGCCGTCCAATCGATTTTGTAAATTTTACGATTTTACCATTGAAAAATCATCGAGCTCGATAATTCTTCATCAATACAGAAAGTTCAGAAAAAAAATAGTGAAAGCTAGGTGAAAGTCTAATAACTAACTGGAACCCACTTAAATTTAAAACACATCATGGCATATTACTGGCTAGGATAGTTTTGAATATAGCCAGATCTACTAAAACCAACGTTATTTCAAAACTAATTCCAGTATTCAGTTATTTTGTTTTTTTGTGATAAAATTTTGAATTCATTTGGAATGAAGCAGAAAGTACCCGTCAACTCCTTATCTCAAACAGTATTTTTTAACTCTCAAAATGAGTTACTCATCGTTAACTTAAACTCCCCTAGTCATTTGACAACAATCCAAGTGTTCACTTTTAGAACACCGTGAGTGCAAAACAACATTTATTGAGTGTTTTGGCTCGAGACAAGACTGTAATCGTGTCTATAAACATTCCTCCCGTTAAGGTGATTAACTGATACTTCCGTGTCACGGTCTCGGTGACTTTTGAAGATCGTCTGTGTTGTTTCTGATCATTCTCGTATCTGATTTCGTTTTTTCTCTTTAGAATTGAATTTCAAGGTACATATGTAAACTACCACATGGTGTTAGTATTCATTAAAACTTTTTTCAAGTTGGCATGAGAACGATGATTTTTGGGTTATTTTGATAGAAGCAGAAACTATTTATAAGTTCAGTTACCAAGTGTAGTTCGGTAGATTTCTCAAATGAATCATTGGAAATAAAACAGAACATTTCGATAATTCTGAGTGGAAATGGCTGAAAACTGTAACTGTAAAAAGACTGAAACCTACCAAAAATGTTTTCTCTCTCTCTCTCTCTTTCTCTCTCTTTCTCTTTCTCTCTCTCTATCTCTCTCTCTCTCTCTCTCTCTCTCTCTCTCTCTCTCTCTCTCTCTTTCTCTCCCTCTCCTTCTCTTACTATCTCCTACCTTTGATACCATACCCCTTTTATGTTTCAAATTGATAACATTTGTTGGTATTGTTTGAGTTGAAACTGTCCAGATTAAAATCTGATCGTCACATACTCCCTAACAAAACATTTTCGGTTTTACATATTGTCCACATGTTTTCATCTCTCAGCCCCACTTCAGCATATTTAGAGTGGTGGTATGGTAGTAAAGTACTGCAAATAATTCTTATAATTTATTCAATTCTACCAACACGCTGTTGGTACATATAAAAAGTGTAGTTGTCACTTTTTCTGCAAAATTCTGAATTAAATCTTCACAACTCATTGAGAGCTATATTCAGGATTTGTAGTTCACAAATTTTTCAGATGGGTTATCCAACCGTGGAAAAACGGGAAGGCCCGAGTGGCCTGAACGTGAAGTCTATAATCATTGCAATACTTACGGTAGCCTTTTGCTGCGCTGTGACTTCTCTGATAACATATTTTCTGGCTGAGCAGCACTTCAAGAACAAGTTTGTTTTTGAAATTGAGTGAGAGAGAGAGAAAAAGAGAAAGAGATAGAGAAAAAGAAAGAAGTTTGCAGTACCAGAGATTCTGATGAAACAGATGACACGGTTCCACCTACTGTTGCCCTGAATGACACGGACAACGAAGATTCGATATCGGCGTCTGAATTAAGGTTGCCTGAAAATATTATACCAGGTAGATCATATGATTCTATTGTCACATAAGAATTCAGAAACCTACCATCTTGACCTGAAGATCTATCTCCCCGGATATGGTCATTACAATGGAGACGAGAAGAATCTAACCTTTGACGGTGCCGTCAGTATCCAGGCAAAAGTTCGAGAAGCAACCAATAAAGTCACGTTGCATAGTGTTGAATTGAAGATTGTCAAGGAAAAAACTTCTGTCAAGAGGGTAAGAATGGATTAGAGATGATTTCTGATCTTGATGTTTTCAACCGTTCTACATTTTTCAGAACCAATACTTATTTTCTCATATTTTGTCCTTTTAGTTAATTGTTCAAGAGCAATGTTCCGATACTGATCTGATTTGAGCATTCGAGATATGATATCAAAAAGTTATCGTTATGAATATAGTATGAACTTTCCATTGATGAAGTTCTTTTCAGTCAGATGGTAGTGACATTAACATACGTTCTATAACTGCTCACGAAAAGCTTCAAATGATTGATCTGGATCTGGATGAAGAAATCAGAAAGGAGGACATCACAATCAGGGTAGGAGAAAGAGAGAGAGAGAGAGAGAGAGAGAGAGAGAGAGAGAGAGAGAGAGAGAGAGAGAGAGAGAGAGAAATCTCAATTCAGATTCACTATCACGGTAAAATCCGAGACGACCTGTCTGGACTCTACCAAGCAAAGTACGCTGACGACCATGGAATTGAAAAGTGAGAAGCCCAAATCTCTGATGTCAAAAAAGCTTCAGAATCGTCGCCGTAACTCAATTCGAAGCTTCTGAAGCCAGAAAAATGGTGCCTTGCTTCGATGAGCCCGCTATGAAGGCCAACTGGACTGTCAGTGTGATCCACCCAAGAGGCACCACAGCACTGGGAAATGGAATAGAGGAGGGAAGACCGGAGCAGTGAGTGAGATGAACTCTATTGGGGAGGGGTGTTAACTGGCTGGGTGGTCTGGATGAGAAGTTATGATCTCAAAGTAACCGTGAAGACATCAGAATTTAATCGAAATAGACTGTTTTCTATGTGAATGATCAAAAATTCAGAACAATGCTGACATCTCATGTTTTCTATAATTTTTCATTCAGTTACAATAAAGGTCGACAAAAATTTACATTCAAACATCAAACTCTTTGAAAAAGAGAAAATTATGAACGTTTTAATTTTTTAAAAAATATAATGAGAAACATTTTTTCAGAGTCGACAGAAACTTCCAGAAGACAACTTTCAAAACAACCCCAAAAATGTCTTCATATCTTCTGGCCATATTCGTTTCCGACTTTGAGAAGAAGGAAGCGTACACAAAGACCGGAGTTCTTGTGAGTACATACTGTATGTAACTTTGGTTCATCGTGTATTTCAGATCCGAGTATGGGCCAGGAAAGAAGCAAAGGAGCAGACAAAATATGCCTTGGAAGCTGGAAAGAAAGTTTTGGATTATTACGAGCAGTATTATGGAATTCACTTCCCGCTTGAGAAGCAAGGTGAGAAAATCTCTCTCTCTCTCACACACTCTCTGTCTCCTGATCTCTCTGTATTCTGATCTCCTGCCTTATTCTATTATTGTACCTTTCAAAATCACAAGTTTCAGATATGGTCGCTATCCCGGACTTCGCAGCAGGTGCCATGGAGAACTGGGGCTTGGTCACCTACAGAGAGACTGCTCTGCTATACGACAAGAACATCTTCTCACCATCAGCAAAATTGCGAGTATCGCTTGTCATTGCTCACGAGCTGGCACATCAGGTAGCGTCGTTATTTTCATTTTTTAATCGCTATTTTCAGTGGTTCGGGAACTTGGTCACCATGAACTGGTGGGACGACTTGTGGCTTAACGAAGGTTTCGCTACTTTTGTGGAGTTCGCTGGAACGAAGGAAATCAGCAATGGAGAACTCAATGTGGTGAGGGAGAAAGAGAAAGAGAGAGAGAAAGAAAGAAAGAAAGAAAAGAGAGAGAGAGAGAGAGAGAGAGAGAGAGAGAGAGAGAGAGAGAGAGAGATTTTCAGGAGAACAATTTCGTCACGGATACACAGTCCTTCGGATTCGCAGCAGATTCAGTAGCCAACTCACATCCACTGTCCTTCAGAATTGACAAAGTATCGGAAGTCAGAGAAGCTTTTGATTCTATCACGTACAGCAAAGTGAGTGATCCAGAAGAAATCAAACAGTAGAATATACTTTAGGGAGCTTCAGTCATCAGAATGCTGAAGTACGTAATGGGAGAAGATGCTTTCAGAGATGGATTGAAGGTTTGGTCCAGGCTAAACCTCACTACGATATTCGAATTAGCTAAACTAGGCTTGTAAAATTTCTTTGTTTTCTCAATTTTCGAAGTCGTAGAAAAAACTGAAAACTGTAAAAATCAGACCCCAAAGGGGAATATTTATAACGAAAATGTCATCTGAATCATTAATCATTTCTCATTCATCGTGATATATAGTTATGGACACCTTAAATTTTAGGCTAAGGTAAGGTTTAAAGCACTAGTTACCTAAAAAGCTAAGATTCGACCAAAGCTTGAACCAGGTTATTCTTGAACCAGGTTTATTTCCATCTATATATCGTTGGAGGCCAAGGACCATATAAAAATAAGATAGGGCTAGATGAAAACTATAGGATGGGTGGGGTAGGACGGTCCAACCGTAATCGAGTAGCTCGGTCTTGCTTAATTTACTATCATGGGGTCGGGCGCTGTCGTGTTGAAGATAGATTTTCGCATCGGCTTCGCGAGTAGAAATGAGATGAGCTTCGAGGGCTCGTAGATGACGAACATAGAGTTTATTGTTCATAATAGTACCAGCCTTTGAGGTCTCCCAATTTTCTATACCACGAACAGACCACCAGACGGAGAGCATCACTTTTTTGCCATGAAAATCAGCTTTGGAAACGCCTGGAGCAGAGGAATCGTCATTTACACAAGCGACCTTCCGTACAATATTAGGGTAGACTATCCACTTCTCATTGTCAGTAATGATAAGATCGAGTGATTGAAGACGGCGTTGAGAGGCGAGCACAGACATCGACATGTCAACCCTCCGAATTCGATCAAAATCGGTGATACCATGGATTACCCAACTTTCGAGCATCTTTTTCTTGTTGATGACCTGAGCTTTTTTGCAATAGTGGAATGGTTGAAGCCACTTGTGTACTCCAATTCACGAGTATTCACACATGGCTCAGCCTCCCGGCTTCAAGTAGCTTGTCCGTATTCATCTCAGATCGACTATAGTCTCAGATCGAGTATACCTGACCTGGGAACATCTTCGAGGTTGTATCTCTTCTCATTCAATTAAATGTTCCATTTGTTCACTGTACTCGCAGATCATACAGTGTCGTTGTACGTTTGCTTAGGACTATCCCTGGCTCCCTTTTGGTTGGAGCCAGAAAGGTAAGGAAACAGCAAAAAATGACGGTCGTGAAAATTTCCGCGGAAAAAAGGGCTACCATTACTTATCAATGAAACTTAGTGAAGACTCACTCAGACTACTAGCGAGGGGAAGACTCATCAATAATAATTCACTGAAGGAGAGGGGCGGTTGTGGTCTTGGAAAGCCAGGATGTGTACTCAAAAACACCCCAAAATATTCGGGGACTTAATCGACAACCTAATAAATGATTCATGATTCAGATGACGGTTTCGTTATAAGTCAAAGATGCGAACTAATCAAATTTTTGGTTTTGCACAAAAACAATTGCAGTAGTGATTATTCGAAAACTCAATTCCCCTTTTTTCAAGCAAATTTCCCGGAAATAAAAATTCAATAATCAAAAAAGTCTAGATTTCAGCAGTCTGAAAAAATAGCTATAGCTCTATAGAGTATACCAGATTTTTGTTCACCAGCTCTATTTACCAATTTTCTCAAGTAACATCTACTGGAGCATTCAATATTTATTCAGTAATGAAATTCAACTTTTCAGTCGTACCTAGAGAAATATGCCTATTCCAACGCCAAGGCAGCAGATCTTTTTGCTGCTCTAAACGAGAAGTCGAGAGACGATGTCCTCGGGCCAGATGGAAAACGTCTGGATGTTGTTAATTTTGCAGAGCAGTGGACCACTCAGGTAGAAAAATAAAAGGTCAAGCAAATGTACCGTACTTAGATGGGATTTCCACTCGTTAGTGTATCAAGAGAAAATGTGACTCATGTGAAGATCAGTCAAGAAAGGTTCAAGCTGAACGAGAAAAGCGAACTGCCAAAAAAGTACAGTGAACCGAAGTTTGGGTGAGATTTGTTTTCTGTTTTCTTCCTCCCGGTCTCTCTCTCTCTCTCTCTCTCTCTCTCTCTCTCTCTCTCTCTTTCTTACTGTCCCATCGTGTTATCTTTTCTCAGAAAACATTTTTGGGGAGACAAAACTGCAACTTCATCGATACAACATAAACAAATTTCACAAAAGCCTTTTTCACACCAAAATTGTAATTTTTACCACATATGAAATACGCTCTACCAATGAAAAAGAAAAGGATCAAGAGTGGGAACACAAAAATGATTCTGAATTCTGATTTTTGAGAAAGAAAATCGTGATTTATCTGCACGATGAGTATCTGAATAGGTGAAAAAGAAAGCACAAACGTTGTTTACTTGAATGGACCTTTCTACGATAACATGGAAGAGATAAAAATGATATTTCAGATTTAAATGGGACGTTCCCTTATGGTACTCTATTGGTGAAGAACTTGATGAGAAGTTCACTTGGTTACCGGCAAACAGCCCAATCTTCATTGAAACAACTGATGCTATTGTTCTGAATGTTGACTCGAAGGGTTTCTATCGTGTCAACTACGATGGGAGTGAATGGAAAAAGATTGGAGAGAATCTTTTGTTGAATACTGATGTGAGCGGTTTTCATGCTTCTGCTGATAGAGAGAGATAAAGAGAAAGAGAAAGAGAGAGAGAGAGAGAGAGAGAGAGAGAGAGAGAGAGAGACCCAAAAGAACTAAAATAATACCGAAATCATGGAATGAAGAAATTTCAGATTTACTCCGACAAGACCAAGTTCCGCCTTATCGACGATGTCTTCACGATGGCCAAACTCGGACACACCAACTACGATGTTGCAATGAACCTTATTCAATTCATCAAAAAGGACACCGGATATTTGCCATGGAAAGCTCTGAAGTGGAGTTTGGACTCGATCTTGGAGTACTATGGAAGCGATCCGGAGAGAGATGGCATAAGGGTTGGTTCTAAGCGAAATTCTGATTGAAAAATAGACAAACGAAACGTTTTCTCTACAGTTTCTACACCAATGTTAGACATTCGTTTGAACTTCTGAAAAAAAATTAAAATTTTCAAAAATTTCAAAATAGATTATTTGTTCGTGAAAATGTTCCCCCCTACTCCAAACATGATAAAACCAGAACTTGTCCTGCTCAACAAGAATAATTTAACCTTCACCAGAAATACATGGTAAAGCTCTTCCGAATGGCGAATGTATCCAACTCATGGGACTTTATCTCATCCAACTACCCACAAGACGAGTACTTTGAGGAAGTGTGAGTGGAACCAGCGATAGGTCGGCAACCGAGAGAATTTACAGCGAATTGGCGACCATGCTGAAAATCAGTGAAGCCACTGACATGGAAGATGAACCGACGTTGAAGAACATTTCGCATATTTTCACCACGCAGGTTGAGGGAAAGTGCTCGGAGAAGGATATGACTTCAAGATGTGCGCACTCGACGTGAGTGTCCCACAAAAATATGAACATCAGTGTCTATCCTATCTGTCACTGTGGCTAAGCGTGTTTCCAGGGTTCCGGCACCATTGCGACCGACTGTCTACTGTGTTGGGGTCAAGAAAGGAGGAAAACCGACTTTTGAGAAAATGATGCAATGGTACAGGAATGAAAAAGACCAGAAGGAAAGATCAGTGATCATGAAGGCTCTTGGATGTGTAGATGACGCGACTTTATTGAAGGGGTTCGTGATTTTATCTCTCTCTCTCTCTCACTCTCTTTCTCTCTCTCTCTTTCTCTCTCTCTCACTCTCTTTCTCTCTCTCTCTCTCTCTCTCTCTCTCTCTCTCTCTCTCTCTCTCTCTTTCTTGTTCCCTCTCCTCTCTCAGCATAAAGATAGCTCACACCAGTTTTCAACAAAAGATTCTCTCCAATCTTCTTCCATTCACTTCCATCGCAGTTGACACGATAGAAACCCTTCGAGTCGACATTCAGAACAATGGCATCAGTTGTTTCAATGAAGACTGAGCTGTTTGCCGGTAACCAAGTGAACTTCTCATAAAGTTCTTCACCAATAGAGTACCATAAGGGAACGTCCCATTTAAATCTGAAACATCATTTTCATCTCTCCCATGTTATCGTAGAAAGGTCCATACAAGTAAACAACGTTTGTGCTTTCTTTTTCACCTATTCAGATACTCATCGTGCAGATAAATCACGATTTTCTTTCTCACACATCAGAGTTCAAAACAATTTTTGTGTTCCAATACGTACTGATAACTCCCATTCCTGTTCCTTTTCTGTTGCATTGTGACATCGTTTTGCATATGTGGTTAAAAATTGCAATTCGTGATGTGTTTTGCACATGTTGTAAAAATTACAATTTTGGTGTGAAAATGGCTTTTGTCTCTCTCTCTCTCTCTCTCTCTCTCTCTCTCTCTCTCTCTCTCTCTCTCTCTCCCTCGCTCTCTCATTTGCACACTCTCTCTTTTTACTCTCTCAATCATCAACTTTAGACTTCTCATCAACGCCATTAAAATCAACGGAAGCGACATCAGACTTCAAGATATGACCTCTGCCTTCGACGCAGTGAGCAGTAACCCGATGTCGTCCGACTTTATGCTTAATTTCTTCATTGATAGATGGAGTCAGATTTATGAGAAGTGAGACACCCCAAGTGAAATGTGTTAGAAACAATACTTCAGAGGAAAATCAACAAAGTCCATTTTGTCAAGAGTCGTTAGAATCGGGACTAGCAACATTTTCACAAGGTCCCAGTTGGAAATGGTGAGAGAGAGAGAGAGAGAGAGAGAGAGAGAGAGAGAGAGAGAGAGAGAAAGAGTGAGAGAGAGAAAGAGTGAGAGAGAGAGAGAGAGAGAGAGAGAGAGAGAGAGAGAATATTTCAGTTCTCCAACTTCCGCAAGAAGACACCAACCACTAAAGACATTCTGGCGTTCAACATTGGTGAAGAGAGTGCAGAAGCGAAGGTGGAATGGAGAGAGAAACATTTCGGCCCGGTGTCCAAAATGTTCAACATGGCTCAAGCCACAATGCACAAATAACGACTCTGGACGTTGCAACACAGTCGGGTTGTGTTGATTATAACGATCGAGTTGTTTTGTAGTCAATCTAACTATCTATTGTTTTCTTGCACTGTGTATAAATTATAACCATCTTATGTGGAGGAGAAACTTGTTTAAAATAGTTTGTCTAATGTTCAGAATCCTACTGGTTCCGCATAGAAAAAGATGGATTAAAAACTCATAGTAAGGAAGGACAACTCCCCCTTTTTTTGTAATGTTGCTTTTTTATTTTGGAGAAATGGAGAGAGAGAGAAAAAAAAGAAAGAAGGTAAGAAAAAGAAAATGAAAAAAACAAAGAAGAAACAAAAATTTATTTCACTTCTAATACTTTTTTCCTGGATATAAGGGAGATTTACTACCAGGAACTATTGAACATGGCTGAAACAATGATGTCAATGTTGAGGAGATGCCATGGAACTTACTTCACGAATTCGAAAAGCTGAGAAGTAATGTAGAATACGATAACGAAGAAGAATGCTGAACCGAGACAGAGAATACCAACGATTAATGTTACATAGAAACAGCTCAAACCATCATCTTCAATATCATCGTATTCAAACTGAAGTTATGCTTATTACAGATGAAAAAGTTTCACTCATTATTCCATACTATCTCTCCCTCTCTCTCCTTCTCTCTCTCTCTCTCTCTCTCTCTCTCTCTCTCTCTCTCCCTCTTTCTCTCTCTCTCTCTCTCTCTCTCTCTCTCTCTCTCTCTCTCTCTCTCTCTCTTTTCTCTCTCTCTCTCTCTCTCTCTCTCTCTCTCTCTCTTCTCTCTCTCTCTCTCTCTTTCTCTCTCTCTCTCTCTCTCTCTCTCTCTCTCTCTCTCTCTCTCTCTCTCTCTCTCTCTCTCTCTCTCTCTCTTTCCCGTGATCTCTGTCTTTCACCCCCTCTCTCTATGCCCAGAGAAACCTCATCATCAAAATCAGAATCATCATCAGTTTCGGAGGAGTGGTAACGTTTTGAAGACATCGTATCAAAATGAATAGATTTGTTACGTTTTTAATCACGTTTTTGTACGAGCGTAAATCTAGTTTTTTAAAAAGAAGTTTCAACATCGATGGGTTTCCGAGTTTTCTCTCTGACGAATAATATAACGTTATGGAAAACTTGGAAAAAATTGGTCTTATCAAAAAATGAATAGTAAAGAGTGGAATACGCATACTTCTTCGGATACTTTGGAAGAAGCACTAATGGCTTTTCATTTCTCAAAAATCACAATGGAAAAGTTTATTGATGGGTCAATGATTCGAACTGTCTACGGACGAAAACAACCGCTTGATCATACTGGTATCGGACGAATACCAGCGGCTCATCATTGAAATCGGCGTATTTTTGTCTGAAACATTTATAATAAAAAGGTTGAATTATGAACCAATTGGTTAGAGCTTGATTACTCACATATAAGACGCTCTTTCTTTTTCGCATTCTCTCGCCGAGCGTCTGCGTCTAGCAATTATGCATACACTCTCACTCTCTCAGTCGACCTCGCAAGCCAAAATTAATCCAAGACATATTCTAAAGAGTTTTGAGAGATTCTAATTCACTAAATTTGCAAACCATCAAATACATAGTTGATTTGCGTGTTCAAAAACTAGCTTTTTACTTTTTTTTTTAAAACAATATTTTGAGCAAGGAATATTACTGCAGACTGCAGATTGCAGTGTTACATGAGGTCATGCGCGGAGAATTTCGTGCGCTCTATCCAAAACAGCGCTATCTGTTACGACCTGATCTCGCGACCCATTCTCAGCTCATAGATATCAGATCAAAGTAGTCTGAACGCTATTCAAAAGATATGAAAAGCCGATTCTTCATACTGTTTGACCCGTGGGCAGCTGGCAAAAGCTTTTACCAGAGTCAGACGTGTCATTACCGTTTCGAAAGGACGCGAAACATTTTTTCAACAATAACTACTTTGAGACGTTTTGACAACTTACCCCGACGTTGTCGTATACGCGATGAAGACGATAAAACTTCCACAAAGGATGAAAACAGCAAGAATGAGGAAAACAGTAATTGCTGCCAGACAACAGTATTTCTTAGCCATATCATGTCTCAACCCCAATTCGGACTGAAATGGCACCGTTTGTGGCACATGAGATAGAAGATATTACCGCTTCCTCGGTATAGTCATCGCTGTCAGAAGATGAAGATGATGAATATGCACGCCGGGAAGACATGATAGAAATAAACTGGAGATGCGGTTATCGCACGTGGAGCGAATGAGTACACGTTTTTTGAATGTTCTTGTTTTTATAGGTACAGAGGGGTTGTTCTCCTATCCCTCTTCTATGAATTTGGCAGAATGTTTACAAAATAGAAGGATCGTTATATTTGAGACATTTCCCAAGATTGACAATAGTTGACGTCTTTTTGATGACCACGATCGAGGAAGTCGATTAACAGTTGCTGTTATATTTCCTCAATATTTTACAAAAGGAGAATGTTCGAAGTGTTGTCGATACTATCCACGCATAATTCAGGAATTCCTCACTTGGAGAGCTGCCATTGTAGAAATCCACAAGATTAAGAGTGAATAGTAACGACTTTGCTGATATTCCATTGACGGTGAGCAATCAGAAGGAAGAAGTCATGTTTTGAATTGAAGAAATTTGTCGAAAAGTTGGACAAGAAGTCTGTCTTAAACTCTCAATGGAGTGAAATTAATCCGAACTACCTCGATGACCAAAAGTACAAGGAAGTTTGAACGGACATTGAATTACAGAGAAGTTAGAACAAGTTTCAGAAACTATTGACTCTTGCTGAAATAAGCCGAAGACGATAATACAGAATTGTTAGGTGAGTAAATCTTTATCATTTTGATGAAATAATGAACAGAAGAATGAACGTGTACCCAATGAGTGGGCAATTTCCGAACATGCAACTATTCCTTCCAATCATGGTTTCTTCGGATGGATCGAAAAGGAGTTTATGCATCGTTTTCGGTGTAGTATTCATGTTGCTTGTGGATCCAGCCGCATGTTCGCTTTCAAGACAAAGAGCCACGTAAGATTTCTCTATAAGGCTCACTCACCTTCCTTTCTTTAGTTTGGTACCAAAGAAAAATTCCGAACCAACTGCAGCTGAGCTTCGACTACCGACTACAGTCGTGCCAAGTTTTGCGATTCCGCTTCTGAATTTTATTAAATGATTTAGACGACTACCAGCTCCAGATTAAAGTTCATCTACCCGGATACGACTACAACCCAGGAAACAAGACGGAAACGTTCGAAGGACGTGTGAAGATCAACATCACGGTTCTGGAGGATATCAAATCATTCAGACTGCACGCGTTCGAGTTGAACCTTTTGTCCATAACGTTTAAAGAGGTTTTGTGTTTTTTAAAACTCATCGTAATTTTTAATTTCAGTCGAGTGGAATGAATAGGCTTGTTTGGGCAAAAGAATTGCCAGAACTTCAGATGATAGAAGTCGACTTTTTACATCGGGTATCCCCTGGAAATTACTTTTTGGAAGTAGGATTGAGAAGATCTGAAAAAAAGATATATAATTCAGCTTACTTTCGAGTCAAAGCTCCGAACAGATATGAATGGCCTGTACAAATCGACGTACACTGAAAATAATGTTTTGAGGTGGGTAAAGTGTTAAAATGATGATTTTTGGTTTTCTTTCTTCGTTTGGAGCAAGAAGAAGGTTTCTCAAAACAATTTATTTCACAGAACAATTGCTGTTACACACTTTGAAGCATCTACAGCCAGAAAAATGGTCCCATGCTTTGATGAACCAGGAATGAAGGCAAACTGGACGGTAACCGTAATCCATCCCCGAGGGACTTTGGCACTGAGCAATGGAATTGAGCTCGCCAGCTGGGAGTGAGAAATCTGTGAAATGAGCGAAATAGAAAAATTCAGTTCCGAAGGAATGATTGAGACAAAGTTCAAAACGACTCCAAAGATGTCAACTTACCTGCTCGCCATTTGTGTAGCTGACTTTGTCAAGAGAGAAGGAAAATTGAAGAGTGGTGCTCTTGTGAGTACTTTTTTTTAAAACTATTGAATGTTTATTAACAGTAATAAACAAAAGAAGACCAGACCAATGCCAGCAATAGCAAAGGTAGCTGGTTAGCATAAATCGTAATAGGAGACAATTTCTAAACATAAAATGGCTATTAATTAATATGACGCATATCTGGTGTGACTTCAGTGTTCTTTAGTTGTTTTTTGGTGAGTGTACAAAAAATCGGCTTGCTTCTCGCAGTAATATTGGTGATGTGGTCACGTGGTTCGAAGATCAGTCCGTCAGCCAGTCTGTCAGTCAGCACGTGTAAGCTCGGCCTGCTTCTCACAGCAATGTCGGTGATGTAGTGACGTGGTTCCAAGATCGATCCGTTAGCCAGTCAGTTAAGCCATTTCGTCAATCAGCCAGATAGGTGAAATTGAACAAGATTAGTACATGATATGAAGAAAAAAAGGCGATTTTGGAATGATTGAGTGATGCAAAATGAAACAAGATGGATTATTTTACAAAAGAGATGGCGGAATTTCCTGAAAGAGCAGTGAGTTTGGAATCGTATTTATTATTTTTTTCATTTCTCTCAGTTTGGTATCAGAGGAAAATAGGTGACAAATACGATTCCAAATAGATGCAGTGTATAAAAGGAAAGGACTTTGGCAATGTACTTTTAGGAACTGGCAGTTTCTTATTGCAATCGTTCTTCTTTAGGTCCGAGTTTGGTCAAGACGCAGCGTGTACTCCAACACTGAATACGCACTGGAAGCCGCGATAAAGACGACAAACTACTACGAAAAATACTATGATATTCCGTTCCCGTTGGAGAAGCAAGGCATGAGAACAAGATGATCCAGACTTACAACAACATAATTCAGATTTGATCGCGGTTCCTGACTCCGAGTTGGGAGCAATGGAGAACTGGGGAATGATCACTTTCAAAGAAATATATTTGTTGTATGATCCAGCAATCGACACACCACTTGCAAAAAGGCAAATTGCTGATACTGTTACACATGAGCTCGCACATCAGGTAAGCTGGAAACAGACAAGAATTTAGTGTTATCAAGACGGGAGTAAGGAAGTTTTTACACCAGTAAATGCTCGACTTCTCTGTGTATCTGTTCGAGACTTTGTTGTTCCCGTTTTTTAACACTTTCACACTGTCAACATAATTATCACAGTGGTTTGGAAATTTGGTCACAATGAAATGGTGGGACGACGTGTGGCTCAATGAAGGATTTGCTGCATTCATCCAGAATTCTGGTGCTGATGTCGTCAGTGACGGCGGCTTCAAGATGGTTTACTCTTGAAATGAGCTTGGACAGAAAACTTGTTTTCAGGAAGACTCATCTGTTTCCTATTCCCAGAGAAGCGCTTTTGAAGACGATGCGTTGTCCACTTCACATCCACTGTCATTCAGTATTGCAAAAGTTGACAAAGTGAGAGAGGCATTTGACGGAATTACATATGAGAAAGGGGCATCTATTTTACGAATGTTCCAGTATGTTCTTGGTGAAGAATATTTCAAGAAAGGTCTTCGAGTGAGTTGAACAACACAGTCAACACTTCTGATGGTCAATTTTCAGTACTATCTGAAGAAGCACGCATACGGTAACGCCAAGGTTGACGATCTTTTTGACGCTCTGAACAGGACTTCGAGTGACAGTTTGCTTGGACCAGACGGACAACGGCTTGATGTTGTTGATTTCGCCAATCAATGGACTCGCCAGGTTTGAATACTGTATCCAAAAGTCTATTCCTGTATTCAGATGGGATTCCCACTACTCACAGTCACCAGACACAACTCATCGCATGTTCAAATCAGCCAGAGTCGATACAAGAACGATCCGAATCAAGTTGACAACCCGAAGTACAGTCATCCGAAGTATGGATTCAAGTGGGACGTTCCAATCTGGTACCAAGAAGGGTCGGACAAGAAAGAAAAGTTTGTCTGGTTGCCTAGAGGTTTCTCAATGATTCCGTGGTTTCTCAAACATCCTCTTCAGAAGGACCAATCTACGTGGAAGCAGAAGACACCATCGTGTTGAACACCGACTCGCGAGCATTCTTCCGAGTTAGCTACGAGAAAGAAATTTTGAAGAGCATCGCTGACAAATTGCATAAGAATGTTAATGTTTGTGATAGTTGAAATGAGAAAGAGTTGTACTTCAGGCTTATTCCGGTCGTACAAAATATCGCTTATTGGCTGACGCCTTTTTGATGGCCAAGAATGAGAAAATTGGTTACGAGTTGTTGTTGGACTTGGTCAAATTTTTACAAAACGAGAAGGTTCGAATTGTTGTCAATACTATGGACGCGTATTTCAGGAATTGCTCCCTTGGGAAGCTGCAATTTCCGGAATTAACGAGATCAAGAATGTATACGGTAACCATCCCGCTGGTATACCATTGACGGTGAGCAGCAATCAGAAGGAAGAAGTCATGTTTTTATTTAAAGAAATTTGTTAAAAAATTGATCAAGAAATCTGGATTAAAACCGCAATGGAGTGAGATCAATAGAAATTACCTTGATGACCAGAAATACGAGGAAGTGTAAGTGGACGTTGTACCAGAGCATTTAAAAGGCATTTCAGAAGCCTTGGACTTTTGCTGAAGTCGTTTGATGAAGACAGTGA
>OZ022250.1:3662362-3677796 GCA_963978915.1 Caenorhabditis parvicauda | reverse complement strand
GTTGAATTATGAACCAATTGGTTAGAGCTTGATTACTCACATATAAGACGCTCTTTCTTTTTCGCATTCTCTCGCCGAGCGTCTGCGTCTAGCAATTATGCATACACTCTCACTCTCTCAGTCGACCTCGCAAGCCAAAATTAATCCAAGACATATTCTAAAGAGTTTTGAGAGATTCTAATTCACTAAATTTGCAAACCATCAAATACATAGTTGATTTGCGTGTTCAAAAACTAGCTTTTTACTTTTTTTTTTAAAACAATATTTTGAGCAAGGAATATTACTGCAGACTGCAGATTGCAGTGTTACATGAGGTCATGCGCGGAGAATTTCGTGCGCTCTATCCAAAACAGCGCTATCTGTTACGACCTGATCTCGCGACCCATTCTCAGCTCATAGATATCAGATCAAAGTAGTCTGAACGCTATTCAAAAGATATGAAAAGCCGATTCTTCATACTGTTTGACCCGTGGGCAGCTGGCAAAAGCTTTTACCAGAGTCAGACGTGTCATTACCGTTTCGAAAGGACGCGAAACATTTTTTCAACAATAACTACTTTGAGACGTTTTGACAACTTACCCCGACGTTGTCGTATACGCGATGAAGACGATAAAACTTCCACAAAGGATGAAAACAGCAAGAATGAGGAAAACAGTAATTGCTGCCAGACAACAGTATTTCTTAGCCATATCATGTCTCAACCCCAATTCGGACTGAAATGGCACCGTTTGTGGCACATGAGATAGAAGATATTACCGCTTCCTCGGTATAGTCATCGCTGTCAGAAGATGAAGATGATGAATATGCACGCCGGGAAGACATGATAGAAATAAACTGGAGATGCGGTTATCGCACGTGGAGCGAATGAGTACACGTTTTTTGAATGTTCTTGTTTTTATAGGTACAGAGGGGTTGTTCTCCTATCCCTCTTCTATGAATTTGGCAGAATGTTTACAAAATAGAAGGATCGTTATATTTGAGACATTTCCCAAGATTGACAATAGTTGACGTCTTTTTGATGACCACGATCGAGGAAGTCGATTAACAGTTGCTGTTATATTTCCTCAATATTTTACAAAAGGAGAATGTTCGAAGTGTTGTCGATACTATCCACGCATAATTCAGGAATTCCTCACTTGGAGAGCTGCCATTGTAGAAATCCACAAGATTAAGAGTGAATAGTAACGACTTTGCTGATATTCCATTGACGGTGAGCAATCAGAAGGAAGAAGTCATGTTTTGAATTGAAGAAATTTGTCGAAAAGTTGGACAAGAAGTCTGTCTTAAACTCTCAATGGAGTGAAATTAATCCGAACTACCTCGATGACCAAAAGTACAAGGAAGTTTGAACGGACATTGAATTACAGAGAAGTTAGAACAAGTTTCAGAAACTATTGACTCTTGCTGAAATAAGCCGAAGACGATAATACAGAATTGTTAGGTGAGTAAATCTTTATCATTTTGATGAAATAATGAACAGAAGAATGAACGTGTACCCAATGAGTGGGCAATTTCCGAACATGCAACTATTCCTTCCAATCATGGTTTCTTCGGATGGATCGAAAAGGAGTTTATGCATCGTTTTCGGTGTAGTATTCATGTTGCTTGTGGATCCAGCCGCATGTTCGCTTTCAAGACAAAGAGCCACGTAAGATTTCTCTATAAGGCTCACTCACCTTCCTTTCTTTAGTTTGGTACCAAAGAAAAATTCCGAACCAACTGCAGCTGAGCTTCGACTACCGACTACAGTCGTGCCAAGTTTTGCGATTCCGCTTCTGAATTTTATTAAATGATTTAGACGACTACCAGCTCCAGATTAAAGTTCATCTACCCGGATACGACTACAACCCAGGAAACAAGACGGAAACGTTCGAAGGACGTGTGAAGATCAACATCACGGTTCTGGAGGATATCAAATCATTCAGACTGCACGCGTTCGAGTTGAACCTTTTGTCCATAACGTTTAAAGAGGTTTTGTGTTTTTTAAAACTCATCGTAATTTTTAATTTCAGTCGAGTGGAATGAATAGGCTTGTTTGGGCAAAAGAATTGCCAGAACTTCAGATGATAGAAGTCGACTTTTTACATCGGGTATCCCCTGGAAATTACTTTTTGGAAGTAGGATTGAGAAGATCTGAAAAAAAGATATATAATTCAGCTTACTTTCGAGTCAAAGCTCCGAACAGATATGAATGGCCTGTACAAATCGACGTACACTGAAAATAATGTTTTGAGGTGGGTAAAGTGTTAAAATGATGATTTTTGGTTTTCTTTCTTCGTTTGGAGCAAGAAGAAGGTTTCTCAAAACAATTTATTTCACAGAACAATTGCTGTTACACACTTTGAAGCATCTACAGCCAGAAAAATGGTCCCATGCTTTGATGAACCAGGAATGAAGGCAAACTGGACGGTAACCGTAATCCATCCCCGAGGGACTTTGGCACTGAGCAATGGAATTGAGCTCGCCAGCTGGGAGTGAGAAATCTGTGAAATGAGCGAAATAGAAAAATTCAGTTCCGAAGGAATGATTGAGACAAAGTTCAAAACGACTCCAAAGATGTCAACTTACCTGCTCGCCATTTGTGTAGCTGACTTTGTCAAGAGAGAAGGAAAATTGAAGAGTGGTGCTCTTGTGAGTACTTTTTTTTAAAACTATTGAATGTTTATTAACAGTAATAAACAAAAGAAGACCAGACCAATGCCAGCAATAGCAAAGGTAGCTGGTTAGCATAAATCGTAATAGGAGACAATTTCTAAACATAAAATGGCTATTAATTAATATGACGCATATCTGGTGTGACTTCAGTGTTCTTTAGTTGTTTTTTGGTGAGTGTACAAAAAATCGGCTTGCTTCTCGCAGTAATATTGGTGATGTGGTCACGTGGTTCGAAGATCAGTCCGTCAGCCAGTCTGTCAGTCAGCACGTGTAAGCTCGGCCTGCTTCTCACAGCAATGTCGGTGATGTAGTGACGTGGTTCCAAGATCGATCCGTTAGCCAGTCAGTTAAGCCATTTCGTCAATCAGCCAGATAGGTGAAATTGAACAAGATTAGTACATGATATGAAGAAAAAAAGGCGATTTTGGAATGATTGAGTGATGCAAAATGAAACAAGATGGATTATTTTACAAAAGAGATGGCGGAATTTCCTGAAAGAGCAGTGAGTTTGGAATCGTATTTATTATTTTTTTCATTTCTCTCAGTTTGGTATCAGAGGAAAATAGGTGACAAATACGATTCCAAATAGATGCAGTGTATAAAAGGAAAGGACTTTGGCAATGTACTTTTAGGAACTGGCAGTTTCTTATTGCAATCGTTCTTCTTTAGGTCCGAGTTTGGTCAAGACGCAGCGTGTACTCCAACACTGAATACGCACTGGAAGCCGCGATAAAGACGACAAACTACTACGAAAAATACTATGATATTCCGTTCCCGTTGGAGAAGCAAGGCATGAGAACAAGATGATCCAGACTTACAACAACATAATTCAGATTTGATCGCGGTTCCTGACTCCGAGTTGGGAGCAATGGAGAACTGGGGAATGATCACTTTCAAAGAAATATATTTGTTGTATGATCCAGCAATCGACACACCACTTGCAAAAAGGCAAATTGCTGATACTGTTACACATGAGCTCGCACATCAGGTAAGCTGGAAACAGACAAGAATTTAGTGTTATCAAGACGGGAGTAAGGAAGTTTTTACACCAGTAAATGCTCGACTTCTCTGTGTATCTGTTCGAGACTTTGTTGTTCCCGTTTTTTAACACTTTCACACTGTCAACATAATTATCACAGTGGTTTGGAAATTTGGTCACAATGAAATGGTGGGACGACGTGTGGCTCAATGAAGGATTTGCTGCATTCATCCAGAATTCTGGTGCTGATGTCGTCAGTGACGGCGGCTTCAAGATGGTTTACTCTTGAAATGAGCTTGGACAGAAAACTTGTTTTCAGGAAGACTCATCTGTTTCCTATTCCCAGAGAAGCGCTTTTGAAGACGATGCGTTGTCCACTTCACATCCACTGTCATTCAGTATTGCAAAAGTTGACAAAGTGAGAGAGGCATTTGACGGAATTACATATGAGAAAGGGGCATCTATTTTACGAATGTTCCAGTATGTTCTTGGTGAAGAATATTTCAAGAAAGGTCTTCGAGTGAGTTGAACAACACAGTCAACACTTCTGATGGTCAATTTTCAGTACTATCTGAAGAAGCACGCATACGGTAACGCCAAGGTTGACGATCTTTTTGACGCTCTGAACAGGACTTCGAGTGACAGTTTGCTTGGACCAGACGGACAACGGCTTGATGTTGTTGATTTCGCCAATCAATGGACTCGCCAGGTTTGAATACTGTATCCAAAAGTCTATTCCTGTATTCAGATGGGATTCCCACTACTCACAGTCACCAGACACAACTCATCGCATGTTCAAATCAGCCAGAGTCGATACAAGAACGATCCGAATCAAGTTGACAACCCGAAGTACAGTCATCCAAAGTATGGATTCAAGTGGGACGTCCCAATCTGGTACCAAGAAGGGTCAGACAAGCAAGAGAAGTTTGTCTGGTTACCCAGAGGTTTCTCGATGATTCCGTGGCTTCTCAAACATCCGCTTCAGAAGGACCAATCTACGTGGAAGCAAAAGACACCATCGTGTTGAACACCGACTCTCGAGCATTCTTCCGAGTTAACTACGAGAAAGAACTTTTGGAGAGCATCGCTGACAAATTGCACGAGGATGTTAATGTTTGTGATAGTTGAAATGAGAAAGAGTTGTACTTTAGGCTTATTCTGGTCGCACCAAATATCGTTTGTTGGCTGACGCCTTTTTGATGGCAAAGAATGAGAAAATCAGTTACGAGTTGTTGTTGGACTTGGTCAAATTTTTACAAAACGAGAAGGTTTGAAAGGTTGTCAATACTATCCACGCATGCTTCAGAAATTGCTCCCTTGGGAAGCTGCAATTGTCGGAATCAACGAGATTAAGAATGCGTACGGTAACGAGCCCGCTGGTATTCCGTTGACGGTGAGCAATCAGAAGGAAAAAGTCATGTTTTTATTTAAAGAAATTTGTTAAAAAATTGATCAAGAAATCTGGATTAAAACCGCAATGGAGTGAAATTAATCGGAATTACCTCAATGATCAGAAATACGAAGAAGTGTAAGTGGACATTGAATCACAGAAAAGTTGGGAGAAATTCCAGAAACTTTGGACTTTTGCTGAAGTCGTTTGATGAAGACAGTGAAGAGTTGGTAAATGCCTACAACAAACACGTTGTCCAATCGTGTAAGCCAAAACAGAAGTCGACGGAGTGTTCACTAGGGTTAAACGACGTCTAGTATCTGAATTCATGCCAAATTCAGAATTCCTGCTCCAATGAGACAGAGCGTATTCTGTTCTGCCGTCGAGAAAATTGGCGATGAAGCTATCGATAGGATTGTCGAGTTTCTGAAAGTTGGAGACCAACCGATAGAACAGAGAACGCTGATAAATGCTCTTGGATGTGGCAGCACCGTGGCATCATTGGAAAAGTTTTCGTATTCTTTACTTTGAAAACGTTTAAACAATTTCAGAGCTCTCAATTTAGCCTTGGACCCAGAAGGCCCAATTCGCCTACAAGATATCCATATGGTTTTCGAAGCAGTAACTGAGAAACCTCTGGGGAGAGAAATAAGTCTGCAATTCTTGTTGAATAACTATTCGTCGATTTACAAGAAATTATCAGCAACAGGACATCTGTTCCGACGTGTCATTCGTTTCTTGACGAATAACATCTATGATGAGCAATCGTTGCAGTCTGTTGGTTGAAGTCTGTTTCTCATAATAATAGTTGATTTAAGTTGTTGAAACTAATCAAAGAGAATCCGGGCGCTGAGAAGATAACTCCTTTCATAGATGCCATAGCTAATGCAAAGGTTTATGGACAAAAAAGTTTTTAAAACTATCTATTCAGATTCACATTAAATGGACTTCCAAGTACTACACTAAAGTTTCGGATCTGTTCAAGAAGGCAGCCGACAGCTTGTAATAAAGTTTCTAAAATACTTTTTCTTATATTTTTGAATACAAGACTCGATCAAACTTCATGATTCAAAATTTATCGAAATTATTGGAAGATCAAGAATGCACATACAGTAATCCCACTGGTATTCCGGTAACGACCCCGCTGGTATACCATTGACGGTGAGCAATCAGAAGGAAGAACTCATGTTTTCATTTGAAGAAATTGGTCAAAAAGTTGATCAAGAAGTATGGTTTGAAACCGCAATGGAATGAAATGAATCGGGATTACCGCAATGATCAGAAATACGAAAAAGTGTGAGTTGAAGTTAAATTACGGAGAAGTAAGAAAAATTTCAGAAACCTCGAACTTTTGCTGAAATCATTCGAAAACGACAGTACAGAAGTGTTGGCTGCTTACAACAAACATCCCATCGTGTAAGCCAAAAAAGAAGTCGACTGAGTGTTCACTGGGGTTACACGACTTTCAGTATCCGAATCCATGCCAAATTCAGAATTCCTGCTCCAATGAGACAGAGCGTATTCTTGAGAAACTTTTTCAACTGAAGAAACGTGAACCAGTGTGTTGTGACCACGGAACTTCGAACAGATAATCCGCTTCCGTGTGTCCTATGTTTATTGTGATTGGGCCATCGAAGAAGTCGTTTGTAGATACAAACACTCTTCTTAAATACAAGTTGTGACGTGGTGACGGGGTCACGTAGAATATGCGAGTACGTGGACTCGCAACATCTTCCTTCGTTTCCTTCTGAGCAAGAAATATAGAAGTAAAGCGGGAAGCCTCGAGTACAATTCAGTTAGCTTGCAAATCGAGGTTTGTTCGCATTCGCGGGAAGCAATGTGTTTGGCCTGATGTCTTCTCTCCCTCTCCATCTTGAGTCCGAGAGTCCGTGTGACTGTCTTGCTGGCGAAGACCTCTGTGAGTGATTTCGACCGATTGTTCTAGACGTTGAATGTTTTCGCTCCGTGTTGCTTCGGCATGACGTGAGTTCCTTATGAGCCATTGGTGACGACAGATGGCTGGTTCCATGCGACTGTAGAACGTGCGGTCCGAGTCCATCTCCTTCTTCGTGCGGGCGACGGTTCCATTCGATGCCGGTCTGAACGAGACCACGGTCCTGTGGTGTGCTCGTTGACCTCCTCCCGTCGCGACGGCGACTGAGGACCGTAAAGTCAGAATTTGTGTTCTCATTGTGCCTGAGAACGACGCTTTCCTTGAGACTGACTTCATTTGAAGATTCGGACATCTTCGTGACGGGTTGTGACTGTATCTAGTCATCTGCTGCTGGCACTGTCCCCTCCTGTCTTGAGTGGACGGAGTGAGCATTCTCTGCGTGCGAACGAATTTAGATTCTGGTGATAATCTAAACAGTCTTGCCTTTTTTTCATAGATGACGGCTGCTTCGTTCAGAGTTGACGGGCTCCCTCCCGGACTTCTTCGGCCTTTTGATCCGGTATCCGCTTCCGTGTGTCCTATCCTGCGCCTTGTTCTTTTTTCTATCCTGATCGCCAGTTGTTGTGACCACGGAACGAACAGATAATATGTTTATTGTGATTGGGCCATCGAAGAAGTGTTTGTAGATACAAACACTCTTCTTAAATACAAGTTGTGACGTGGTGACGGGGTCACGTAGAATATGCGAGTACGTGGACTCGCAACACAGTGTGACACCGCGTGGTCTGGATGAATCATTTTGATACCATGTCGTCTCGTAGGCAACGATCTTCTTCTTCATCGTCTTCTGATGGAGAGCGAAATAGATTGCGAGAACGGAGTGAGCCTAAACCAACAACCACAATGGAAAAAAAAATTTAGAGCAAGAAATATAGAAGTAAAGGGGAAGCGTTGAGTAAATTCAGTTTGTTGCTTCTTGGTTTGTTCGCAATGCTAGCCGCGTTTGCCTTCTACCTCATGATTTTCTTCATTATTGCGAATTTGTTTGGAATTGCTGAGTGAGTTTTAAAAAAATCTATTTTCTCTCTCAAATAATCTACAGAAAAATGTTTTCCGATCAAACTTTTGATTATCAGGAACAGAAAATTCATTCACGAACATGGAATACCAATGGTGCCGCTCGAAGAATCGGTTCCATTTGCAGTTCAATAAAGTTTTGTGTCGTTTTTTAAAGTTGTGTACCTGTTATGCACCTTTTTGTACGTTTCACTCAAATAAGCTGAGTGATTAACATTTGTGATCAGGACCAATTGGATTGTGTATTTGAAGATGTTCATTTTAAGTGTACTTTCCTTGTTTTTGATTTTTTGTGATCTTTATCAGTGCAATGTACACTACGTAGTGTACTCCCATTTTTATGACATGCGGTTGTAGACAATAAAGCTGTGGAATGTCCTGACCTTTTATTTTGTCGAAAGTTCAACAGAAGATAAGCAAGAAATGGTATGCGACTACGGTATCACCACGTGCTCCGAGTAAATATAAAAAACAAAAGTGTGATCGACGATACGTTCTCGCAATGAAGAAACTACTGCTTCTGGCCGTAATGATCGGCGCTTCGCTCGAAAAAGAAGATCCTGATAGGTTCATGAACATTGTTAGTTTTTAGACTTTTTTTTAGAAAGTTTACAACATATTTCAAAAAAAGTGTAAAATTTGGAAGGAGGTAAAGGTTTATGTTAGATCTGACAATTTTACGTAATATTATTTCTAAAAATTCTATAATAAATTTTTTGAAGACTGAAAGAATTCTCTACTGGAAGTATCCCGTCGAGACTCATACCGTGACAACTAGCGATGGATACCAGCTTGAAGTTCAGAGGATCCCTCATGGACGTGATTGTCAGTTTTCTACATGTTTACGTGTTTACCGAAAATTTTAGCCAGGATCATAAAAGAGTGTGGGAAGAAGAGACCTGCAGTCCTATTAATGCATGGATTGTTCAGCAACGGTGCTCAGTACGTTCTGAACCCTCCGGCAAGTAATACCGCTTTCATTTTTGCTGACGGTGGTTTCGATGTTTGGATCGGGAACTTACGAGGGAACGAGTATGGGAGAAGCCATGACTCACTGGATGTGTTTGACCACAAGTTCTGGAATTTCTCGTGAGTTAAAAAGAGAGAAAGAGAGAGAGAGAGAGAGAGAGAGAGAGAGAGAGAGAGAGAGAAAGAGAGAGAGAGAGAGAGAGAGAGAGAGAGAGAGAGAGAGAGAGAGAGAAAGTTCAGATGGTATGATCATGCTCACTATGACCTGAAAGACACGGTTGAATACATTCTTCACGAGACCAAACAAGATGGACTATATTGACCACCCAAGGGAAGCTACATATGTCGGACATAGTCAGGGTGCGACTATTATGTTCGCAAGACTTGCTGAAGCAAATTTGGAGTGGCAGAAGAAGGTATCGTTTTTCCTAATTTTTCTCTTTCGCAATTTCCATATGTTCATCGGAGTCAGTAACACATCGATTGAGCGTGATCACATCACTATGACTGCAGAATATTTTTGGAAAATGAGATGTTTGAACAGAGTTATGAACGTCTAAACATTGAAAAGTGCCAAGTTTGAGACAGTACTGCGAGACACTGGCAGGATCCATCGAAGTGAAACTGACATTTTTGAATTTAGAGTACTGAAAACTACTAGTACACTGAATTTGATACCAATCAGTTCACGGGGAGCCTAGCGCACTTTTTGGTTGATTCTCTCGCGAAACGTCTCCTAGACTAATCCAATTGTACGAGAACGGAATTTGCTTTTCAAGAATCATTACTCCGGTCTTTTTTCAGCTATCAATTTTGTTTTAAGCAATATTTGTTGTGGGCGCTGTAAGTTTTTTTTTTACATATCTGTACCACTTTTCTTTTAGTTTCCGAATGATGATGATTTTTATTGGAGGAAACTAAGCTTTATTAAACTTTTTATCTCGCTCGTCCGAACACTTTTCAGATCTTTGCGACCGTGCATGACAGAATACAGACATAATTTAATTTTACAGATAAAAGCATTTTTTGCTCTCGCTCCGACCGCAGGATCGCTTCATCCAGTTGGTTTGATCAATCTTCTTCATGTTCCATTTCTCGAGTCGATTCTTCAATTCATGACTCAAAACGTACCATCTTTTGCTGTCGGATTACCGAAATTCCTCTCAACACTAGCAGGAAATATCTGTGGATATCCTTTCATTGGCCAAGTCTGTGTGAGCATTGCTAATCAGGGAACGGAAGTGTTTGCTCAGATCAACACGGTTTCAATTGCTTAGTAACTTCACGAAAAAGCAAATTTCAGACAAGACTGCCTGGGAATGTCTACATTGAACCTTTTCCATCACTGACGTCCACTCTGAACTTGCTCCATTGGTCTCAGGTATGACTGTAAGTTTGGTTTGTAAAAACAGACTGTTCCAGATTTTCAAATTCAACAATTTGCATATGATTGACAAAGGGAAGGATTACAACTTGAGAACGTATGGATCTGAAGTACCTCCAGCATTGAATATTTCCAATATTCATACTCCGACAGAGATATTTTTCAGGTTTGGGAAGAAAGTGAGTGAGAGAGAGAGAGAGAGAGAGAGAGAGAGAGAGAGAGAGAGAGAGAACGAGATTGAGATTTTAGCAAGGACGATCACTTAGCCGACGCAGCAGGAGTGAAAGACGTGATTCTGAAGAATATGGGACCCGGATTGAGAAAAGTCCATTCTTTTCCCCATTATACTCACTTCGACTATGTAGTTGGACTTATGGCTCCAGATGAAATATACCATCCAATAGTGAACACAATCTATGATGATTTGAAAAAGAATGGTTGCTGAATAAATTATTTGATCATCAACGAGTATTTACGAGATTGGTGAGAACTCACTTGTCGAGCACGTTTGAGTGTCAATGCTATGAACACTCGTGCCGCGCAGCCATGTTGCCATTAGAAAACATATTTGAAGCGCATCTTACACAAGTTGCTTTTTTGTTTTTCACAACCACAAGAGAATTCCAACAATACAAAACGTGTAATCAACAAGTAGGATCCTTTTCAATGCGCAGCTATTCCTTCCAACTATGGTTGCACTGGATGGATTAACTACGAGTCTATGGCTCGTTCTCGGTACAGCCTTCATCCTGCTTGTGGATCCAGCCTTTTGTTCGCTTTCGAGACAAAACGCCAGGTGAGATTCTCTCACACAAAAAAAAACTTACTCACCTCAGATTGATTTTGAAGAGAAATTCTGAACCGACTGCAGCTGAGCTCCGACTACCGACTTCGGTCGTTCCAAGTTCTGCGATTCCGCTTCTACAATTTATTCAATGATTCAGACGACTACCAGCTCCGGATCAAAGTCCATCTCCCCGGGTACGACTACAACCCAGGAAACAAGACGGAAACGTTCGAAGGACGTGTGAAGATCAACATCACGGTTCTGGAGAGAACAAGATCGTTCAGATTGCACGCGCATGATCTGAATATTCTTTCGGTTTCGCTCAGAGATGTTTGTTGTGTTCTTCTAGCACATCATATATTCTCTTAATTCAGATTAATGGAAAAGCCCAAAGCCTCCGATTCGTTCTCTATCCAAATCTTGAAATGCTATCCATTCTTTTACATGACGTAGCAGAACTCGGAGAGTATCAGCTGGAAGTACGATAAGAGAGATGAAGAGAGAGAAAGAGAAAGAGAAAGAGAAAGAGAGAGAGAGAGGGAGGGAGAGAGAGAGAGAGAGAGAGAGAGAGAGAGAGAGAGAGAGAGAGAGAGAGAGAGAGAGAGAGAGAGAGGGAGGGAGAGAGAGAGAGAGAGAGAGAGAGAGAGAGAGAGAGAGAGAGAGAGAGAGAGAGAGAGAGAGAGAGAGAGAGAGAGAGAGAGAGAGAGAGAGAGAGAGAGAGAGAGAGAGAGAGAGAGAGAGAGAGAGAGAGAGAGAGAGAGAGAGAGAGAGAGAGAGAGAGAGAGAGAGAGAGAGAGAGAGAGAGAGAGAGAGAGAGAGAGAGAGAGAGGAGAGAGAGAGAAAGAGAGAGAGAGAGAGAGAGAGAGAGAGAGAGAGAGAGAGAGAGAGAGAGAGAGAGAGAGAGAGAGAGAGAGAGAGATGAATTATAAAACAATGAAATTCAGATAAACTTCGAGTCAAAACTCCGAACGGATTTGTCTGGTCTGTACAAATCAACGTACACTGAGAATAATGTTTTAAGGTTCGCAAGTATCAAAAATTGGGATTTCATTCTTATTCTATTGATAGGTCATGAAAGAAACCTTGTACACCATGATGAAAATAATCATAATTAAGCACACAATTCATTCCAGAACCGCTGCTGCCACTAGCTTGGAACCATCGTCAGCGAGAAAGATGGTACCGTGCTTCGACGAGCCAGGATTGAAGGCAAACTGGTCGATCACTGTGGTTCATCCCAAGGGTACTGTGGCTTTGAGCAACGGAATTGAACTTGCCAGGTGGAAGTGAGATTTCTGAAAATAAATTACCTAGATCGAGATAATTTAGCTCCAAAGAAAATAATCTGATAGAGACGATGTTCAAAACAACCCCAAAAATGACAACTCACAAGCTCGCCATTTTTGTAGCTGACTTTGTATCCAAAGAAGGAAGGACGAAGAATGATGTTCTGGTCAGTAAGTGCACTTTCCTGTTGTAGTTGTTCTCTCCAGGTTCGAGTTTGGTCAAGACGCAGCGTGTTATCCAATACCGAGTACGCATTGGAATCCGCGATAAAAGAGATAGACTACTACGAAGAATACTTTGATATTCCGTTCCCGTTGGACAAGCAAGGTATAGGAACAAGAAGATCCAGAATTCTACCTCAACTAATTCAGATGTGATTGCGATTCCCGACTCTGAGCTGGGTACCGTTCAAAGCTTAGGAATGCTCACATTCAAAGAAGTGTTTGTACTGTACGATCCAGCAGTAGACACGCCATTTGCGAAAATGTCCATTGCTTTTTTGCTTTCACACGATGCAAATCAGGTAAGAATGAAAACCGACTCTACATTATGAAAAAAACCAACAAACGAGGCCAAAGGAGCCATCAGCAGGCCACAAGTAGTCACGCGAATGGGTTCTGCCATTTTATAAACTCTTCGATCTACTGGTTGAAGCGCAGGTGTATAGCTCTTTACATAGTTTTAATTTTCCAGTGGTTTGGCAATTTGGTCTCAATTGAATGGTGGGACGACCTGTGGCTCACTGAAGCGTTTGCTGAATCAATCGCGTTCACCGGAACTGATGTTGTCAGTGACGGTGGCTTTGAATCGGTTTGAATAACCGATTGAAACCAAGTAAACTCATTTTCAAGGTAAACTACTACATCTATGATACACAAGACGTTGGTTTCCGAGGCGACGCCTTGTCCACTTCACATCCGTTGTCGTTCGAAATAGGAAAAGTTAAAGAAACAGATTTCGCATACGACAGGATTACTTACCGGAAAGGTTCATCCATTTTGCGTATGTTGGAACATGTTATTGGCAAAACGAATACTAGGAATGGAATTCGCGTGAGTGAATGATAAATGAATAATAACTTAATAGTGACTCTTCAGTACTACCTCAAAAAGCACGCTTACGGCACAGCCAACTTTGGTGATTTCTTTGATGCTCTGAACAGGACTTCGAATGACAATCTACTCGGACCAGACGGACGAAGACTAGATGTTGTTGATTTTGCCGATCAGTGGACCCGTCAGGTTTGCATACAGTATACAACAGTCTATTATTGTATTCAGATGGGATTCCCACTTCTCACAGTCATCAGACACAACTCATCCCATGTTCAAATCAGCCAGAGTCGATACAAGAACGATCCGAATCAAGTTGACAACCCGAAGTACAGTCATCCGAAGTATGGATTCAAGTGGGACGTTCCAATCTGGTACCAAGAAGGGTCGGACAAGAAAGAAAAGTTTGTCTGGTTGCCTAGAGGTTTCTCAATGATTCCGTGGTTTCTCAAACATCCTCTTCAGAAGGACCAATCTACGTGGAAGCAGAAGACACCATCGTGTTGAACACCGACTCGCGAGCATTCTTCCGAGTTAGCTACGAGAAAGAAATTTTGAAGAGCATCGCTGACAAATTGCATAAGAATGTTAATGTTTGTGATAGTTGAAATGAGAAAGAGTTGTACTTCAGGCTTATTCCGGTCGTACAAAATATCGCTTATTGGCTGACGCCTTTTTGATGGCCAAGAATGAGAAAATTGGTTACGAGTTGTTGTTGGACTTGGTCAAATTTTTACAAAACGAGAAGGTTCGAATTGTTGTCAATACTATGGACGCGTATTTCAGGAATTGCTCCCTTGGGAAGCTGCAATTTCCGGAATTAACGAGATCAAGAATGTATACGGTAACCATCCCGCTGGTATACCATTGACGGTGAGCAGCAATCAGAAGGAAGAAGTCATGTTTTTATTTAAAGAAATTTGTTAAAAAATTGATCAAGAAATCTGGATTAAAACCGCAATGGAGTGAGATCAATAGAAATTACCTTGATGACCAGAAATACGAGGAAGTGTAAGTGGACGTTGTACCAGAGCATTTAAAAGGCATTTCAGAAGCCTTGGACTTTTGCTGAAGTCGTTTGATGAAGACAGTGAAGAGTTGGTAAATGCCTACAACAAACACGTTGTCCAATCGTGTAAGCCAAAACAGAAGTCGACCGAGTGTTCACTAGGGTTAAACGACGTCTAGTATCTGAATTTACGCTAATTTCAGAATCCCTGCTCCGATGAGACAGAGTGTGTTCTGTTCTGCCGTCGAGAAAATCGGAGATGAAGCTATCGATAGGATTGTCGAGTTTCTGAAAGTTGGTGAACAGCATTCCGAACAAAGAACGCTAGAGAATGCTCTTGTTTGTGGTAGCACTCCGGAGTTATTGGAAAGGTAAGTTTCAACAAACTTGGAGTATCACCGAGAGTTTTGTAAATCTTAAAGTTCAACATTAACTGGTCACGACACGTTTGAATGTCAAAACTGATAAAACTCGTGCCGCTGATCGCGCTGATAGTAAAAACTCGACGCGCATCTCCGCGCCAACGGAACCCATCAGGCGGTGCTGAGATCGTTTTGATAGAATCAATACTGTTCATAACATCATTCTTATATCTTCAGAGGTTTCAACATAGCTTTGGATCCAGAAGGCCCTGTGCGTTTACAGGATGTGCATGTGCCTTTTAGAGAGGCTGCCAATAGGGCTCTGGGCAGACAAATTGGAGTGTCTTACCTTATAAAGAACTATTCCGCAATTCACAATAAGTTATCAGCCAACGAACTTCTGTTCAAAGATGTCATCTCATCTTTGACAAGCAGTATCAACAATGAGGAATCATTGCAGTCTGTTGGTCGTATTCTGTCTCTTAACCTGATTTTTGTTTTTAGCTGTTGAAACTGATCGACGAAAATCCGGGACTTGAGAAGATGCCTGTCTTCATAGCAGCTGTAGAGAAAGCAAAGGTTTATAGTG
>OZ022250.1:3630190-3662162 GCA_963978915.1 Caenorhabditis parvicauda | reverse complement strand
AGAGTTGGTAAATGCCTACAACAAACACGTTGTCCAATCGTGTAAGCCAAAACAGAAGTCGACCGAGTGTTCACTAGGGTTAAACGACGTCTAGTATCTGAATTTACGCTAATTTCAGAATCCCTGCTCCGATGAGACAGAGTGTGTTCTGTTCTGCCGTCGAGAAAATCGGAGATGAAGCTATCGATAGGATTGTCGAGTTTCTGAAAGTTGGTGAACAGCATTCCGAACAAAGAACGCTAGAGAATGCTCTTGTTTGTGGTAGCACTCCGGAGTTATTGGAAAGGTAAGTTTCAACAAACTTGGAGTATCACCGAGAGTTTTGTAAATCTTAAAGTTCAACATTAACTGGTCACGACACGTTTGAATGTCAAAACTGATAAAACTCGTGCCGCTGATCGCGCTGATAGTAAAAACTCGACGCGCATCTCCGCGCCAACGGAACCCATCAGGCGGTGCTGAGATCGTTTTGATAGAATCAATACTGTTCATAACATCATTCTTATATCTTCAGAGGTTTCAACATAGCTTTGGATCCAGAAGGCCCTGTGCGTTTACAGGATGTGCATGTGCCTTTTAGAGAGGCTGCCAATAGGGCTCTGGGCAGACAAATTGGAGTGTCTTACCTTATAAAGAACTATTCCGCAATTCACAATAAGTTATCAGCCAACGAACTTCTGTTCAAAGATGTCATCTCATCTTTGACAAGCAGTATCAACAATGAGGAATCATTGCAGTCTGTTGGTCGTATTCTGTCTCTTAACCTGATTTTTGTTTTTAGCTGTTGAAACTGATCGACGAAAATCCGGGACTTGAGAAGATGCCTGTCTTCATAGCAGCTGTAGAGAAAGCAAAGGTTTATAGTGGAAGAAATTTGTGATTCTATTCTATTACTTTTTCTTAAGGTTCAAATTCAATGGAGAAACAAATACTTCACTGAAGTTTCTGATCTGTTCCTGCTGGCAACCGACAGATTGTGATAAACTACTCGAATAAACTTCTCTTATTCATATAATCGATTGAATTTTGCAGACATTTCTCTTAACTAGAAACCAAAGCTGTGTACACACACCATTAAATGTAAAATGTTATTCAAAAACAGTAAGACCCAAACACCTTTTTTCATAAGAACACAACTGCAAACTGATAGAACAAGAGAAGAGATGAAGTTCTGACAATACAAAACGTGTAATCAACAAGAGCGAGCCTTTCCAATGCGTAGCTATTCCTTCCAGCTATGGTTGCTCTGGATGGATCAACGACGAGTCTATGGCTCGTTCTCGGTACAGCCTTCATCCTGCTTGTGGATCCAGCCACTTGTTCGCTCTCAAGACAAAGTGACCGGTAAGATTCTGCAACACAACTCACTTTCTCTTTTTTCTTCAGACTGATTTCAAAGAACAATTCCGAACCGACTGCAGCCGAGCTCCGACTACCAATATCTGTCGTGCCAAGTTTCGGGATTTCGCGTTTTCAATTAATTCGATGATTCAGATGACTATCAGCTCCGAATCAAAGTACATCTTCCCGGGTACGACTATAACCCTGGAAACCGAACGGGGCAGTTTGAAGGACATGTAAAAATCAATTTCACGGTCCTCGAGAAAACGGATTCCATCAAACTACACATTCTGGATCTGAAAATTATATCAGTTTCATTCAGAAATGTATGCAGTTTTCCTCCCAGCAGATTGTATTTCTTATTTCAGTCTCATGGAAAGAAATGGTCAGTCAAGTCTGTCGAATTGCCCGAACTTCAGATAATCAAACTCATCCTGGCAAAACCGGCAGAACCGGGAATTTACTTCGTAGAAGTATGGTTATCTTGAAAAGAGGAGAGAAATTTTGAGTTCAGGTAGTCTATGAAGCAAAAATACGCAAAGATCTTTCTGGCCTCTACCAGTCAACGTACACAGAAAATGATGTTTTGAGGTAATTTGACAACATTTTTCGGGCTAAATGTAAACTCATTGTAGGACCATGGCTGTAACTCACTTTGAACCATCATCTGCAAGAAAGATGGTTCCATGCTTCGACGAGCCCGCTATTAAAGCAAACTGGTCGGTCTCTGTAGTTCATCCCAAGGGTACTGTAGCTCTGAGCAACGGAATTGAGTTGGCCAGCTGGAAGTGAGATCGATGAAAATAGACTAACTAAATCGAGATAATTCAGCTCCAAAGAACAGAACCTGATAGAGACAACGTTCAAAACAACCCCAAAAATGGCAACTTACCTGCTCGCCATTTGTGTAGCTGACTTTGTATCAAAAAAAGGAAAGACAAAGGCTGGTACTCTGGTAAGATGCTGCAGATTGAAAATGTGAAGAGAACGTTTCAGGTCCGAGTATGGGCAAGACGCAGCATGAACTCAAACACTAACTATGCACTCGAGGCAGCGATCAAGGTCACTGATTACTACGAAAAATACTACGACATCCCGTTTCCGTTGGAGAAACAAGGTTTGTATATGAATCCAGTGTTTTCACATTTCACTGCAGACATTCTTGCAATTCCTGACTTTGAGATAGGAGCCATGGAGAACTGGGGAATGGTCACGTACAGAGAAGTAAACGTTTTGTACGATCCTGCAGTCAGTTCACCAGCTGCGAAACAGCGAATAGCGGCTGTAATTGCTCATGAACTCGCACACATGGTTAGATAACTGCAAATTGATTTTGTAAATCTTGGTCATTTCAGTGGTTCGGAAACTTGGTCACAATGAAATGGTGGGACGACGTGTGGCTCAAAGAAGGCTTCGCACAGTTCGTCGAGAAAGCCGGCACGAATGTTATCAGTGATGGTGGATTTGAGACGGTTTTTCTTTATTTAGTTTTGTGAGAACATTGGTCTAACCGCGACCTGTTATCAGATTGTAGGCGTCAGATGAGTATTTATGTCATTTGATAGGTTTTTCTTGGTATTGGCCATTTTAACTTTTCAAAAACTTACTTGATACTTCGATACCTTGATGATCTATAGTTTGCGTTGTCAAGTGACGGCGTGGATCAGAAACTTCCAGGTTGAACGGTCCTTCCCTAATGACAGCTGGAGTAGATAAATTTTAGGCAAATTCATTCCTCCATGATGAACAAGATGTAGCCTTTGATGTTGATGCTCAGTCGACTACACATCCATTGTCCTTCGAAATTGAGAAAGTCGAAGAAGCGAATGCAGCATTTGATCATATTACCTACAGTAAAGGTGCTACTATCGTACGGATGTTCAAGTATGTACTTGGGGAAGAATATTTCAAGAAAGGTCTTCGAGTGAGTTGAACAACACAGTCAACAATTCTAATGGTCAACTTTCAGTACTACCTGAAGAAGCACGCATACGGCAACGCCAAGGTTGACGACCTTTTTGACGCTCTAAACAGGACTTCGAGGAACAGTTTGCTTGGACCAGACGGACAACGGCTTGATGTTGTTGATTTTGCCAATCAATGGACTCGCCAGGTTTGCATACTGTATCTAACAGTCTATTACAGTATTCAGATGGGATTCCCACTACTCACAGTCACCAGACACAACTCATCGCATGTTCAAATCAGCCAGAGGTGATACAAGAACGATCCGAATCAAGTTGACAACCCGAAGTACAGTCATCCGAAGTATGGATTCAAGTGGGACGTCCCAATCTGGTACCAAGAAGGGTCAGACAAAAAAGAAAAGTTTGTCTGGTTACCCAGAGGTTTCTCGATGATTCCGTGGCTTCTCAAACATCCACTTCAGAAGGACCAATCTACGTGGAAGCAGAAGACAACATCGTGTTGAACACCGACTCGAGAGCATTCTTCCGAGTTAGCTACGAGAAAGAACTTTTGAAGAGCATCGCTGACAAATTGCACGAGGATGTTAATGTTTTTGATAGTTGAAATGAGAAAGAGTTGTACTTGAGGCTTATTCTGGTCGCACCAAATATCGCTTGTTGGTTGACGCCTTTTTGATGGCCAAGGATGAGAAAGTTGATTACCAGTTGCTTTTGGATTTGATCAAAACCGTAAAGAATGAAAAAGTACGTATGACATTGAAGTTTGAAATGAAGTACAAATTGAGGAGTTCCTCCCTTGGAAAGCTGTGATCAATGGAATCAACGAGATCAAGATTGTATACGGTAACGACCCCGCTGGTATTCCATTGACGGTGAGCAATCAGAAGGAAGAAGTCATGTTTTGAATTGAAGAAATTTGTCAAAAAGCTGATCAAGAAATCTGGTTTGAAGCCCCAATTGGAGTGAGATCAATAGAAATTACCTTGATGACCAGAAATACGAAGAAGTGTAAGTGAACGTTGTACCAGAGCAGTTAAAAGGCATTTCAGAAGCCTTGGACTTTTGCTGAAATCATTCGAAGACGACAGCAGAGAATTGTTGGCTGCTTACAACAAACACGTTGTCCATGCCTGTAAGCCAAAACAGAAGTCGACTGAGTGTTCACTAGGGTTAAACGACTTCAAGTATCTGAATTCATGCTAAGTTCAGAATTCCTGCTCCAATGAGACAGAGCGTATTCTGTTCTGCCGTAGAAAAAATTGGCAATGAAGCAGTCGATAGAATTCTTGATTTCTTGAGAGTTGGAGACCAGCCTTTCGAGCAGAGAATGCTGCAAACTGCACTAACGTGTGCCAGCACTCCAGAGCTGTTGAAACGGTTTGTTGTGAGAATAATCTTTATATTGATTTTCATAAGTTCAGAGTTCTCCTCCTGGCGTTGGACCCAACTGGACCGATCCGTCTTCAGGATTCTCATGTGATTTTTGCAAAAACTTCTGAAAACGCTCTTGGCAACGAAATAGGACTTCCTTTTCTGGTGGATAACTATCCACTGATCCGCAAAAGGCTGTCAGCCAACCAGTCGTTGTTCAAAGCGGCCATCAAACACTTGACTATTGGCATAGTTGACGAGGAGTCATTGCAATCAGTTTGTAGAGATTTGTTTCTCAGAACTATAGTTGTTTGCAGTTGTTGAAACTGATCAAAGAAAATCCGGGCGCTGAGAAGATAACCCCGTTCAGAAATGCTATAACTAATTCCAAGGTTTGTGAACAGAATTTTTTTCGTAACTTTTTTATTCAGATTCAAATCAAGTGGAGATCCAAATACTTCAGTCAAGTATCTGTTCTGTTCAAGAAGGCGATCCTCAAACTGTAATAAATTTTCGAAAGATTGGTTGTAGCTATTTCTGTTTGCCAGTATCAGAACTAATAAAACCGTCGTTGTTGAACACAGGGTAGACACAAATTCTGATATTTCTCGGCGTGGGTCACTCAAAAACAACGCAGGGCTGCGCAAGAACAGAGTGATCAAGTAAATTTTTTTCTCCAATATGCAATTGTGAGTTAGCAAAAGGAAAAACATAAAAGTTTGACAATACAAAACGTGTAATCAACAAGTAGGATCCTTTTCAATGCGCAGTTATTCCTTCCAATTATGATTGCTCTGGATGGATTAACTACGAGTCTATGGCTCGTTCTCGGTACAGCCTTCATCCTGCTTGTGGATCCAGCCACTTGTTCGCTCTCAAGACGAAACACCAGGTGAGATTCTCCCACACAAAAAACTTACTTACCTCAGATTGATTTCGAAGAGAAATTCTGAACCGACTGCAGCTGAGCTCCGACTACCGACTTCGGTCGTTCCAAGTTCTGCGATTCCGCTTCTACAATTTATTCAATGATTCAGACGACTATCAGCTCCGGATCAAAATTCATCTTCCCGGGTACGACTACAACCCAGGAAACAAGACGGGACAGTTCGAAGGACATGTTAAAATCAACCTCTCGGTCCTGGAGAAAACGGATTCAATCAAACTGCACGTTCTGGATCTTAACATTATCTCGGTTTCATTCAGAAATGTATGTTGTGACAGGTCAAGTCAGTGGATTTTAATTTCTATTTCAGTCCCAGGGAAAGAAATGGTCGGTCAAAACAGTGGAATTGCCCGAACTTCAAATGATAGAACTCGTCTTGGCAAAACCGGCAGAACCAGGAATTTACTTTGTAGAAGTATGGTTATCTTGAAAAGAGGAGAGAAATTTGGAATTCAGGTAGTCTATGAAGCGAAAATACGCAAAGATCTTTCTGGCCTCTACCAGTCAACGTACACAGAAAATGATGTTTTAAGGTAATTTGACATTATTTTCATGGCTCAATGGAAATTTGTTGTAGAACCATCGCTGTCACTCAATTCGAGCCTTCTTCAGCAAGAAAGATGGTTCCATGCTTCGATGAGCCAGGATTGAAGGCAAACTGGTCGGTCTCTGTGGTTCATCCCAAGGGTACTGTAGCTCTGAGCAACGGAATTGAGTTGGCCAGCTGGAAGTGAGATCGATGAAAATAGACTAACTAAATCGAGATAATTTAGCTCCAAGGAAGATAACCTGATAGAGACGAAGTTCAAAACAACCCCAAAAATGGCAACTTACGTACTTGCTGTTTGTGTAGCGGACTTTGTTTCCATAGAAGGCCGAACAACGGCTGGTACTCTGGTGAGATGCTGCAGATTGAAGACATGAAGATAACGTTTCAGGTCCGAGTATGGGCAAAACGTAGCATGCGTTCCAACACTCATTATGCGCTTAATGCAACTATCAAGGTGACGAACTACTACGAACAATACTACGACATCCCGTTCCCGTTGGATAAACAAGGTTTGTGAATGAGACGTTTCATTGAAAAAAAAAACGACCGGAGCAGCCAGAACTGCGCTAGGCTCTCTGTGGACCCGTTTAGCTGCAACTTTGTGCACGAATAGACACACAAACACAATTTGAGTAAACGAAAAATCACTGCGTCAAAAGTCAATCAATCATTGCCAGAACGATTTCATATCAATCGATAAAGTCTATTTGTGAACAAAATTGCAGCCGGTTCACAGGAAGAAAAGCGCACTTTTTGTTCGTTTCTCTCGTGAAACCCCTTACATGAACACTGTGGTCTTCACATTTCAATGCAGATATTCTTGCAATTCCTGACTTCGAGATGGGCGCCATGGAGAACTGGGGAATGGTCACGTACAGAGAAGTGAACGTTCTTTACGACCCAGCAGTCACTCCTCCAGATGCGAAACAGCGAATAGCGATTGTAATTGCTCATGAACTCGCACACATGGTTAGATAACTGCAAAACGATTTTGGAAATCTTGGTCATTTCAGTGGTTCGGAAACTTGGTCACAATGAAATGGTGGGACGACGTGTGGCTCAATGAAGGCTTCGCAGAGTTTGTCGAGAAAGCCGGCACGAATGTTATCAGTGATGGTGGATTTGAGACGGTTTTTCATTATCCCTATTTACGACAAACATTATTTCGTACGTTCTCAGACTGTAGGTACCAGAAAAAAAAGTCTGAATGACATGTGATCGCTTTCGATTGCGCGGGAAAGCGCATCAAGTTCAATCGCAAGTTAAATTTTACAAATCCTTGTGGACAAGTTGAACTTCTTGGCATGGGGCCACTTCATGAATGCACAGCTGAAGTAGAAAACGTTCAGGGAAACGCATTCCTCTATGATGATCAAGATGTAGCCTTCGATGATGATGCTCAGTCGACTACACATCCACTGTCCTTCAAAATCGACAAGGTCGAAGAAGCGAGTGCAGCATTTGATCATATTACCTACAGAAAAGGTTCTACTGTCATACGGATGTTCCAGTATGTTCTTGGTGAAGAATATTTCAAGAAAGGTCTTCGAGTGAGTTGAACAACACAGTCAACAATTCTTATGGTCAACTTTCAGTACTACCTGAAGAAGCACGCATACGGCAACGCCAAGGTTGACGACCTTTTTGACGCTCTAAACAGGACTTCGAGTGACAGTCTACTCGGTCCGGACGGACGAAGACTAGATGTTGTTGATTTTGCCAATCAATGGACTCGCCAGGTTTGAATACTGTATCCAACAGTCTATTACTGTATTCAGATGGGATTCCCACTTCTCACAGTCACCAGACACAACTCATCGCATGTTCAAATCAGCCAGAGTCGATACAAGAACGATCCGAATCAAGTTGACAACCCGAAGTACAGTCATCCGAAGTATGGATTCAAGTGGGACGTCCCAATCTGGTACCAAGAAGGGTCAGACAAAAAAGAAAAGTTTGTCTGGTTACCCAGAGGTTTCTCAATGATTCCGTGGTTTCTCAAACATCCTCTTCAGAAGGACCAATCTACGTGGAAGCAGAAGACACCATCGTGTTGAACACCGACTCGCGAGCATTATTCCAAGTTAACTACGAGAAAGAAATTTTAAAGAGCATTGCCGACAAGTTGAGCAGAGATGTTAATGTTTGTGATAGTTGAAATGAGAAAGAGTTGTACTTTAGGCTTATTCTGGTCGTACCAAATATCGCTTGTTGGTTGACGCTTTTTTGATGGCCAAGAATGAGAAAATTGATTACCAGTTGCTTTTGGATTTGATCGAAACCGTAAAGAATGAAAAAGTACGTATGACATTGAAGTTTGAAATGAAGTACAAATTGAGGAATTCCTCCCTTGGAAAGCTGTAATAGAAGGAATCAAAAAGATCAAGAGTGCATACGGTAACGACCCCGCTGGTATTCCATTGACGGTGAGCAATCAGAAGGAAGAAGTCATGTTTTGAATTGAAGAAATTTGTCAAAAAGCTGATCAAGAAATCTGGTTTGAACCCCCAATGGAGTGAGATCAATAGAAATTACCTTGATGACCAGAAATACGAAGAAGTGTAAGTGAACGTTGTAGCAGAACAGTTGAAAGGCATTTCAGAAGCCTTGGACTTTTGTTGAAATCATTCGAAGACGACAGCAGAGAATTGTTGGCTGCTTACAACAAACACGTTGTCCAATCGTGTAAGCCAAAACAGAAGTCGACTGAGTGTTCACTAGGGTTACACTATTTCCACTATCTTAATTAATGCTGAGTTTAGAATTCCTGCTCCAATGAGACAGAGTGTATTCTGTTCTGCCGTCGCGAAAATTGGCGATGAAGCAATCGATAGGATTGTCGAGTTCTTGAGAGTTGGAGACCAGCCTCATGAGCAGAAAATGCTGCAGACTGCATTAACGTGTGCCAGCACTCCAGAGCTGTTGGAACGGTTTGTTGTGAGAATAATCTTTATATTGATTTTCATAAGTTCAGAGTTCTCCTCCTGGCGTTGGATCCAAATGGACCGATCCGTCTTCAGGATTCTCATGTGATTTTTGCGAAAACTTCTGAAAACGCTCTTGGCAACGAAATAGGACTTCCTTTTCTGGTGGAAAACTATCCACTGATCCGCAAAAGGCTGTCAGCCAACCAGTCGTTGTTCAAATTGACCATCAAATACTTGACTATTGGCATAGTTGACGAGGAGTCATTGCAATCAGTTTGTAGAGATTTGTTTCTCAGAATTATAGTTGTTTTCAGTTGTTGAAACTGATCAAAGAAAATCCGGGCGCTGAGAAGATAACCCCGTTCAGAAATGCTATAGCTAATGCCAAGGTTTGTGAACAGAATTTTTTTCGTAACTTTTTTATTCAGATTCAAATTAAATGGAGATCCAAGTACTCCGGACAAGTATCGTTTTTGTTCGAGAAGGCATTCCTTGAACTGTAATAAATACTTGAAATATTACTTGTAGCTTATTATGTTTGCCTGTAATAAAACGGATAAAACTTCCGTCTTCAAACACAAAATTATGATGTTTCTCATCGTGAATCATTCAGAAGAAATCATTTGGCTGATGGAGTGTTTAACGTAGCAAACTCACGGTCATCCAGTGATTTTGTTTGGTTGTGGTTCCGCATCGATCCATTTTCTCCACACATAAAATCAATGATCAAGGGATCGTACATATGTTCGCTTCTGTAATATTTCTCACGAAAGTCTTGATATTGACAGGGCCATTGTCTCTTGATTCAGCATTGTTCGAACAAGAATGATTAACTTTTCTTTTTCAAAAGGCTTCCAACAAACTGTTCACAACAACAACTTCTAATTTTAGATTTTAATAAGATAACTAGTAGCTTCATTAAATTGAAAAGTTTATTACAATCTATTGACTGCATCCTTAAAAATACCAGAAACCTGCTTGAAGTACTTGGCCCTCCATTGAATTTTGATCTGAAATCAAATAATCGAGAAGTTTCTTATCTGAATCACCTTGGCGTTTTCCACAGCGGATCCAAGCATGTTCTCAGTTTCAGGATTCACTTTGATGAATTGTTGCAACTGAATTGAGAAAATTTGATTCCAGACAGATGACACAACTTACAGACTGTAGGGAAGCTTGATCTACGATATTGCTAGTCAGGAATGTGAGTACTCGCAGTAGCATTGATGTGTTAGCAGACAGCTGTTCTTTTATCTCATTGTACCTTGTGAAAAGGAAATGTAACATGATTTCTCTTCCAGCGTCATGACGAGAAATCATCACGAAGGAAAGGAAAGAGTTTTGTAGGCGAATTGGTCCAGTTGGATCCAAGGCTAGTAGGAGAGATCTGTAAATACTTGGCTTCTGTAAATCTTCTACAATGAATGGCTTACCGTTTCAACAAAACCGGCTCACTTGCACACGACAGTGCTGTTTGTAACATTGTCTGCTCGGCTGGTTGAACACCAACTCTCAGAAACTCGACAACCCTGTCAAAAGCCAATTCATCCAGACGTCTCACAGCCGTACAGAAAACTTCGTATCTCATTGGGGCTGGAATTCTGTAAAAGAACATTTGCAGAGAAGAAAGTCCTAGCAGACCCCAAGGAACACTCTGTGGTCGCCTGTGTCGAGTTGCATGACTCGAGAACGTTTGTGTTAAATGAATCCAACAACTCTTGAGTCATACCATCATCGTAGGCCTTTAGCAACATTTTTAGTTGTCTGAAACTGGTTCTAACTCGTCAACTTTATCGTTCACTCACACTTCCTCGTACTTCTGGTCATCGAGGTAGTCTCGATTTATTTCACTCCATCGTAGATCCAATCCGGACTTCTTTATCAATTTTCTGATAAAATCCTGAACAGAAATTGCCATCTCGCCCTTGTCAGTCCTACCGATATTGGGAGTCCCTCTGGGTCACTGCCGTATAAGTTCTTGATCGATTTAAGCCCATCGATTGCTCCTAACCAAGGAAGTCGAGTCTGAAGAGTAGTTAGTCAGCTATTTCACCAGAAAGCACAAACTTTTTCCTTCTGAACGAATGTAACTAATTTCAACAACAATTGGTAGTCAATTTCTTCTTTCTCGGCCATCAAAAATGCATCATTCAATAAGCGATATTTTGTGCGACCCGAATAAACCTGAAGTACAACTGTTTCACATCTATATTAATACAAACGTAAACATCCTCATTCAACTCATCAGCGATGCTCTTCAAAATTTCTTTCTCGTAGTTTACTCGAAAGAATGCTCGCGAGTCGGTGTTCAACACGATGGTGTCTTCTGCTTCCACGTAGATTGGTCCTTCTGAAGTGGATGTTCGGAAAGTCACAGAAATATTGAGAAACCTCTAGTCAACCAGACAAACTTCTCTTGCTTGCCCGATCCTTCTTGGTACCAGATTGGGACGTCCCACTTGAATCCATACTTCGGATGACTGTACTTCGGGTTGTCAACTTGATTCGGATCGTTCTTGTATCGACTCTGGATGATTTGAACATGCGATGAGTTGTGTCTGGTGACTGTGAGAAGTGGGAATCCCATCTGAATACAGTAATAGACTTTTGGATACAGTATTCAAACCTGATGTGTCCATTGATTGGCAAAATCAACAACATCAAGTCTTTGTCCGTCTGGGCCAAGCTGACTGTCACTCGAAGTCTTGTTCAGAGCGTCGAAAAGATCGTCAACCTTGGCGTTGCCGTATGCGTGCTTCTTCAGGTAAAACTGAATTCAACAACCATCACAACTTTCACTGTTCCTTCAACATACTCGAATTCCCTTCTTGAAGTTTTCTTCACCAAGCACGTATTTCAACATGCGCAGTATCGAGCCTCCCTTCGAGTATGTGATCAAATCGAAAGCTCCGGAAACTTCGTCAACTTTCTCGATTGAAAACGACAACGGGTGTGACGTCGTTCCTGCATCTACTTTCAGAACTCCAGCTTGAGTGCTGGAAACAAACGTGTCTTCCTGGAATGAATCGTCAATTCTGTAAAACCAATATTTCTAACCATTTTGAAGGCACCATCACTGATAACGTCTGTTCCTAGATGTTCCACATAGTTGGCGAATCCTTCGTTGAGCCACAAATCGTCCCACCATTCCATTGTGACCAGGTTGCCGAACCACTGGAAAAAATGTCTTGTTGAGTCTCTCTCTCTCTCTCTCTCTCTCTCTCTATCTTTCCCACTTGATGTGCAAGCTCGTGTGCAATAACAAGCGCAACTCTCTTCTTCGTTTCGGGAAGTGTGATCGCAGGGTCATAGAGTAGGTCAACCTCTCTGTAAGTCACCATTCCCCAGTTCTCCATAGCACCCATCTCGAAGTCCGGAATGGCAATCATGTCTGAAACAACTTCTTCATTTTCATGATACATTATCCAAAACCTTGCTTCTCCAACGGAAACGGAATGTCGAAGTATTCTTCATAGTAGTCTGTCGCCTTGATCCCAGCCTCCAGTGCGTATTCAGTGTTGGAGTGCATGCTTCGTTTTGCCCAGATGCGGAACTAAATCAATAATTTTCACTGTGAGCATCAGATTCTGCTTACAAGGACACCATTCTTCGTGCGACCTTCTCTCTTAACAAAGTCAGCTACACAAATGGCGAGCAAGTAAGATGACATCTTCGGGGTTGTTTTGAACGTTGTTACCAACAGGTCTTTTTCAGAATAGCTGAATTTCATCATTATATCAAGAGTTGAAAATTCTGCTCACGCTTCGGTGGACAGTTCAATTCCGTTGCTCAGAGCCACAGTACCCTTAGGATGAACAACAGTGACCGACCAGTTGGCTTTCATTCCTGGCTCATCAAAACACGGGACCATTTTTCTCGCTGACGATGATTCGAACTGTGTGATAGCAATGGTTCTGCAAACGGAGCATGGCCATGGCACTTCGTGCAGGTTACGCACAGCTCACCTTGTGACACCATTTTCCTTGTAATTGGATTCATAGAGGCCGGAGAGGTCTTTTCTGATGGTTCCGTTGAAGGAAATCTGAATTATCTCTGTTCTTTGAAACAAAGTTACCAGTCGTACTTCCAACAGATAATTCTGAACTTCAAGAGTTTCATCCAAATGAATAAGTAGCATTTGTAGATCGGTATTCAGTTTATGACGAGCAACAGAGAACGTTGTACCTTTCACCTGGAAAGTTCCTTTTAGATGTTTTTTAATGAATTAAACCAACATTCTTGAGAGCAATGGACTTGATATTCAAATCGAAGGAGTGTATTCTGATTACATCCGTTGGCTCCAGAACACTGACGTTGATCTCAACATTTCCATCGAATTGGTTTGTTTTGTTCCCAGGGTCGTAGTCGTACCCGGGGAGATGGACTTTGATCAGAAGCGAGTAGTCATCTGAATTATCTTGTTCCTTCGAAATGAAGGTTTGTAAAACTCGGTCGAATCGTTTTTGGAAGTCTTAAATCGGACGCAGTTAGATCTTTTTTCAGGACATTGTCACTGAAATACTCTTTCAAAGTTTTTTAAAAATTGAAACTTACTTTGGACCTACCGGAAGGAAAATGATCAAACAAATCGCGAGAACAATGATAAAAGAAAGTCCAGTGACAGCAAGGATACATAATCGCCTTGGGAACGGTTTCTTTTCTGATGCGTTCTAAAAAATGTTGTAGTTGAAAATAACCACAAGTTCAGATGTTGATATAAGTTGGTATATCTTTTAAAATGACCTACTTTGTACAAATTGGTGTAGCTTCTATCACCTACTATGAAACCCATTACTATTATAAAACGCACGTGTAACAAAAAATGTTTGTATGTTTTCTTATATATATGTATATATGGATGTCGCGATATTTGTCTGGCTCGATTTGTCTTAATAACTCTCTTCGGAATATAGTTATTTGCTTGAAATTTTGAGAGACGATAGTCGTAATTTTTTATAAACGGACTGGACTTATTCCAAATCTCCACCTATCGGGATACTGTAGTTATGACCGAATAAGTGCAAATTGGGGTCAAATTTCACGTGTTACATATGCAATGTTCAACAACCAGCGAACACGTGTTTCTAAAGCGCAGTGGCAGATAACTCAGAGGAGGCAACTCAGATTTGATCCCGAAAAAACCAGATTGGATCCAGAGTTGCACCTCCAATCGGGATGAAATATACTTCAATGTACTCGTTTCAACCGAGTATTAACCATGGTATCTCCTTTTGGCGAAAAAATAATTTTCCGAGACAATATAGCCATTTGAAGGATTTTGTCAGATTGGATCCAGAACGGTCATATTGGATTCAAATTAGATCCAATTTGCATTTCTGATTCTGTGAAAAAAGGTCCCGATAAGTCGCTTTTTTGTTCTAAAAACACCATAACTATTTGTTCCATAATAATTCAGCTCATGAATCATCTGTTAACTCATGTTTCGAATGCATCAAAATCATTCAGATGACATTTTAAAACTCTGATTGGATCCAGAAAAAAATCAGATTTGATTCAGAAAAAAATCAGATTGGATCCAGAACGGTCATATTGGATTCAAATTAGATCCGATTTGCATTTCTGATTCTGTGAAAAAAGGTCCCGATAAGTCGCTTTTTTTCTTCTAGAACCATTGTTCGAATTTACAAGTTTTTTCTCACCGGTCAGTGTGTTTGTGGTATTTCAGGCATTCCGCTGAGTTTCTCTTGCTTATCACTCCACCTCCCAGTCATAACACTGAACCTGATTTTTTTTGAAAAAAAAATGACTTGGTAACTTCGACATAACATAGTGATCGAAAAACAATTTGAGATTGAAAACGATCAGATTTCGAAAGCGTAGTGAGTGCTGGGTCTCACATTATCAATCTCTAAAGTTTTGGGTGGACCGACATTGACCCGTAAATGGGCGACAGTAGGATCTGGCAACAGATGAACTACAAATAGACTAACATGCGACTGAGCGACAAATGGATTGAAAATGGGCTAGCACGAGACTGGACGACAGGTTGACTGTAGATGTAACAACGAAGAGAAAATTAATTGGATTTGTAGAACGCAGTTAATAAAATAAGTTTGTCATGCGCGTGTCAAGTGGAACATCGCATTTTCTATTTTTTTTTCACATTTTCTGATTGTTTTCGTTGCGTTTTGTTTTGTATCATGTAAGTCCTATCTTATTGTTTTACAAACTAAAATGAGTTGATGACTTGTTCTCAAAATTTACAAAAAGCTAATGATAACAACTTCGAATACTTTCTGTTTTTCTCGTCTCACACCTTTCTTCTCGTATTCACCTGAAAACTTAAGACTCGCCCCCCCCCTTAAGACCACGACCCCTTGGCTCTTCTCAAAAACTGTTCTCTCAACCTAGCCTAAGCTTATTATAAAAGGAAATCACTTTTGGTTGCAGATTGCAAATTGAGAAAAATTCATGATACAGGCGTGAGGGTCGGCAGATTATGGCGTCTCCCACGGACTTGAAATCTTATTGAGAGCTTTATGAAAATAATTCTCTCTCAGATACATGTATGCAATGTTTGAAAACAAGAGTAGAAGTTTTTATATCCCGTTTTCAAGATTTGTAGATTGAAATCGACTAAAACACGGGAATTCGACATCTTTAAAAGACTCAATAGCTTCTATCCTTCACTATCACGATTTTTCCTGTTTAGAAATCGACTTACAGATTAGCATGTATTGAAGTTTGGATAAGAAAGATCATGTAAGCTGTGATTTTCGATGAATGTAAGTTTTTCAGTTGTTTTTAATTTAGCAGCAAGACAATTAATTTTGTGATGAATAAAATTGACGAAAAAACGTTACAGAAGACCAGAACCATCCCACATGACAAATGGCGACTGCGCTGCTACTTGATCACGAGGTAAATTTTATGCAAGTTTGTATTCTCAATCTCTAGTCGACTAACGTACTTTGCAAAAATAACGTCATGATGCATTTTTCTAATTTTGTCATCTTACATGAGATATATACCAAAATCCGGGAATCTGTTAGATCTGTGGTCGCGTAGGTTTTCAAATATGTTGAAGAAAGTGAAATCGCTCTTGAAAGTTACGACCGAGTTATGGTTTTTTGCTGATAAGTGAAACGAATGAATCTATTTCACAAAGACCGAATGAGAGAAAGAAGAGTTAAATTGACCATAAGTGAGTTTTATAAAAAAAAAAACTTCACGACACACACTACATAGCTAGCAAAAAACTTATTACAAGAAGTTGGGAACCGATCCGAATAAAAAGAAAATCAGCAGACCTTTGCTTACACTACTCGGCCATCGGAGACATGGTTCCAGCCCTATGTAGCCCGATTTTCCGTATCATAACATGATAATTCAAATTTTTTAACATTAAAATTTCATAAATTAGTCGGTAGAGCAGTTTAATTGTCTTTACTATATTTAAAAACCTAGGGGAGCTCTAAGACCTCAGAGCTTCTCCGGAAACAATTTATTCGTTCCGATTCACTTAAAATGTAATATTCAGGACCGTCAAATGGAGTGCGTCGATCTAGATGACACCTGTCCTGGGAGCTGTACATGGAAGGGGTACATCAATCGATCATTGGAAGAGTCCTCATTGATCATGGAAGAAGAAATTACAACTAATTATTTTTGAGAATCAAATGAATGAATATAACATGAAAGTGTGTTTATGGATGGAATATTGGATCGAATGTTGATTCAAAGTGTATAGATTTGACAAGGAGTGCTGAAATTGGATCCAGAAAAAAATCTGATTTGATCCAAAAAAAATCAGATTTGATCCAGAAAAAGTCAGATTTGATCCAACCACAGTTTTTCTAGATTAAACTGGATTTTTTCTGGATCAAATCTGAGTTTCCTCCTCTGAGAAGTCGCCTGCAAATCAGAACTTCGCTGGATCGACCACGGGTTGGTTTAGGGTTTTTGTTTTTATCCTTTCAACTCCCCCTGGAAAAGAAAAAAGATCAGGAAGAAATGTACCGTAGAAAAATGATTCTATGCGCCGGGGGTCCCAGGGGGCGGAGCCCCCTGGAAAAGAAAAAAAGATCAGGAAGAAAAGTACTGTAGAAAAATGATGCTATGCGCCGGGGGTCCCAGGGGGCGGAGCCCCCTGGAAAAGAAAAAAAAAAGATCAGGAAGAAAAGTACTGTCGAAAAATGATTCTATGCGCCGGGGGTCCCAGGGGGCGGAGCCCCCTGGAAAAGAAAAAAAAGATCAGGAAGAAAAGTACTGTAGAAAAATGATTCTATGCGCCGGGGGTCCCAGGGGGCGGAGCCCCCTGGAAAAGAAAAAAAGATCAGGAAGAAAAGTACCTTAGAAAAATAATTCTATGCGCCGGGGGTCCCAGGGGGCGGAGCCCCCTGGAAAAGAAAAAAAAGATCAGGAAGAAAAGTACTGTAGAAAAATGATTCTATGCGCCGGGGGTCCCAGGGGGCGGAGACCCCTGGAAAAGAAAAAAAGATCAGGAAGAAATGTACCGTAGAAAAATGATTCTATGCGCCGGGGGTCCCAGGGGGCGGAGCCCCCTGGAAAAGAAAAAAAAAGATCAGGAAGAAAAGTACTGTAGAAAAATGATTCTATGCGCCGGGGGTCCCAGGGGGCGGAGCCCCCTGGAAAAGAAAAAAAGATCAGGAAGAAAAGTACCTTAGAAAAATAATTCTATGCGCCGGGGGTCCCAGGGGGCGGAGCCCCCTGGAAAAGAAAAAAAAGATCAGGAAGAAAAGTACTGTAGAAAAATGATTCTATGCGCCGGGGGTCCCAGGGGGCGGAGACCCCTGGAAAAGAAAAAAAGATCAGGAAGAAATGTACCGTAGAAAAATGATTCTATGCGCCGGGGGTCCCAGGGGGCGGAGCCCCCTGGAAAAGAAAAAAAGATCAGGAAGAAATGTACCGTAGAAAAATGATTCTATGCGCCGGGGGTCCCAGGGGGCGGAGCCCCCTGGAAAAGAAAAAAAAAGATCAGGAAGAAAAGTACTGTCGAAAAATGATTCTATGCGCCGGGGGTCCCAGGGGGCGGAGCCCCCTGGAAAAGAAAAAAAAGATCAGGAAGAAAAGTACTGTAGAAAAATGATTCTATGCGCCGGGGGTCCCAGGGGGCGGAGACCCCTGGAAAAGAAAAAAAGATCAGGAAGAAATGTACCGTAGAAAAATGATTCTATGCGCCGGGGGTCCCAGGGGGCGGAGCCCCCTGGAAAAGAAAAAAAAAGATCAGGAAGAAAAGTACCTTAGAAAAATAATTCTATGCGCCGGGGGTCCCAGGGGGCGGAGCCCCCTGGAAAAGAAAAAAAAGATCAGGAAGAAAAGTACCTTAGAAAAATAATTCTATGCGCCGGGGGTCTCAGGGGGCAGAGCCCCTGGAAAAGAAAAGAAGATCAGGAAGAAAAGTACCGTAGAAAAATGATTCTATGCGCCGGGGGTCCCAGGGGGCGGAGCCCCCTGGAAAAGAAAAAAAGATCAGGAAGAAATGTACCGTAGAAAAATGATTCTATGCGCCGGGGGTCCCAGGGGGCGGAGCCCCCTGGAAAAGAAAAAAAAAGATCAGGAAGAAAAGTACTGTCGAAAAATGATTCTATGCGCCGGGGGTCCCAGGGGGCGGAGCCCCCTGGAAAAGAAAAAAAAAGATCAGGAAGAAAAGTACTGTCGAAAAATGATTCTATGCGCCGGGGGTCCCAGGGGGCGGAGCCCCCTGGAAAAGAAAAAAAGATCAGGAAGAAAAGTACCTTAGAAAAATAATTCTATGCGCCGGGGGTCCCAGGGGGCGGAGCCCCCTGGAAAAGAAAAAAAAGATCAGGAAGAAAAGTACTGTAGAAAAATGATTCTATGCGCCGGGGGTCCCAGGGGGCGGAGACCCCTGGAAAAGAAAAAAAGATCAGGAAGAAATGTACCGTAGAAAAATGATTCTATGCGCCGGGGGTCCCAGGGGGCGGAGCCCCCTGGAAAAGAAAAAAAGATCAGGAAGAAATGTACCGTAGAAAAATGATTCTATGCGCCGGGGGTCCCAGGGGGCGGAGCCCCCTGGAAAAGAAAAAAAAAGATCAGGAAGAAAAGTACTGTCGAAAAATGATTCTATGCGCCGGGGGTCCCAGGGGGCGGAGCCCCCTGGAAAAGAAAAAAAAGATCAGGAAGAAAAGTACTGTAGAAAAATGATTCTATGCGCCGGGGGTCCCAGGGGGCGGAGACCCCTGGAAAAGAAAAAAAGATCAGGAAGAAAAGTACCTTAGAAAAATAATTCTATGCGCCGGGGGTCTCAGGGGGCAGAGCCCCTGGAAAAGAAAAGAAGATCAGGAAGAAAAGTACCTTAGAAAAATAATTCTATGCGCCGGGGGTCCCAGGGGGCGGAGCCCCCTGGAAAAGAAAAAAAAGATCAGGAAGAAAAGTACCTTAGAAAAATAATTCTATGCGCCGGGGGTCTCAGGGGGCAGAGCCCCTGGAAAAGAAAAGAAGATCAGGAAGAAAAGTACCGTAGAAAAATGATTCTATGCGCCGGGGGTCCCAGGGGGCGGAGCCCCCTGGAAAAGAAAAAAAGATCAGGAAGAAATGTACCGTAGAAAAATGATTCTATGCGCCGGGGGTCCCAGGGGGCGGAGCCCCCTGGAAAAGAAAAAAAAAGATCAGGAAGAAAAGTACTGTCGAAAAATGATTCTATGCGCCGGGGGTCCCAGGGGGCGGAGCCCCCTGGAAAAGAAAAAAAAGATCAGGAAGAAAAGTACTGTAGAAAAATGATTCTATGCGCCGGGGGTCCCAGGGGGCGGAGACCCCTGGAAAAGAAAAAAAAAGATCAGGAAGAAAAGTACCTTAGAAAAATAATTCTATGCGCCGGGGGTGAAGAAAAGTACCGGAAGAAAAGTACCTTAGAAAAATAATTCTATGCGCCCTGCATTTTAAAAATGAAATTACAGGGGGCTCCGCCCCCTGCTGTAAAAAATCATATAAAAATTCGACTCGGAAAAACATATCTCGCATGTAGAATTGCGCCACATGCCCAACAAGTACAAGCAGCACCTGAGCGCAGCGAAGGTTTAACTGCTTGTTCTCAGTGAACGCTCATCACGTGTGCATCTAGTACCCAATCAATGCCCACCTCAACGGCGTTCGGATCAACCCCAGCTTCATGTTCATCGCGTGCTAATCTAGTCTTCATGAGGTGTTTACCTCGAACTGATGCCTACACCTATTGCCAGGACAGAATATTATTGCCCAGCCAGTGCGCGTAAACTGTAGAGTCGATTCATGAATTGTTGTAAAACTTTTCTAAATTCGAGAAATTCGCTGACGAAAGATCAAAAAACAGTGTCAGCACTTGATAGAGTGTTGAAAGGTAATTTGTTCCACCTACATATGTATAGGCTGCTTACCAGAACTTCCACAGTGATATTCTCATCAAGATTAGCGAGACCGTCCTGAACAGGCATGATCGGGAAGATTCGCTTTCTGTTACCCACCTTTTTATTTCGGCAGGGACGTTCTTATTTGATTCCGTCTATTATTGAAACCATCATTGTTCAATGTGTTAACACAATGAGTTTTCAGTTTCGGAGTGCAAAAGTCAGAAAACAATGGTTTTCGAACGTCGTGTCGTTTTTCGATCACATGTGACTGGAGCACGATTTACTGAGAATAAATAAAGTGAAGTTTGTGGAAATAGAGAGAGTAAGTGTGAGTGTGAGTGAGTGAGAGAGAAACAGAGAGAAAGAGAAAAAGAGAGAGAGAGAGAGTGAGAGAAAAAGAGAAAGAGAGAGAGAGAGAGAGAGAGAGAGAGAGAGAGAGAGAGAGAGAGAGAGCGAGCGAGCATTCTCTTCTTCTTCTTTCTCCCTCTATCTTTTTCTCAAAAAATACTCACTCGAATAAATGTGCTTCAAAAAGAAAGAAAATAAAGAAAAACCAAAAAGAAACGTGTTCTTCCACGAAGTAGGTAGAGGCCGTAATGATCATTCCGTACAGTTATGGCATCATCAAGCTACGAGAGTCGAAGTGTAGAAGATGAGGTGAGTAAGAGAAAGTTTCAGAGACATAAATAGTACTGTTTTTCAGGGCCCGATAAAGAAGCCTGCGGCTAGCAGTCTACTATTTTTATTTATTGTATCAGTTCTGATTTTAATCGGATCCATCGTATTTTTCGTCATTTTACTGTTTCTGATTCTTAACTCAAATATTGTGTCGTTTACTCCGTGAGTTTTGAGAGAGAGAGAGCAGAAGAGAGAGAGAGAGAGAGAGAGAGATTTTCGTTTTTAGCTTCGCCGGTGAGATCAACGCAACTGAAATTGTAGATGGTCCATTCGCTTCTCAATTACGTCTTCCTAAAAATATCCGACCAAGTTTTCCGAATCTCTATCATCAACAAAGTCCAATTTTCAGACGATTACTCTCTCCAGATTGAAGTCTACCTTCCCGGTTACAAGTATAACCCGGGAAGAAGTCCATGCAGTTCAAAGGGAAAAATCGGATCAATATAAGTGTTTTTGAGCCGGCGGACCTGATCAAAATCCACTCTGTGGACTTGGCTATTAAATCAGTCTCAGTGAAAAATGTTAGGAGTTAGAAGTTACCTGTTCATTGATGAATTCAGACTGATGGAACCAAGGTCAAGGTGTCGAAGCTCGAGCTAAGGACTTCTCTACAGATGCTCTTCATTTATCTTGACAAAACTATTCAAGAAGGAAATTATTTCTTGGAGGTCTGAAAAATCTACAGATGACAGAATATCCATTCATTCAGATTGGGTTCACTGGAAATATCCGAAAAGACCTTTCCGGCCTCTATGAAGCAAAGTACAAAGAGAACGGAGTCACGAGGTGAATTTTGCGTAACCTGCACAAATACCATGGCCCAATTGCAGAACCATCGCTGTCACTCAATTCGAGCCGTCTTCAGCAAGAAAGATGGTTCCATGCTTTGACGAGCCAGGAATGAAGGCCAACTGGTCGGTCACCGTGGTTCATCCCAAGGGTACTGTCGCTCTGAGCAACGGAATTGAGCTGTCCACCAAAATGTGATAAAAATGCTCAACTCTTCATGCAATCATGAAATTCAGCCATTCTGTGAAAAACCTGTTGATTACAAAGTTCAAAACAACCCCGAAGATGTCATCTTACCTGCTTGCCATTTGTGTAGCTGACTTTGTCAAGAGAGAAAGACGGTCGAAGAATGGTGTCCTTGTAAGCAGAATCTGATGCTCCCTGTACTAATTGTGATTTAAGTTCCGCATCTGGGCAAAACGAAGCATGCACTCTAACACTGAATACGCACTGGAGGCTGGAATCAAGGCGACAGACTACTATGAAGAATACTTCGACATTCCATTCCCGTTGGAGAAGCAAGGTTTCGACAAATTAATGTATCATAAAAATGAAGAAGCTGTTTCAGATATGATTGCCATTCCGGACTTCGAGATGGGTGCTATGGAGAACTGGGGAATGGTCACGTACAGAGAGGTCGACCTTCTGTTTGATCCAGCAGTGAGCCCAGTGACAGCAAAACAGAGGATTGCTGTAATCGTTGCGCACGAGCTTGCACATCAGGTAAGGGAAACATAGAGATAGAGAAAGAAAGTGAGAGAGGGAGAGAGAGAGAGAGAGAGAAAGAGAGAGAGAGAGAGAGAGAGAGAGAGAGAGAGAGAGAGAGAGAGAGAGAGTGAGAGAGACACTCAACAAAACACCTTTTCCAGTGGTTCGGCAACCTGGTCACCATGAAATGGTGGGACGACGTTTGGCTCAACGAAGGATTTGCCACCTACATTGAACACGTCGGTGCTGACGTCATTAGTGATTACAATTTCAAACTGGTTTGAGATTGTGCCTGCTAAATTATTCGACTGAATTCTTCAGGAAGACACGTTCGTACAAGAAGCCCAGTCCATCGCCTTCGCAATCGACGCACAATCCACATCACATCCGCTGTCGTTCCCAATAGCAAAAGTCGACGAAGCGAGCGAAGCCTTCGACCGAATTACATACAAGAAAGGAGGATCGGTTCTGCGAATGTTGAAGTACGTGATGGGTGAAGACTACTTCAAGGAAGGACTCCGAGTGAGTTGATCAAACAGTGGAAGCGGCGATGATCACTTTTCAGTACTACCTCAAAACGCACGCATATGGAAACGCCAAGGTCAGTGATCTATTCAATGCTTTGGACAAGAAGTCGAGAAACGATCTGGCTGGGCCTGATGGAGAGCGTCTAGACATTGTGAAATTCGCCAACCAGTATATCAAGCAGGTCGGTGTACTTCTAACAGGCAACGTCAACCGATATTCAGATGGGACATCCACTTCTCACGGTCACGAGAAAGAATGCGACACATGTAATGATCAACCAGAATCGTTACAAGAACAACCCGAAACAATTGGATAACCCGAAGTACAGTAATCCGAAGTTTAAGTTAGTGAAGTCATCATTATGACTCTGAAATGTTCCTTTACAGATTCAGATGGGACGTTCCTATCTGGTACCAAGCGGGAACGGAAAAACGTGAGAAGTTTGTTTGGTTGCCAGCAGGTTGAGTTGTTAAGTACGTGACTTTTCAAAAATTCAATTCAGATGAGAGCATCTTGATAGAAGCGAAGGATCCGATTGTGCTCAACACGGACTCTCGAGCATTCTATCAAGTCAACTATGACAAGAAGATTTTGAAGAGCATCGCACAACGCCTCGACAAGAATGTCAAAGTTAGTAATGGTTGAGATGAGAATTAATCCTATTTAAGGCTTATTCTGCTCGCACGAAATATCGCTTGTTGGAGGATGCCTTCTTGATGGCAGAGAAAGGAAAAATTGACTATAAGCTGCTGATTGATCTGCTCAAATTCGTTGCGAAAGAAAAGGTTTTACGCAACGTGTTTTTTCTGTGACGTGGATTTCTCAGGAACTTCTCCCATGGCAGGCTGCACTTGGAGGACTCAATTCTATCAAGAATATATACGGCACCGATCCTCAAAGAGAGCCGATCAATGTAGGGGACATTGAGAAAGAGACATGTGAGCGATTAATTTTAGGAATTCATCAGGAAATTAATCAAGAAGTCTGGATTGAATCCACAATGGAGTAATATAAACAAACATGATAAGGACGATGAGAAGTATGAACAAGTGTAAGATTTTCATTCATATTTCTCTCATTCTCTCTATCTTTTTTTTCTCTCTCTCTCTCTGTCTGTCTGTCTTTCTCTTTTTTTTAAATCTTTCTCTCTCTTTTATCCTTCTCTCAGTTTTTCTTCTTCAATTTTTTTCAGAATTCTCGCTAACATTCTGAAGTCCTACGATGAAGACATGGTTCCAGAGCTGTTGGATGCTTATAATGACAAAGTTCTCAAAACGTGTAGTGCCAAGAAGATGTCTACCGAGTGTTCAATGGGGTTATGCACACTTCAAATACTGAAATAATTTCAACTTCAGAATTCCTGCCCCAATGAGATCGACAGTCTTCTGCACAGCCGTGAAGAAACTGGGCAAGAAGGCGTTCAACAGGGTCATTGAGTTCCTGGAAATTGGAGTGCAACCGTATGAACAGAGAATGCTTCTAGCTTCTCTTGCTTGCTCATCTGAGCCTGTGCTGTTGAAGAAGTGAGTAACTGTGGAATTTACAGGCCGCAAAAAGAAGTGTTGCCGAAAAATATTGAAAAAAAACTTTTCAGACTCTTTCTACTCGCTTTGACTTCGACAGACTTGATCCGTCTTCAAGATTCTTACCTACCTTTCCAACGTGCCACAAGAACCGATGTTGGAAAAGAAATGAGCTTGTCGATCCTTTTGGAGAACTATGACCTTATCTACAAAAAAACGTCAGCCAATGGATCTCTCCTACGTCCGATAATCAGTTATCTGACGAACAACATCCACGACGAGTCTTCATTGAAAGCTGTTAGTTGACATTTCCATTAACTGTTTGAAGTGGAGATATTTCAGTTGGAACAGTTCATCGAATCAACCCCAGGAGCTTCAGACATTACTACGTTCAAATCGGCTGTTGAGAATGCCAAGGTCAGAATCGAGTGGAGATCCAAATATTTCGACAAGGTTTCGGATCTGTTCAAGAAGGCTGCAAGTAGTTTGTAATAAAGTTTTTTTCTCACTTGTTGGTCTGTGATGTTTCTCGTTATATTAAACATGAAAAGTTAAGGATAAAATAGCCCGGACTATTTTCTTTAGTAAGATACTAATTCAATTATAGTAACAGAAAAGGTAATTTACTACACGACGACGTCATTGTTTACTTACGTTCGGCTAGCTGTGAGTCAGAATAGACGATCGTCGGAAACGCCAGTCAATATATTCGTTCTACTTGAAATTTTTAAAGAAACCATCAGTAGAAAAATATTCATTAAAGCTCGCAAGTGCACATTCCCGTTACTTGAAATAAAATCTACAGTGTTTTGATCTGGTTGGATCCTTTACAGTATCGCATACATGATTGGAAGTTGGGGAAGTTGTTGTAGTTTCCGTTAGCTCCGTAATAACTGTATCGAACACAGCTGTTGACTTCGTGGTTCCAAGCGAATCTGAGTAATTGGATTGAGAGAGAGAGAGAGAAAGAGAGAGAGAGAGAGAGAGAGGACATAGAGAAAAACACTTGACAAAGGTACAAAACTCTCACAGAGTCACGAATGTGCTCCATGAGTCGTGATAAACATTGGTCGTTGTTGACCAGAGCATAACAGTAATACAGTACACATAAAATAAAGAAAAGTTATTTTTTCAATTTTTGTAGAACTGATAGGTTAGCAGTGAGAGTAGAAATCTTTTTTTTCACAAAGTCTTCAGAGACTTATCTTACCTCACTAGATTACTTCGAATTCAGAGTGTCAAAAGTAGTAGGAAACAGGAATTAATGAAGTATGCGAATACTCTACATAGGAACTCACCTTGGTCTGTCTTCAATTCCATCCTCAAAGTTTCCATTTTCATCTCTCAAGGAGCACACGTAATCTGTAATTTTGAAATCTAACGAGGAAAGACGTTTCTACCCACCTCTATCAGGACAACAAGCCCCATTAACGCAAGAATGATGGTCTGGGCAGTCGGAATCAGTACAAGTTGCGTATTTTCCGTTAGGGATAAGATAGTTAGATCCGCAAATGTCGGCTGAAATATTTCTAGAATTTTCAACAGATCAATGCGAGGAATGAAAAAGCCGTAGTCCCTGTTAGTGCATGTACAGGGTGCGCCATAAGTATTGGTCGATCACTTTGCGTGTAGTATGCTGCCACGTCACGCGTCAAAATTCAATTTTTAAAATTTTATTATTTTCGTATAACCTTTAGGTATATTCCCTCGGAATTTAGTCTTCATATTTCCACTTTAACGGGAGAAGTGACACTATAACCATACCACCCTTCACTTTTCAAAAAGTCAAATGAGGGAGAGCACCTGCCGGAGACCGTTTAAGAGCTCGACGTTCCTCGATGCTTAGTCCGAGAAACATCGGAACTGTTTAAAACGCTTGATACATTTCGTGTGAAACCTATGAGTGGGTTTTCCGTCACAGTTCTAACTCCAGCCCTACTGAAAGCTGTCAAGAAAAATATCTTACGAAATGGGTACCGCATCCTGCAGAAGCTCGCTTTGCAGGACGGAAAGACCGGAAAAATGATGCAACGGATCGTTTTAGTGTAGCTGAATGTTAGCTTATGCCGTATTCAGAAAATCAACTCTCTAACAACGAAGAACAAGGAGCTGAAGCTGAACAAAGCGAATGCTTAACTTCGCAGCACAAGGGTTGGAACGAATTTTCCACCATGTTTTCGGACCAGAATTTCTTTACTGCGAAAGCTAGAAAAGACAGGCAAAATAACAAAATCTCATCCTACATTCTTCTACTACACATGCAAGTAGAAAAATTAACAAAAATGCGTATCATCCAGCTTATATCAAGGTTTTTGTTGGAACCACTGCGGCTCTCGGGCAGCTGTTTCACGATTTCAGCTTTCGGGTTTCAGCCCGACTCAAAAGTTAATATCTTTCTCGTTAACTACGAACTCAATGTTTCTTGCGGATCAAAAAAATTGACGATAAATGTCTCGACTACAAAATACTCAAATTTGGAAATTCTGAAGGTGGACCTCCAGAAGTTATGAGTTGATTTTGACGACAACTACCTGCGTTCTGGCGACACCTCGTATCCGATGAGTTTTTACGCTGCCATCGGAGTCAGAAGCAGATGAATTGAAAGTCATAGAACAAATTTTGTTTCCATATTTTTGATAGTCATAATGTGAAAATTTGAAGACTTTTAATGAATTCTGCGCCACGTGGCAGCGGTTTTACCACCGACCAATACTTACGGCGCACCCTGTAGTACTTTCATTCTCTAGTGAAACAAGTCAAAACCAAGCTGATATGTTTAGATGGAGTATATGGGCAGTTCACTGGTAAAACTAGAGCTAAAACTGTGTTTAGCGCACTTTTTGATTGTTTTTGGTCGATTTTTGTTTGTACATAGCATTCGTATTTTTCTTAAGGGTTCTGTACATCGCTTCCCATGTCACACCAACCTTTTCTCCACTGATCATGACTGTTCCCTTTTGGTTGAAAAGGTGGACTGTTGGGATCCGAACGATTGATCAGAACCGATGACAGTGTTGTCGATGGTGGTTTTGTTGTCTTGAGTCCTTGACATTGCTCCTTGCATTCGAGAGAAGTTGAGAATCTGTTCTCATTTCCACCACAACCACGGTATTGGAACGGCTGGCAGACTTCTGGAAAATTTCGTTTAGTTAATGCATGACACAACGATGAAATGTTTCTTCGTTGTGTTATGATCATTCAAATTGTGTTTTGAACATTTGTTCGTTCTGATTTCGAGAAGATTTTTTACTACAGGGACTTTCAGTAAGTGACCCAAAACATTCGACGAACATCAATTATGCGAAAAACTACAAGAAAACAAAGAACATAAGTTTACACTACACCTTCTGCAGAAGCCTCATGACAATGTGACTAAAAAAAACTTGAAACAACACTCACTGGTCCTTGTGTCGAAGTAGAACATCTTCCCAGAACTAACACCATCACAAAAGTCTCCGGGATCTTTCGACAACTTGCAATCGATAGCTGCAGCTGTGGAGATGATAGAGAACAGGAGAATACCAATCATTCGGGTCTAAAAGTTCACTTTTCTTCAGCTTATGAAGAACTATTCAGTAAATAATTGAATCGGTAAACAGAGAGCTGATTTCTTGGTTCCAAACGGTGAAACTTTATACGAGAACCAATGACGACCGGGTGAGGAGTGATAAACATAGAATTACACTTTCTCTATTAGTCTATAGTGTTTTTTGTAGAACTGGTATGGTTCGTGAGAGAAACAACATAGTAGTATGTTATTTTATGGGCTTGGAAGAAATTGAGGAAGAGAGAGAGAGAAATTTCTTGATCTTCCATCTATAAATCGTTTCTAAAGGAAATAAACTAACGAACGAATAATACTTTGAAATTTTACAGAAAAAAAACATCTGAAAAGACTGTTTAAATACCTCGACCAAAAAGTGCCCTTTAGGTGTTATTGTATTGCTCTCCCCTCCTCACATGTATCTATTTACCACCAAAAATATACCAAAAGTATTTGCCATTGTAGCAAAAACCAGTCACTCAAATGCTATTTATTCCTAGTGTTTACTTGTCTTCCGTACTTAAGGTTGACACGGCTCGCGAGGAAATGTTACTCTTTTGCCGGAACAATGTTGGCGCTCTTGATCGTGAGTCGTTTTATCATCATAATAATGGCCGGTGGTGATCAATCATCGTATCAACCAGTTCAGGTCTTCTCGGTTATTGGTCTGCAAGTGGCCACAGAAAAGTGGGAACGATGTCTGGAAGATAGAGATTACGGATACTCGTGCTCTAACTCTTCGGCTAAACGAATGTTCTACTACTCGCAGAGCACTGGTGAGTTTCGTCCTTTATGACGTCGTGTCTGCACATTCCTCACAGTTTTTGAAACATCTTCTTGCAGTTTTTCCCGTCGTATATGACCCACAGAGCACTCGTGAGTGTCGTCGTTTGTGAAGTTTTGTCTGTATCAGTGTATTTAGAGGCAGGATATTTGAAGTTTGCATTCTCCAAAAAAAGACTACTACAGCACCAGTCTGAAATCTGAGAAACATAGGGAACAAAATAATCCTTCATGAAGTCGTGTCTGCACAGTTTGAAATTCTATCGAGATATTCAAATTTCAACGTCAACAATAACATTTTTCACTATCAGAAAAAAGAAAATCTTAAAAAAGTATCGTCGTTTATGATGTCATGTCTGCACAGTTGGTAATTGATTAGAACTTAATTAATCATTATAATGGTAATTGAAACAGGAAATATCATGCATTCAACTTCCTTACATGTTAAAGTGAGTTCCCGAATAATAAGGACGATCGTTTGAAAATAAAACTTTAATAAGTTCGCTTTTTTTTCAAACAAAGTTCCCAGGCGTCTGTCAACCGTTCATGTACAGCGGATGTGGTGGTACCGAAAATCGCTTCGATACCGCAAAAGAATGCCGTGACGCATGCAAGAACGTTCAAAAGTACGCTAATTCTGAATCCTCTGACCTCACAAAGCAGATGAAGTCGGCTTGTGATGCACTCTATGACACGGATCATCTGAACGTCACAAAGTGTTCGAATGCAGCTTCATGTGGAACGGGTTACACTTGCAAGAAGAAGTTCTGCTGTCCTACTGCAGGTACTTTCCGTATTCAGAACTTTTTTGAACATCCGAAGAGCGGGAGTTTGACCAGTTATCAGAAAAAAATATCACATTGTGATACGAATGGATTAGGTTATAAATTCGAATTCAGTAATTTTGGAAAAGAAACCAACTCTGTTCCGCCTCTTCTAGAAAAGTTCTAGACTATGGTAGACAAAAATCTTTACTCAACTTTCAAAGACTTGTCAGAATTAGAGTAACTCACCTCACAAAACACGACTATAGAAAACTCGTACTGAAGAAATGTTTCAAATTTCTACTACTGTGAAAATGAGCTCTTTTGAGCTAAATATTCCAACCAAGTGTAGCGAAAAGCAAACAAATTTCAGACTATCTCTGCAACCTGCAATACGATACTGGTAAGTTCGCTGTTGGCGGTGAAAAGTCCGACAAGTACTTCTACAACACAGATTTCGAAGTCTGCATGAGGTATGATGAATCCCGCTCAGTGTCATCACAGAAATGTTAAGATTCTCCTTCTACGGAACCTTGGGGAACGCGAACAACTTCCCCAACTACAACTCGTGTCAGAAGACGTGTGGAAGTCAGAAGAACAAGAAGAACCATTGATTCCTATGCTAAATCAGCCTTTTTCTGTACATTAGTAAATTTTATCTGTTTTTCTTAGTAACATTTAAATAATACAGAATATTCATTCAAATAAGTTCAAGGTAGTCTTGCCATCGAGTCCCTGACCAGTTTTCCAACACGCTGTCCATATTTAGCTCTCCACTTGACAACCATCTAAACTCAACTTTTGGTTTCAAACTCTTGCTATTGCTCACGTCCGCGTACTCAATAGCATCTCTGAACTCCTTATACTGACTTGTTTCCGGATTCTTCACCACAAACTGTCTCAACTGAAGCTCTTTGGATTATAATCTCTTCAACAGTAAACCTTCTCAAGCATGGCTTCGTTTCTCACTTTGGATAAGATCTTAGCAACAATCGGCCTCATTATAGTGTCATAATGTTCCGAAAAATCGGAAAATTGAGCCCAGTACTCCATCATTATGGATGGTAAGTGAGTCTCAGAAGAAGGTACCAGTACTAGAGCATCGAAAAATATTCCGACATCCGTGGGCCGAAGGGAGCTGTTAACGTCGATGACGAAAAGAATAAGTCTGGAAATAAAAACGTGAAAAGGTGCTTTTCATTCAATTTTCATTTTAAAACCTTTTCACGTATTTCAGATTCGTGAAACAGGTCAATTCAATGGCCAATTTCAATTTCAAATCTCTATTCGTTGTCTTTTTGATTTGTTCGAATATCTGTGAATGAAATTTCAGATACAATATTTGATTCTCAGCTCACCGTTTGATGAGATGAACTTCCTAATTTTGATTTGACAGTTTTACAGTCAGGAGTGAGTATCGGTTTTGGTGAGGACATTTTAAACGTTGATTTTTTTGAAGTCAGCCATTTTCGAAGGTAATCCTTAAAATTTTTCTCTCTGTCTTTCTCTGTCTCTCTCTGTCTTTTTCTGTCTCTCTCTCTGTCTTTCTATTTCTCTGTCTCTCTCTGTCTTTTTCTGTCTCTCTCTGTCTTTCTATTTCTCTGTCTCTCTATTTCTCTATTTCTCTATTTCTCTATTTCTCTATTTCTCTATTTCTCTATTTCTCTATTTCTCTATTTCTCTATTTCTCTATTTCTCTATTTCTCTATTTCTCTATTTCTCTGTTTCTCTATTTCTCTATTTCTCTATTTCTCTATTTCTCTATTTCTCTATTTCTCTATTTCTCTATTTCTCTATTTCTCTACTTCTCTATTTCTCTATTTCTCTATTTCTCTATTTCTCTCTTTCTCTCTTTCTCTCTTTCTCTCTCTCTCTCTCTCTCTCTCTCTCTCTCTCTCTCTCTCTCTCTCTCTCTCTCTCTCTCTCTCTTTACTTTTCTCTCTCTCTCTCTCTCTCTCTCTCTCTCTTTACTTTTTCTCTCTCTCTCTCTCTCTCTCTCCCAACCTCAACATCAGCCCCTTCGGGTTCATCCTGATACCAAGACGATAGCAATGTGAGTTCATTCGCTACAGTTTCTTCTTCCATAATAACACTGCCCGAAAGTGTTTCAAGAAACTCGAATATCAGTTCATAGCTGACTTTTCCTCTCGAAGCCATTACAAATCCATCTTTTATCAATGTTTTTCTATCGTCAGAACTAAATATACTTTTTGTCTGTAAAACAGAGTACGCATAATTTTGGAGAGCTGATACGTACAACATCGA
>OZ022250.1:3575190-3625190 GCA_963978915.1 Caenorhabditis parvicauda | reverse complement strand
AATCAGCAAAGTTTCTGAACTTGAAAGTCTCTGGATGATCTCTCATGAATTGTTTCAACTGAAATTTTTGATTTTTTTTTGAAATTAGGCTTTTGAAGAACATCTTTTTCAAGAAGAATAATTAAGTAACAGTTAAAAACAGAAGAAAATCTAACTAACCGTATCCAGCGTGATCGTGTCATTGACTTTTGCAAACGAATATCCAATGACCCAGTCAAGTGCCATTTCTTCCTTTTTCATGTATTCATAGATTTCGTTCCATCGTTCAAGAAGTTCTGAGACCATTATTTCCTGGTAGACCTCGTTAGCGCTCAGGAGGTCGAAAACCGAAACTATGTCTTTACTTCTCATCGGGTTTTTACTGTTGATCATGATCGGAACTATTCTGAATTTCCCTCTCTCTCTCTCTCTCTCTCTCTCTCTCTCTCTCTCTCTCTCTCTCTCTCTCTCTCTCTCTCTCTCTCTCTCTCTCTCTCTCTCTCTCTCTCTCTCTCTCTCTCTCTCTCTCTCTCTCTCTCTCTCTCTCTCTCTCTCTCTCTCTCTCTCTCTCTTTCTCTTTCTCCAACCTTCTCAACAACGTTACATCTTTAGCCGACGCTAATTGTTTGACTTGTTCCAACTTTTTTTTAGGATCCGTTTCGATTAATGCTTTCTCGAGAATCTGAATGACTACCTATTCTTAAAAAATATATACACCCAACCTTCTTGTAATCCACATCAATATCCTCGATGATCCCAGCGCTAAAGCCGGACTGGCTCTGAGGCGGATTGAAGTAGTTCCCGTACAGTTCTAATTCACTTTCTACGAAATTCTGCTCAAACGTATGCTCCAAAAAGTTCCTACGTACATCTTCATCCTTGAGATGGAAAATTTTTCTAGCGTATAACTAGAAACACTCAATTTTTATGTAAAAGACAGTTTGCTTCCAAACCTTGATAAATTCTGCTTCTAGATCGTTGCCGTAGTGATTTCGCAAATTTTTCAACCCTTCGAGAACCGCATTATGGGTCAGTTCATGCTTGAGATCAACACTCTGAATCAGGTCAATGACACTCTGGTAGTCAATTTTGCCAATTTCAGCGAGAACGAAAATGTCACTGACTAGTCGTTGAACAGTTTCATCTGAGTATGCCTGAAGGTTCTGAATAGAAGTTCACTAGTGCTTCAAACAGAGGGATTGGCCTTCAACGTCTTGATGATATCTCTCCATGTGTCCTCGTCGTAATTGACTCGATAGAATCCTTTTGCGTCGATGTTAAGTACAATCAAATCACGTGACAGTACTTTCAGCGATTTTTCTTAAGTTAGGTGTTAAACGCGAAGTATATGAGTTCACCTGCTGGTAACATTGTGAATATTGTTTTTCTCGATGATCCTACTTGGTACCAGATTGGGACGTCCCATTTGAATCTTAAATATGATCAATGATAATCTACATCCACTTTCAAACTAACTTATCCTCTGGCTCAGCGTAAATTGGGTTTTGCGGCATGTCAGGTAAGTTTCTGAATCTTTCCTGGCGTATCATCACGCTGGTCGGGCTACTTCTATTGACTGTCAGTAGTGGGTAGCCAATCTAAAGATTATAAATTGATTGAAACAAGTAGGATTCGCGTAACCTGTGTAGTCCACATCCTGCCGAACCTCGCGACGTCAAACTTCTTTCCATCCGGTCGCTTACTACGTTGCTTACTGAGAGCGTTGAAGAGATCTGTTTGGTTTGTGTTTCCATAAGCATGTTCTCTCAGGTAGATCTAAAAAATACAACAAAGATTTTTTTTTGAAGTGTTACTGTAGAAATGGAAAAGAGATTACGGTAGTATCACGTATCAAAAATATTAAACCTCATAATGATATATTTCCTTATTGAATTTGAAACTAAACGCAATTATAAAAGTGAATTCTACATAAAGAAGAAAGAGGTTAGGACTTCAGTACTATTTCCTATATAAGTTCTTCACGACAGGCACTCACTCTCAGTCCCGCCTGGAACTTCCTCTCTCCCATGATATTCTTGATCATCCAGATGAGTGACGCTCCTTTGTTGTAGGTCGTAATGTCGAACGCATTCTTTGCGTCTTGTGCAGTGTCCACTTTTCTTCTCAGTGGCTGTGAGATGGCACGAGAGTCGATAGTAAGCATAACGTCTTGTTTGGTCAGAAGGTGATTAACCTGAAAGTGGCTTTTTTTACATAATTACCGACAATCAAATGTCTGAGAAGAGTTCCAACCAGTACTTTGTGCAAAAAGATGTAACCACTACCATTTTCAAGTTTAGTACACCTGTCGGGACTTATAACGAAAAGGTCAATAAAAAATAACGCAAGATGCACACTCAAAACAATTAGTACAAACACGCGATTGCAAAATGACTCATGGTTCAGATGACTTTTTCGTTATTTGTCCTGACCGGATATCATTTTTCCAGAAAAACTTCTTCGAAGCATCTACAAGTTTCAGAATGATTCTACATGTCGAGTAATTTCCACAACAAAAGTAGTGGTCGCTTTGACCGATCAGGGCTGGTGAATAACTTCTGTCAACAGTAGCAATGACCAAGAACCACAGACCATTTCGCCACTTTTCTTCGTATATTTGAAGTACTCAAAATATCTAGCAAATCCTTCATTGAGCCACACATCGTCCCACCATTTCATTGTGACCAAGTTTCCGAACCACTAAACAAAGATGTAAAGTCTGTCAGGTGTGATAATCTCACCTGATGAGCCAATTCATGGGTAATGACAGAGGCAACTTTATCTTTTTCATTGGTGTTGTTACTATTCGTTTGAACAAATAAGAAGGACTCTCTAAAGGTGATCAGACCCCAGTTTTCCATTGCTCCAGAGACAAACTGTGGTACGCCTATTATGTCTGAACTTTTTGATAAAAATATATTTCCAATTTATTAATACAGTGATTGAAAACAGGATGAAAGTGGATTCGATAGAGCATCTTTCACGAGCCTCTCCCACTCTAACTGTTTTGATAATATATTTTGAAAAAAAAATATTTGCGAGAAAAAACCAGGTTAAAATCAGTAATAGAACAGACCTTGCTTCTCCAACGGAAACTTTATTCCAAAGTACTTTTCAAACTCGTCATTGACACGAATTGCGGTTTCAAGCGCAAACTCTGTGTTGGGGTATTCATCTGGTCTTGACCATACTCGGAACTGCAAAGATTACTGTAACTAGTGAATACGGTAGTCTCCTACCAAGACACCTCTTTTTGTCCTCGCTTCACGCTTTTTGAATGATGCTACGGTGATCGCAAGAATGTATGAGGACATCATCGGGGTTGTTTTGAAACGTGTTCTTTGAAATTCTCTGTTCACTCTAAAATAATTCACTTCCTCAGCTCAAAACAAACATTTTTGATGTTTATACTCTATTGAAATCTGAGAAATTTTGAAATTGGACAATATTGTGACGAGAGAACGCTGCCGAACACAGGTTGCAGCATGTAAGCACCTCGTTTCACGAGAGCATTGTAGATCCTATAGAGTGTCTAACATAGTTTCAGTATTTTTTTATTGTGGTAGAATGTCGTGTAATACTAAAATAAAGTTTTTGAAACTTTCACACTACGCAATCCAATACAGGATACTCTTTTAATGAAAGCTGGACAGAGCATTCAAGTGGAGATATTCAGCGTACTCCTGGACTGCGTATCAAAACAATATCCGGCAATAGATTATGTAAAAATCTTCTTCTAGACTATCTTGAACATAAAACATTACTTTCCAGCTGATTGGCAATGTTTAAAAATTCTACTGGGCTCTTGAATCATGGATGCCAAATTTTCGATTTAGGGTGACTTTTGTTATAATTATGGAAAAGATTTAGGGTGACTTTTGTTATAATTATGGATATAAACCCTGCTGCCACCACTATTCCACCAGTCACGGCTCGCGCTGATGGGATAGGGCAGCAGGTTCTGACAACGAGCCACGGACCGGCCAACCAACTGACACCAGCCAAGCAACCCAGAGGAACAAGGAAAATTTTCGCAAAGACAAGAATTGGCTCAATCAACGTGAGGACAATGGGCAGCGATCAACACATACTAGCCCTCGATAAGATGTGCACGGAAGCGCGATGTCTAGTCTCTGCCCTCCAGGAGACGAAGATCACGGCGAATCAAAGCGTACAACTAACCTCTGGCAACGTACTTATACTGAACACCCGAAGCACTCGTCAACCTGGTCTAGGATTTTGGATAAGGCAGGACCTCGCCCAAAACATCTTAGAAATAAAAGAAATATCAACAAGAATCATGGCACTCATCGTAAAAATCAACAATAGGAAGGTCACGCTCATCAACGTGTACGCACCAACTACGGCCGCAGCACCTTCCACAATCGACGAGTTCTACCGAGATTTGAAGAAACTGATGCACGACAAGATGACTAGGAACACCCGCAACAACACCACAATTTTGATGGGCGACTGGAACTCAAGCATTGGAGAAACAGACGCAGGAGACTTCTATCCAACGATGGGAAGATACGGCACTGGGAAGCGGAATCTCAATGGAGATGCCCTCGTCGATTTCGCCGAGAGCCAAAGTCTCAGCATCATCAACACTTTCTTCAAAAAGAAAAAGTCGAGGAAATGGACGTACCGAGGGACTCAGAATGGCGCAGAAACAGAGATTGACTTCTTTCTGTGTCGAAGGAGGGACATCATTAAGGACATCGACACCTTCAACTCGACCTTCAATCTCAGCGACCACAGACTTCTGATCGCATCACTGTACATAGACAACAAATACGAAAAGACTCGTCAGTACTCCAAAAATGCAGCGTACGCGGTGAAGAACGAGAAGAAGACGATATGCACCGACAAGTACCAAACTGAAATAATTAGAAGACTCAATGAAGGAAGCTACGCGATTCCACGTCCTCTCAGCGTCCAGGACCACTACAACACCATCCTGAACGTATGCAGCACCGCCGCCGATATCGCTGGTCAGGAAATCCCCAAACGAAGATCACTCAGCTCCACGACAGTTGACCTTCTCAAAATACGCGCCCAAGTCTCGGCAAACCCACAATCTACTCTGACTGAACGACAGGAAGCTAACAAGAAGGCAAGAGATGCGTATGAACAAGACATTGCGAGATGGGAAGAAGAAGCCTTGGAACATGCCCTAGAGCACAGGAAGTCAATCAAACAGGTCAAAAGGAAGTTCCAGCTCAGAGAGCTCCCCCTTCACAAACTCAAAAGAAATGATGGTTCGTGGACAAACGACAGAAACGCCATACGAGAAGAAGTCAGAAACCACTACGAATCGACATACAGCAAGCAGCAAAACTTCCCTCCAGCGACCAAGCATGAGTCACTTCTGGAAAACGAAGAAATTCCACCACGAATCCTGGAATCAGAAGTAGAGCATGTGATCAAATCGCTAAAAAGGAAAACTGTTGGAGGTACAGACAACATGTCCGTGGAGATGTTAAAGAAGGCACCCCAACAGCTCATTAGGGAGCTCACCGATCTCTTCAACCACGTGCTCAGAACCGGAACCGCACCATCACAATGGAGTGAGACTAGAATCTGTTTGCTGCCGAAAAAATCCAAACCTGAAACTATGAACGACTACCGTCCGATCTCGATCATCTCTGTTCCGGCGAAAATTTTCACCTCCATTCTGACCAGGAGAGTAAAAACAAACGCCGAGGAATACATCGAGGAGAGTCAAGCTGGATTTCGAGCTGCAAGATGCTGCATGGACAACATTCACACCTCCTCACAATTGATTGAGAAGTGTCATGAGTATGCCATCCCGCTAGCAATCGCTGCAGTGGACTTCAAAGCAGCTTTTGATTACATCGACTGGTCTGCCGTAGAAGAAGGACTCCTCGCAGCTGGTGTTAACGCCTACTACATCAAGGCACTGGCTATCACCAACGCAGAAGCCACCGCGAGGATCCCTGTGCATGGGAAGAACATCGACGTTCAAGTAAAGAGAGGTGTACGACAAGGGGACTGCTCCTCACCGACACTCTTCTCCCTGGCTCTTCAGCATACACTGGACAGAATAAATTGGGAAGACAGAGGGATCAAAATCAACGGAGAAAGACTAGCTCACCTGGAATTCGCCGATGATCTTCTTATATTCGCAAACTCGTGTAAAGAGCTGGAAGAGCAACTTAACGACATCAGCCGCGAAGCCAAGAAGTCGGGTCTAATCTTCAACTACAACAAAACTGTGGCATTAGTGAACGACCACGCCCATATTGAACCAATCGTTTGCGACGGTTACGACATTGCTGTAGTCAAAGGAACTCGTTACCTTGGAAAGATCCTGAAGCACAAGATCCCACTCAAGAAGGCCACAACGAAGAAAGACGAGGTCCAACTGTACCCTGAGACATCAAGACGGATTCGAGCAGGATGGGCCGCCTACAGCAATATCAAGGAAGCAATCAAGCTCACTGGTAACAAGGTCAAAAAGAAAGAGCTGCTGAACCAATGCGTCATCCCAGCTTTGCTCTACGCAACAGAAACCTGGCAATTGCTTCTGTCTGAGATAGGAAGACTGCAACGCACGATGAACAAAATATGTGAAGACGCAGACGTCGACGCTGATGATTCTGAAACGAATCACGGAACGGAAGCTAGCGTGGGCAGGGCATGTCGCTCGACAACCGCCTACCCGATGGTCAAGAAAAGTCACCGAGTGGACACCTCTGGGACAGAAAAGGAAAGCAGGTAGACCTCCTCTGAGATGGAGCGACGACATCATCAAAGCGAGAGACGATTTTCTTCACATCCGTTCTATGTCTGGTCAGAGAAGACGTGCTGGCATACTGGTGAGAAAGACTCCGTGGTCAACGTTAGCAAAGGACCGTTCAACCTGGAAGTTTCTGATCCACGCCGTCACATGACAACGCGAACAATGGATCTCTGAAGTATCTGAAGTAAGTAAGTGAAATCTGAGAAATTTTGAAATTGGACAATATTGTGACGAGAGAACGCTGCCGAACACAGGTTGCAGCATGTAAGCACCTCGTTTCACGAGAGCATTGTAGATCCTATAGAGTGTCTAACATAGTTTTAGTATTTTTTTATTGTGGTAGAATGTCGTGTAATACTAAAATAAAGTTTTTGAAACTTTCACACTACGCAATCCAATACAGGATACTCTTTTAATGAAAGCTGGACAGAGCATTCAAGTGGAGATCTTCAGCGTACTCCTGGACTGCGTATCAAAACAATATCCGGCAATAGATTATGTAAAAATCTTCTTCTAGACTATCTTGAACATAAAACATTACTTTCCAGCTGATTGGCAATGTTTAAAAATTCTACTGGGCTCTTGAATCATGGATGCCAAATTTTCGATTTAGGGTGACTTTTGTTATAATTATGGAAAACTAGTTTGAATTTTGTGTATTGAGTCTGTTAGTGTTTTTCCAATCAAAAATAGTGTCTTAAATTATGTCTCAAAATTTCAGTTCAATACATGATGTTTGAGAAAAGTTATGTCCAAAAATACAAATGCGCAAAAGATTATGGCCAGCACTGTATAACAATAGATACCCACGGTAAAGTTCTGAACTCCATCATGTTGCTGAGGGCTACAGTACCCACAGGATGGGTTACTACTATTGTCCACTTGGCTTTCGCTGTTGGTTCATCAAAACATGGGACCATTTTACGAGCAGACATTGGTTCGAATTTAGTGACTGCCATGACTCTGGAACATAAATTTTGTTTCTGGAGATTTCGTATGAAACTTTTTTACTCCTTTTTCTTCATAAACTGCCTTGTAGAATCCGCTCAAATCATCTCTCAATCGGCCAACATAGGTGATCTGGATATGTTATTTTCGTCTAAATTATCACACATTCCCTGAGTCTCTTTCACTGAGAAATTCGGAAAAACCTCTAGAAAATATCTTCCAACTTTGAGAGTTCGATTAAAGTTCAGTATCAGCAAGTCGGTAATTTTGTCTTCCTTCTGTGAGTTTAAACGAAAATAAGATTTTCTATTCTGAATTATTTTCATTTCGAACCACTTTTTCTTTATGCAAACCTGTTTCAGTCTTATTCTAGAGATCTTCAAATCCTGTGAATGTAGCTTTATAGTATCGGTAGGTTTTAACACACGTAGGTTGATTTTGATTTTCCCTTCGTATAAGGAATTATTAACTTTTTTCCAGAATCTTAGAGTTTTGTTCGTTTGCCCATAACCAGGTAAGTATACTTTGAGACTGAGATAATAGTGATCTGGAAGAAAATATTAAGTTGAGTTCTGTTTAGACCAAACCTGGACGTACACTACTGATTGCGAGTTCTTTTGTTAAATCTGAATTCCTGAAGATTTTTGAGTTTTTTTCCTCAATTATCATGATAAACTTTTCAATAATCTCAGAGTAGTATGGAGAAAAACGCAATAGAGATAGCGGTCCAGACGCGATGAAAGCAATAAGAATAACGATCCCAAGAGTGTTGATTATTGTCGACTTGTTGGGCACAATGTGATTTTCATCCTTTTCGGATGTTGACTGAATTTGAATGTTGCGATTCTTCTTTGTAGTTCAAACTTACCGAGTCACTGGACGATGAGTCATTTTTCCGACTCATTTCTACTAAAAATGACGTCAGCGCAAGAAATCAAGTTGTAGTACATCACGTTTATACTGATCACTGAGATGTCAGAATTATCTGAAAACGAACTAAATCTTCATTTTCCTCTTCTAAACAAGTGAAAACGAAATGATGTGGCTAAGATATTGAAAAAAATACCACCAAAATGAAACAAGACACAAAAACTTCAAATTTATTCAATGACGATCATCATAACTCTTGTATGCCTTCTCGAACAGCTCCACCACTGATTTGGAAAACTTTTCTCTCCATTTCAATTTCATCTTAAATTAGAGTGTTTGTTTGATCTAGACAAGTCTCACTTCAGCTTTTTCGATAGAATTTGCAAAATTGTCGAATTTGAAAGTCTCTGGATGATCTCTCATGAACTGTTTCATCTGCAATTAAGTTTTTTTTAAATGTGCAGACTACTCAAGTAAGAACGCTGTACTCAAAGTTTATTTTCAAGAAAAATTCACTCAGGCTTTACTAAATGTCCATTCGAAGTTTAATGTGGCTCAAAAAATTATAAGCGCGTCTTTGCCTTAACATAATCTATCAGATAGCGGCAAGACCTTTCTCATTCAACTCCTATGAGATTTCGTGGAAACAGGTTGTGGGACTCCTTCAAATCAATGGAAAATTTTGAAAAATTGAACTAACCGTTCCCAGCGTGGTCATGTCATCGACTCTCGCAAACGAGTATGCAATGATCGAATTAAATTCTTTTTCTGCTGTTTTCATGTATTTATAGACTTCGTTCCATCGTTCAAGAAGTTCGGAGACCATTATCTCCTGGTAGACTTCGTTAGAGCACAACTCGGAAAACACAGAAGGCATGTCTTTTTTTGGTACTGGGTTTTCACTGCTGATCATGATTGGAATCACTCTGAATTATCTGTTGAATCTCTTTTTCAATCTTTTCTCTCTCTCTCTCTCTCTCTCTGTTTCCTATTTTCAACCTTTTCAGTAACTTCAAGTCTTTAGATGACGCTAATAGTTTGACCTGTTCTAATTTCTTCTCAGGAACTTTTTCAATCAATACCTTCTCGAGAATCTGAATATATGGTGCTTACCGTGAAATTCACAATCTCTCACCCACCGACTTGTAGTCCACCTGACTATCCTTGAAAACTTCAGCGCTGTAGTCGAACTGGACCTCAGGCGTATCGAAATCATTATTGCGCAGTTTCAGTTCGGCAATGTCACTTTCAACCAAATTCTTATCAAATTTCTGTTCCGAAAAGTTTCTACGTATTTTGACTTTTGGACTCTTATGGAGAAGTTTTTGAGCGTACAGCTGCAAAGTTTCGAATGGTTGCATGGAACTCAAATTCCAAACCTTGATGAATCTTGCTTCTGACTTTGTCCCATAGTGAGTTAGCAGCATTCTCAATCCACCGTTCACAGTTTTATGGGTCAGTTCACGCTTGAGATCAACACTCTCAATCAGGTCAATGACAGTCTGGTAGTCAACTTTGCCCATTTCAGCAAGAACGAAAATGTCGCTGACTAATCGGTGAACAGTTTCATCTGAGTATGCCTTAAGGTCCTGATTAGATGTTCACTAATGCTCCCAACCTTTGGATTGGTTTTCAACGTCTTGATGATATCTCTCCATGTATTCTTGTCGTAATTGACTCGGAAGCATCCTATGGAGTCGACGTTGAGTACAATCAAATTACGTGACAGTACTTTGAGTGCTTTTCCTATAACTGAATTTTCGAAGTGAAGGATGTGCGTTCACCTGCTGGTAACATTGTGAATCTTGTCTTTTTCGATGATCCTACTTGGTACCAGATTGGGACGTCCCATTTGAATCTTAAAGACAATCAATAATAACCTACATCCACTTTCAAACTAACTTATCCTCTGGCTCAGCGTAAATCGGGTTTTCAGGCATGTCTGGTATGTTTCTGAATCTTTCTTGGCGTATCATCACGCTGGTCGGGCTACTCCTATTGACTGTCAGTAGTGGGTAGCCAATCTGAAAATCAATAATTGATCGAAACATCTTTCATCCCTTTGCCTGTGTAGTCCACATCCTGCCGAACCTCGCGACGTCAAACCTCTTACCATCCGGCCTATTGCTATTTTGCTTGCTAAGAACGTTGAAGAGATCTGTTTGGTTTGTGTTTCCATAAGCATGTTCTCTCAGGTAGATCTGAAAGGAAACTCCGAATACTTCTTCAAAGTTACTTACTCTCATCGCAGCCTGGAACTTCCTCTCTCCCATGATATTCTTGATCATCCAGATGAGTGACCCTCCCTTGTTGTAGGTGATAAGAGAAAACGCATTTTTAGCGTCTTGAACCGTGTCCACTTTTCTTCTCAGTGGCTGTGAGATGGCACGAGAATCCAGAGGTAAAACCAGAGCTTGTGTTGGAAGAAAGTGATCAGCCTGAAATTGACTTTTGTTTCACAAAAATGACAACATGCGTAGATCGGATCGATCGTTTCCTATTAGGTTGTCGATTAAGTCCCCGAATTTTTGGAGTGTTTTTGAGTACACGTCCTGGCTTTCCTGGACAACAACCGCCTCTCTCCCTTAGTGGGTTATTGTTGTTAAGTCTTCCCCTTGCTAGTAGTATGAGTGAGTCTTCACTAAGTTTCATTGATAAGTAATGGTAGCCCTTTTTTTCCGCGGAAATTTTCACGACCGTCATTTTTTGCTGTTTCCTTACCTTTCTGGCTCCAACCAAAAGGGAGCCAGGAATAGTCCTAAGCAAACGTACAACGACACTGTATGATCTGCGAGTACAGTCAACAAATGGAACATTTAATTGAATGAGAAGAGATACAACCTCGAAGATGTCCCCAGGTCAGGTAGTCGATCTGAGATGAATACGGACAAGCTACTTGAAGCCGGGGAGGCTGAGCCATGTGTGAATACTCGTGAATTGGAGTACACAATTGGCTTCAACCATTTCACTATTGCAAAAAATCTCAGGTCCATCAACAAGAAAAAGATGCTCGAAAGTTGGGTAATCCATGATATCACCGATTTTGATCGAATTCGGAGGGTTGACATGTCGATGTCTGTGCTCGCCTCTCAACGCCGTCTTCAATCACTCGATCTTATCATTATTGACAATGAGAAGTGGATAGTCTACCCTAATATTGCACGGAAGGCCGCTTGTGTAAATAACGATTCCCCTGCTCCAGGCGTTTCCAAAGCTGATTTTCATGGCAAAAAAGTGATGCTCTCCGTCTGGTGGTCTGTTCGTGGTATAGAAAATTGGGAGACCTCAAAGTCTGGTACTATTATGAACAATGAACTCTATGTTCGTCATATACGAGCCCTCGAAGCTCATCTCATTTCTACTCGCGAAGCCGATGCAAAAATCTATCTTCAACACGACATCGCTCGAGCCCATGATAGTAAATTAACCAAGACCGAGCTACTCGATTACGGTTGGACCGTCCTACCCCACCCATCCTATAGTTTTGATCTAGCCCTATCTTATTTTCAAATGGTCCTTGGCCTCCAACGATTTATAGATGGAAATAATTACGCTAATGTAACCGAGGTCAAATCCGCACTCCACAACTTCTTCCAGTCATACGGCGAGACCTGGTATCGCCATGGCATTGAGAAGCTACCCCAACGTTGGTAACAAGTCATAGGTGCTGATGGTCAATGTATATAATATCACCAATGTGCAGTGTTAAGATAATGATAAATGAATTTTTTCACAAAAAATTCGGATACTTAATCGACAACCTAATATGTAAACGGTTGGAGGTTTGGGAAAAACTGAGTTTTGAAGCACGATAAATTAATGTAAGCCACGTGCTTCTAGTGTAAACAACACTAACCATTGCAACACTTTTCTTCGTATATTTGAAGTACTCAAAATATCTAGCAAATCCTTCATTGAGCCACACGTCGTCCCACCATTTCATTGTGACCAAGTTTCCGAACCACTAAACAAAGATGTCACGTCTGTCTAGTACAATTGTCTTACCTGATGAGCCAATTCATGGGTAACGACAGACGCAACCAAATCTTTTCTATCATCGAGATCTTTCTCATCACCGATGGTAACATTAGTTTGAACAAAAAGGGACGATTCTTTGTATGTGATCAGACCCCAGTTTTCCATTGCTCCAGCTTCGAATTCTGGCACGCCTATCATGTCTGAATTTCAGAACTGATCCGTAAAACTTGTTTCTGTTTTGACATTCTATTTTGTCAATAGAAAAACGTTCAATAGAACAAACCTTGCTTCTCTAGCGGAAACTTTACTCCCAAATAGTTTTCAAACTCGTCATTCACTCGAATTCCTGTTTCAAGCGCAAACTCTGTTTTGGGGTATTCATCTGGTCTTGACCAAACTCTGAACTGCAAAAAGGGTACGGTAACTAGTGAACACGGTAGTCCCCTACCAAGACACCTCCTTTTGTCCTCGCTTCACGCTTTTTGAATGATGCTACGGTGATCGCTAGAATGTATGAGGACATCATCGGGGTTGTTTTGAAGCTTGTCCTCTGCAGTTCTTTGCTCACTCTGAAATAAATCATTATTTCGTCTTCAAGAACAGATTCCCACGGTGTAGTTTTGATCTCCATCATGTTGCTGAGGGCTACAGTACCCACTGGATGGGTCACTACCACTGTCCACTTGGCTTTCGCTGTTGGTTCATCGAAGCATGGAACCATTTTACGGGCAGACATTGGTTCAAACTGAGTGGCTGCCATGATCCTGAAAAATAACTTTCTTCTTGGCAAATCGCGTATCAAACTTTGTTTCTCCATTTTCTTCATAAACTGCCTTGTAGAATCCGCTCAAATCATTCCTCAATTGGCCAGAATAGGTGATCTAAAAATGAAGACGTTATACATTTTGGGAATCAAAGAACACACATGTTCGGTGTTATAATAGTATTTACGTGACGTGCGTTCGTCTTTCACTATTGTTTTTTCCTTTTACTCTGTCTCCTCTTCGTAATATTCATATTTCTCTCTCGTCCCTTCCATACAACCATATATCGTTTCACTTATATATTGAAGCCTGTTCATTGGAAAATTCGGAAAACCTCCAGATAATATCTTCCGACTTCGAGAGTTTGATTAAAGTTCAGTATTAGCATTTGGTTAACTTCGTCTTTGGTTTGTGAGTTCAAGCGAACATCGGATTCTTTGTTCTGAACTTCTTTTTTTTCAGATTACTAAATGTTTTACCAAAACCTGATTCAGTCTTATTTCTTCAATTTTCAAGCCCAGTGAGTGTAGTTTTATAGTATCGGTGGGTTCTAACACGCGGAAGTCTATTTTGACTTTCCCTTCAAAAATGCAGTCTCTAGCTTTTTTCAAAAAGCTAGAAGATTTTCGTTTTGGCCCATAACCAGGTAAGTATACTGTGAGACTGAGAGAATAGTGATCTGGAAGAAAATATTAAGTTGAGTTCTGTTTTCACCATACCTGGACGTACACTATTTACTGCGAGTTCTTTTGTCACATCTGATTCCCTGCAAAAATTTTCATTTTCTTTTCAATCACAACAAAAAACTTTTCAAAAATGTTATAGTAGTATGGAGAAAATCTCAATAGAAATATCAGCCCGGACACGATTAAAGCAATCAGAATGACGATCACAACAACGTTGACGATTGTCGACTTCTTCTGCACTACGTGATTTTCATCCTTTTCTGATGTTGACTGAATTTGAATTTTGGGATTCTTCTTTGTAGTTCAAACTCACCGAGTCACTGAACGATGAGTCGCTTCTCCGACTCATTTCAACTAACAATGACGATAGAACGTGAAATCGAGTCGTAGTACAACACGTTTATAGCGATCACCACGTTCTCAGAATACGGCAAAGCACCCATCCAACTGTATCTTTTTTCTCAAAAAAAAAACAAAGTACAGTATAACTAAAATTCATTCATAGAAGTTCATAAATACTTCTTGTAGGCTTCTTCGAACAGTTTCGCCACCGGTTTGAAAAACTTTTCTTTCCATCTCAATTGAAACTGAATTCGATGAGTCCAACTTTGCTTTTCCGACTTCAACTCACTTGGCCATTTTCAATAGCACTTGAAAACGCACTGAACTTGAAAGTCTCTGGGTGTTCTTTCATGAATTGTTTCAGCTGAAATTGAGGTTTCTGGAATATGTCGACCACCCAAGACGAAAAAAACAAGGATAAAGTATAACTAACCTTTCTCATCGTTGCTTTGTCATCAACCTTTGCGAACGAATATGCAATGACTGTGTTAAGATCTTTTTCTGTTGTTTTCATGTATTCATGAAGCTCATTCCATCGTTCAAGAAGCTCGGAAACCATTATCTTCTGGTAGACTTCGTTAGAGCACAATTCGCCAAATAGAGAGGGCACGTCTTTTCTCAGAATCTGGTTCTCAGTATCGATTATGATTGGGATTATTCTGAATTCTACTATTCTCTCACTCTTTTTCTCTCTGCTACCTTCTCAACAACGTTAGATCCTTCGACGACGCTAATAGTTTCACCAACTCCAATTTCTTTTCAGGAACCTTTTCTATTAGTAACTTCTTCGTGATCTAAAAATTAGTTACGTACTAGAAATATCATTTAACACCTACTCTATCGAACTCTTCTTCACCATCCTTTATAACTTCAGCGCCAAATCCTCTCAAAATTGGATTGAATTCTATCATACGTGTCCCCAGTTCCGTGAAATCATCATCTTCCAGTTTCTCCACAAATGTCTCCTTCAAAAAGTTCATTTCCCTGCGTACGTTGACGTCTTCTTTGAACAGTTTTGAACGGTAGCGCTGAAAAAATAGAGTTGGTATTTTCTTGCTCCAGGATGTTTTCACCTGTATAATTTTTCCTTCTGGCTCTTTTCCATAGTATCCCTCGAGTATTTGCAAGTTCTCATATACTGCATTATTGACTAGGGGAGGTTTGAGGTCGACACTCTCAATCAGGTCAATGACAGTCTGGTAGTCAACTCTACCGCCTGCAGCGAGAACGAAAATGTCACTGACTAGTCGTTGAACAGTTCGATCTGAGTAGGCCTGAAGGTATTACATAGAAGTTCACTAGTTCTTCAAACAGATAGATTTGATTTCAACGTCTTTATGATTTCTTTCCATGTGTCCTCGTCGTAGTTGACTCGATAGAATCCTTTTGCGTCGATGTTAAGTACAATCAAATTACGTGACAGTACTTTGAGTGATTTTCCTATAACTGAGTTTTCGAAGTGAAGGATGTGCGTTCACCTGCTGGTAACATTGTGAATCTTGTCTTTCTCGATGTCCCTACTTGGTACCAAATTGGGACGTCCCATTTGAATCTTAAAGACGATCAATAATAATCTACATCCACTTTCAAACTAACTTATCCTCTGGGTTCGCGTAATCCGGGTTTTGCGGCATGTCCGGGTCGTTTCTGTATCTCTCTTGGCGTATCATCACGCTGGTCGGGCTACCCCTATTGACTGTCAGTAGTGGAAAGCCAACCTGAACGTAAATCATCGATCTGAACGTTGCACGTGTTTCAACCTGTGTACTCCACATCCTCCCGAATCTCATGACGTCAAACTTCTTACCATCTGGACGTATGCTATGCTGTTCATCCAGAGCGTTGAATAGATCAGTGTGGTTCACATTTCCATAAGCGTGTTTTTTCAGATATGTCTGATGAGATACAATCAAGATTCAGTGTGAGATAGTTGGATTGTTCGAGTAGAAATGAAAAAGAATGTACGGTAGTATCACGTATGAAAAGTGATAATAATACAAGCAACAGTCTTGAGAAAACTTCTTATTTGAACTTCAAATCTTTTTGTCAATTGAAGACTTCTTCACAGTATTACGGTACTTACTTTCAACGCAGCCTGGAATTTCCTCTCTCCCATGATATTCTTGATCATCCAGATCAGCGAAGCTCCCTTGTTGTAGATCAACGTGTTGAATGCATTATGTGCATCCTGGGACGTCTCAACTTTCCTTACGAGTGGATGAGAAATGGCACGAGCATCGGGATTGAGAACAATGTCCTGCGTGTAGATGAAGGAGTCGTCCTGCAAAGGATTCTTACACAGTCAGTAATACTTGCAGAACTGATTGAGAGATTGGTCACACTAAAAAAAACCAACCATGTTGATTTTCTTCTTGCGATTTGAGAAGTGTTCAAAGTAAGTCGCAAATCCTTCATTGAGCCACAGGTCGTCCCACCATTTCATGGTGACCAAATTTCCAACCCACTGAATAAAGATATCAACTGTGTCTGTTATCATGATGTTACCTGATGAGCCAATTCATGAGCTATAGTGTTCATGACTCTATTTTTACCCATGACGCTTGTGCTATTCGTTGGGAGCAATAGAGCTGTCTCTTTGAAAGTGATCAGACCCCAGTTTTCCATCGCCCCGGAGGAGAATTCTGGTACAGCTATCATGTCTGAATTTAGACATGACAAGAAAAAGCATGTGAAGGCTTATGTATTCAGGATGTGAACAGGAGTCTGTTTGAGACAGTATAACAAACCTTGCTTCTCCAACGGAAACTTTATGCCAAAGTAGTTTTCAAACTCATTATTCACCCGAATTCCCGTTTTGAGAGCCAATTCTGTGTTAGCATAGTCGTCTGGTTTCGCCCAAACTCGGAACTGCAAAAAGGGTACTGTAACTAGTGAGTACGGTAGTGCCCAACCAAGACACCTCTCTTCGACTTTGCTTCCCGCTTTTTGAATGCTGCTACGGTTATTGCAAGAAGGTATGAGGACATTTTAGGAGTTGTTTTGAAACGTGTCCTCTGCAGTTCTTTCTTCACTCTGAAATAATCAACTTTCCCAGCTCTAACTGCAAATTCTCACGGTGTAGTTGTGATCTCCATCATATTGCTGAGGGCTACAGTACCCACAGGATGGGTCACTACTATTGTCCACTTGGCTTTCGCTGTTGGTTCGTCGAAGCATGGAACCATTTTACGTGCGGACATTGGCTCGAAGTGAGTAACTGCCATGGTTCTGCAAAGTGGGCATGAATATTTTGCAAGCGATTCGTGCTACTTTTGGAGTCCAGCTTCTTTGTAAACTGCCTTGTAGAATCCACTCAAGTCATCTCTCAATCGACTGATATAATCAATCTGAATTTGTTTTCTTAAACACTCTTGTAAAATAAAATATGGAAAAAGTTGTCGTTATAATACTATTCACGTGACGTGACTCGACATGAGCAGCTTGTTCATTATTTTATCTCACCTCACGTTATTTGCTCTCATTGACAAATCATATGACTTTATCTTTCCAAACATAAATATATTTCTCACTGAAAGCTCTGTAAAACCTCCAGAAAATATCTTCCCACTTCAAGAGTTCGATTGAAGCTCAGTATCAGTGTTTCGTTACTTTCGTCTTTCTTGTGTGAATTCAAACGGGCATAAAATTTTCTGTCCTGAAATCTCATTTGATCAGTGAAACTAGTTTTCATCAGAACCTGATTCAGTTCTACTTTAGAGATCTTCAGGCCCAGTGAGTGTAGCTTTATAGTATCGGTAGGTTCTAACACACGAAGGTCTATTTTGACTTTCCCTTCGAAGATAAAATCTTTAGATTTTCTCAAGAAGCTTGGAGATTTTTTTGTTGGCCCATAACCAGGTAAGTATACTGTGAGACTGAGAAAATAGTGATCTGAAATAAAATATTAAATTGAGTTATTTTTTCACCAAACCTGGACGTACACTATTGACTGCGAGTTCTTTTGTCACATCTGATTCCCTGAAGAACTGTTCTTTTTTTCAATCACAATAACAAACTTTTCAAAAATGTTATAGTAGTATGGAGAAATTCTCAATAGAAATATCAGCCCGGACACGATTAAAGAAATCAGAATGACGATCACAACAACGTTGACTATTGTCGACTTCTTCTGCACTATGTGATTTTCATCCTTTTCTGATGTTGACTGAACTTTGATAGTACTACTCCTGTCTGTAGCCCAAACTTACCGAGTCACCGGACGATGAGTCGCTTCTCCGACTCATCTCAACTAGCAATGACTTGGCGTGTACTCGACTTGTAGTACATCACGTTAAACCGTTCACCACGTTCTTGGAATGTCTCAGAAATTCGATGAAATCTCTGTTCTTCTACTTTCGAAACGAGAAAAAAACACGACTAAAATTTATTCAATCATCTTTATAATAATTTCTTGTAAGCTTTTGCGAACAAGTCCGCTACTTGTTTATAAAATTTTTCTTTCCATTTCAATCGAATCTGAAACCAAGTTTTTATTGATTTATATGAAACTTCTCACTTCAGCATTCTCAATGGCCAGTGCAAAACTTTCAAACTTGAATGTTTCTGGGTGTTCGTTCATGAATTCTTTCATCTGATGTCAATAATACGAAAGATAGGAGAAAGCAAAATTAACCGTTCCCAGTGTGATCGAGTCGTTTATTCTGGCCACAGAGTATCCAATAATTTTGTTAAGATCTTTTCCTCTTGTTTTCATGTATTCATAAATTTCTGTCCATCTATGGAGGAGCTCAGACACCATCATCTCTTGGTAGACTACGTTGGAGCACATGCGTTCGTACACCTCTGCCACATCTTTTCTTAAGATCGGGCTTCGCTTGTTGATGATAATTGGGAGGATTCTGAAATCTTTTGTTCTATTCATTCTTTTCTATTCTACCTCTTCAGCAAAGCTGGATCTCTAGCCGACGCCATCGCTTTCACCAATTCCACTTTCTTCGACGGGATCTGTTCAATGTACGCCAGCTCCAGTATCTGAACGCTACCTCTTTTATAGTTATGAAGGCGTTACCAACTCTATTGAATTCCGGTTCACCACCTTTGATAATTCTCTCACTGAATTCGAAGTATCTGTCAGACAGCTGGAACCTCTTTCTGCGTAGTTTCAGTTCGGCAACGTCTTCTGGTTCCATTTTCTCGTCGAATCTTTGCTCCCAGAAGTTGACGTTCCTACGCTTGTGTCCGTGTGATGTCCTTTCGTAGAGTTTTTTGAAGTAGAGCTGAAATTTCATCTCCTCTCTCTATCTCTCTCTCTCTCTCTCTCTCTCTCTCTCCGTCTCTCTTTCCCCCCTCTCTCTCTCTCCTCTCTCCCCTCTTTCTCTCTCTCCTCCATCTCTCTTTCTCTCGACTTTCTCGTCTCTTTCTCGTCTATCTCTCTCTCTCTCTCGTCTCTTTTTCGTCTCTCTCTATCTCTCTCTATCTCTCTCTCTCTCTCTCTCTCTCTCTCTCTCTCTCTCTCTCTCTCTCTCTCTCTCTCTCTCTCTCTCTCTCTCTCTCTCTCTCTTTCTCTTTCTCTTTCTCTCTCTCTCTCTCTCTCTCTCTCTCTCTCTCTCTCTCTCTCTCTTCTCTCTCTCTCTCTCTCTCTCTCTCTCTCTCTCTCTCTCTCTTTCTCTCTCTCTCTCTCTCTCTCTCTCTCTCTCTCTCTCTCTCTCTCTTTCTCTCTCTCTCTCTTTTTCTCTCTCTCTCTCTCTCTCTCTCTCTCTCTCTCTCTCTCTCTCTCTCTTTCTTTCTTTCTTTCTTTCAAACCTCAATACTACGTCTTTCTGGTTCATTCCCATAATAAGCTAGCACTGAATTCAATCCTTCTCTCACTGAATATCCAATCAGTGCGTTCTTGAGATCAACACTCTCAATCAGATCAATGACAGTCTGATAGTCAACTTTTCCGCTTGCAGCAATCAAAAAAATGTCACTGACGAGTCGTTGAACAGCTCCACCTGAGTATGCCTGAAGTTTCTAAATAGAAGTTCACTAGCGCTTCAAACAGAGGGATTGGCCTTCAACGTATTGATGATCTCTCTCCACGTATCAACATCGTAATTGACTCTGTAATACCCTTTACCGTCGGCATTCAGGATTGTTAGATCCGATGTGTTCACAAGGATAGGATTTTCTAAATTGAATCATCCTAACAAAGTTCGCGAGTACACTCAAACCTGCTGGTAAGAAAGTGAACTTTGTTTGCTTCGACTTTGTCCCCACTCGGTACCAGATTGGGACGTCCCATTTGAATCTTGAAGGCGACAGATTATCCACCGTTACTAGTATTGAACCAACCCATCTTTTGGTTTTCCATAGTTTGGGTTGTCCTGCATGTCCGGGTCGTTTCTGAATCTCTCCTGGCTGATCTTAACGCTGGTCGGGCTAGTTCTTGTGACAGTCAACAGTGGGTAGCCAACCTGAAAATCAATTATTGCTCGGAATATTGCTTATATTTCAACCTGTGTAGTCCACATCCTTCCAAACTTCCGAACGTCAAACTTCTGTCCATCCGGCCTAATACTAGATTGTTCATCCATAGCGTTGAATAGATCACTGTGCTCCACATTTCCGTATGAGTGTTTCTTGAGGTAAGACTGAAAAACATTGATTTTAGAAGAGTTCAACAACAAGAAAAAAATAAAGCAAAGAATCAGCTTTGAGCTAAAATCAAATAGCTAATGCTCTCATTTCAGAGCTAGAAAATGTCAATGCTTAACGTTTTTTTTGTTGCGAAACAACGATATTTAAATAGTTTGCGACTCAAAGGACTCACCCTCAATCCAGCCTGGAATTTCTTCTCTCCCATAATATTTCTGAGCATCGTGATGAGTATGGCTCCCTTATTGTAGGTCATCGAATAGAACGAACTCTCAGCGTCATAAACTGTATCAACTTTTCTGGATAGAGGATGAGCGAAGGAATGCGAGTCGTGAGAGAGACAATAGTCTTCGTCAAAGTAGAAATACTCCTGAAAAATGAAGTTCTGTTTCTTGTTCTTTGTTCTCTTGAGAACGAACCCTTCGATTATTTTTGTTCTCTTCCGCAAAATACTCAAAGTAACGTGCAAAACCTTCATTGAGCCACAGGTCGTTCCACCATTCCATGGTGACCAAGTTTCCAAACCACTGAAATCTCCTGTCGCGGGTCTCTACAAGAGATGACTGACCTGATGGGCCAACTCATGGGCTATCACTGCCGCGACAACCCCATCATTCCCGTAATATCCAGTCAACAAAGCACTTTCCTTGTAAGTTATTAGTCCCCAATTTTCCATAGCTCCAGCAGCAAATTCTGGTACGGCTACCATGTCTGTAATAAAAAAATCAATTTGAGTATTTGGAAAAAATTAGAAAATTGTGAACTTTTTTTCGAGTGAAACTCAAGTAGAACCAAAGTAGAAGAGAAAAGTTTTTCAAAGGTGGTTTCCGTGTTTCTACTTTTTTAAAATAAGGGTTATGCATACTGGTATTGGCGAGTCAACTAACACGAAAAAAGGGAAACCTTGTTTCTCCAATGGGAACTTGACGCCGAAATAGTCTTCATACTCGTCATTGATCCGAATTCCGGTTTTGAGGGCAAACTCTGTGTTGGGGAAGTCATATGGTCTGGCCCACACTCGGAACTGTAAAAAGGGTACTGTAACCCGTGAATACGGTATTCTCACCAAGACACCGCTTTTTGACCTTCCAACTCTTTGTTCAAAGTCTGCTATACAAACTGCAAGAAGATAGGTGGACATTCTGGGAGAGGTTTTGAAACTTGTTGTCTGCAGTTCTTGGTTGACGCTGAAACTTTTGATCATTTCAGATCAAATGAAATATTCCCACGGTGTAGTTTTGATCTCCATCATGTTGCTGAGGGCTACAGTACCCACTGGGTGGGTCACTATCACTGTCCACTTGGCTTTTGCTCTCGGTTCATCAAAACATGGAACCATTTTTCGAGCAGATGATGGTTCGAACTGAGTGACTGCCATGGTTCTGCAAAGTGAGCATGAAAATTTTGCAATCGGTACATGATACTTCATTTCCCCATTTCCTTGATAAACAGCCTTGTAGAGTCCGCTCAAGTCATCTCTCAATCGACCGACATAATCAATCTGAATTTATTCCTTATTGTTGTTCTAAAAGTGTACATCATACCTCGAGTACGTAAATTCCAGCTTTCAAAGTTTGATTGAAATTCAGTACTAGCAACTGACTCACTCTGTCTTCTTCATGTGAAGCCAACGGAACTTCAACATTGTTTTTCTGAATTTACCATTTTTAAACTACCTGTGGTCATTATTCTGAACCCCTGTTAATCTTATTCTGGTGAGATTCAAATCCAGAAAGTGAAGTTTAACAGTATCCGTTGGTTCCAACACATGAATGTCGATTTTGACATTTCCCTCGAAGATAAAGTCATTGGCTTTCTTCAGAAATTCAGAAGACTTCATTCTTGGACCGTAGCCTGAGAGGTACACAGTGAGGGCTAGAAGGTAGTGGTCTGTAAGATGAATTATGTTTCAGTTCGGCTTTATATAAAAACCTGGTCGTATATTGGCTGAAAGTCGTTCTGCTATAGGTTCGTTATCTCTGAAGAAAAATTCGAATTTACATTTATCAAAGTCACAAACTCCTCCGAATAGTCAATCAATCCAGGTAGCTCGAACAGAATCACCAGGCCACCCGCGATGAAAGCAAGTAGAAGGAGGATGATGAAACCGATCAAGACGGTCATTTTATTCTGTACGAGGCAACTCTCATCCTTCCTCTCATCCTTCTCCTCATATCTTGTCGACTGCGTCTGAAAATGAAGGTTCCTTTTGTGTTGGATATTAAACTCACTGAGTCCTCGGAAGATGAGTCACTTTTTTGACTCATCTCAACTAGCAATGAAGACGTTTCGTGGTTTCGAGTAGAATGATATCACGTTTGTACCGTTCAACACGTTCATAACGCATTCGTTTAGGTTCTTCAAACTTTTTTAACTACAAAAAAATGGTAGGCAGGTATAGTAAGTGGTTGTTACTTAGCCTTCCTCTTCAGAAAATGAAATTTGGTGATATGCTTTCAAGATCCATGTTCTCTTGGTGTAAGGCCAAATAATCTTGGGGAAAAAACGGGGACCATTTGGCGACGATCCGGCGACCATTTGGCGACGTTCAAGTGACAATATGGCGACGTACCGGCGACATTGCTGTTTCGAGATTCAAGTTAACAAGAGTTTTTGATCTTTCTGAAATTGGAGAAGCATTGGATTGTAGCGGAACAGAGTAACTTCTGTCTATTACCATTTACAAAATTAAAAGAATTTGAAATTCTTCAGTTTCAAGATTGTTTTCGAAACAATGATAAAGACTGCTTGAAACTGATAGAAATCTTTTGATCGCCCAAACCATTGAAGCACAGCTACAAATCACAAGATGACGTCTAATTTGACAAGCTTTATTTAATTTTCCAGATTTCAGGTTCCGACGTGCCTCTCCAAAGCCACTCGTCGCAAAATCCAGCTTTCCTCAAATTCATCATAATCTTTGTTCACTGAGTATTTCCTTGTTGGGCAAAGCCGAACGCAACACGAAGTGCTTTCTTGAGAGTTGTTTTCAGAACAAATTATGCAAATATATGCTGAGAGAGAATAAAATTATGGGACAACATCCATTCACTTTGTTACGCGCTCATGTCATTCTTTCTTGTATTTTGTGTCAACGGAAATCGTAATCGATTTTATTTGAATAGAAACTGGCCAGATTTCACTACGTAGAGTTGAAATTGTCAGAGTGCAAGCGAGTATCTAATGGGTAAAAACTGAGACGTCGGACAGTTACCTATCCCGAAAAATAATTTTTTAGTGTACCTGAAAAATTTTATTTTTTTGATGAACAAAATTGTACTCACTGGAAAAATTCGATGTATCTCGTGTGTTTTTTTTCTTAAATTCTTTTTTTTCTTATTTTTTTTCTCTCTCTCACATCATATCTTCATTTTCCAAACAATAAACCGAAAATGTTTACCATTTTCCTTAACTTCAAATCCAATATCCGAACACATAAAGCTATAATGTCCGGTTTTTCCGAGAGAAAATGCAATTTATGCGAATTTATTCAATTGAGCCATGTAAAGTTGAGTAGGTGTGAAGGTTCTGTTTTTCTGGAGGAAGTTTGTTGGCTGCTTCATGGAGTAGATCCTTGGTACGATTCACTTCATAATTGAACACGACTTACACATTCTACGTAGAGAACCCAAACCCAGATAAAAAACGATTCCACTAACCATGGTTAGCCCAAAGTAATGACATCAGTTATGAAACCCGTCTCAAGTGGATTCTAATAAGACATTCGATAGTCTTCGAATGAATTGAGCACATTCATCACACAAACTAGACCCAGAACCCTTCAGAGATCATCTTTTTTGAGCGTAGAGAGTGGCTGTTCCTCCTGAACGTAGTGATTTTAAAATAAAAAATTCTCATAATATTTGAAAGGCCTTCTGACTTTTTCCATAAGCTATACAATTGGATGTTACAACTTTACTTTTTGTGTCGAGGATAACTTTCTGAACACATATCAGTAACTTAGAGTGATTTGTTTTTTTTAATTCTATAATGAATATTACACATCTCAAGATTATTTTTCCACCTGGCATGATTTCTACTGTTCTCAACGATGTATTTTTGTTATAGTTGAACGTAGAGAAGCTCTTAACCATGATCGAAATAATTGTAATCTAAATTTTTAATGAAGAACGTAGTTATTCCGAAAGATGAGACTCGTGAGAATAGTGTTCGTATGTGTTAGAACGCTCTTAATCATGGCTTTGATTACTTTGAATAATAATGGTAAACGTAAGGAGTCTGTGAAAAGATTTCAGTCATGAACGTAGTGACGATCATAATGTTTGAGCGTTGTGATTATGAGAGACGAGTCTAGTAGTTTTTGTGATTGTTAGAACATTTTTCTGAACGTAGCGAATCTCAAATGTATCTTTGCTTCATGAGCGTAGTGATTCTGAGTTACTCTATGTGCCTATGAAAACTCAATCACCATATTCGCAAAAAACATTTTTAGCGCCATGAGTCGAAATATTATTTTCGCATAGCCTATATAACGAAAAACGTAAACGTAGCGAGCTTCAATTCATCTTCCCGCTCATCAAGTGGTTTCTGATCATTTCCGAGAGTAGCGAGCATAGTTCATTTATTCCCGCCGTAACTTCGTTTCTCTTTGGTCATATGGAAAAAAGAAGAGAAGAGAAGGGGACACTGAAGAAGTTCTGTTGCCCAGCCAAGAGAATAATTCATCAAAAATAATTACTTCTCGTCCCGCTGCCTGGGAACTGAAGATTTTCACAACAATCCAAATGTATCCTTGTCTAGGTTTCCTTCAAAACAGCGTTCCTTCCTATTCGTTCTGTGGTCACAAAGACTTGTGGCTTCCAAATCTTAAATTTTTGTTTTTGGTACTTTCTAATAGTTTTATAAGATTTTGATTCTGTCAAGAACATAATAAATTGCTTCTCAGACCTGATTTTTCAATCAAAAAAGTCTAGATATGTTTCTATTCGAATGTTCACTTCAAGTTTCGAAATGTTCTCTTCTAGTGTTTTTCAACTAAATATCCCCAAAAAATGTATGTTTTGAGTGAATTTCCGCAAAGATATCAGAGATTTTCTGAAAAACACCTTGACTATCATCACTTGACCATTTACACTGAACATTGAGTGTTCTTCAAAGTTCTAGTTGTTATGAACCAGAACATATGGAGACAATGCAACTATGATTTTAAAAGATCGCTTTTGATGACCACATGATGTTTGCACAAATGATTATTTCATTCTTCCATTGTGTTCGTTTGAGTTTTCTTCGAAGTTGGTACTGATCTAGCTATTTTATCCATGAAATCTTCATTTGAATTACTTCATACTTTTTTCACCTCTAATTCATGAAATTAACATCTGAACTTTTGTACACTGATGTTTGTTGTTCAAACTATACTTTTTTCGAAAACAGTATTTTTTCAGAACTTCAACGAACCAACATTATCCGATCAACGAATTCAGAAACGAATTACTCATATCAATCACTTTCCATAACAAAAAACTGATTTCTCCAGTTTCACCTGTGTTCGTATAGAAAGCTCTCCAGACGGAGAAAGGGTGAACTCTGGAAATGTTATCAGCTCACCCATAATCCTGTCTTCGAATTACGTCCTGAAGATCTCATAAGCTTCACCGCTCTATTTTTTCTAATCATATACTTTTATCGAATGATAGCTTTTCCTGCTGCGCCTTTTTATTGATTTTCAGGTTTTTTTTAATCTTTTAAGTCGAGGTAAACTTCTAACCTTATAAGACGAACATGACGAGACCTGGAGTTATTGAGAAGCCAAATATACTTTGATTTGGTACCAAGTTTTTTTGATTTTGACATTGATTGAAATCGTGATATTTTACCACTTTTCACTATCTTTTGTAGGATAACATTGTTGAACGTAGCAAGAATTTCTCAAAAAATCGAATTTCGAAACTTCTTCCAAATGTGATTTTTAAATTTTCGAGCTGAACAGAAATGTGCACTTCCTAAGTCCCGCCCTCTCACCTTATTGGTCGGACTTTTTTCTTTACAATCCTGAAGAAGCTAATATCATACACAGAAAGCGCCTTTTTCCAAGAACGTTCCTAGTACGAGCAACATGTCATCTTTCTCTACATGAATTCAACAGTCAGAACCATGACACTCAACCTCATTGGTCAACTGTTTGTAGTTCTACTGATACTCATCTCGTTTTCGGTTCTGCCGCAGTGAAAAATCGTTCTACACAGTCGACATGTGTGTATAGCACTCGAGTTCTATTGCGAGAAGATAAACAAATCGGCTACAAGCTCTCATGGACTGGATAATTGCCCGACTTCTGTGATTTGGGAGCAGATACTATTTTTTGTCTCTCTTCTATATTCGTTTTTCCTCCATCTGTTTTTCCGTTTTCTGGTTATTTCACTACTTGATGGACCTTAAACGTTCTGAAACAGATAAGAGTCATTCTGAAGCAACGTTGGGCCATTTTGAACATGACTAATTGTTTTCAAATTTAAAGAAAATAAAATGATTTTGGGAAAAAACTGTTTACAAATGTTAGAATTTTCTCGTTAAGCAAGAAAAAAATACTCTTACTTCCACTCTCTCTTTCTTCCTCTCTCTATCTCTCTCTCTCTCTCTCTCTCTCTCTCTCTCTCTCTCTCTCTCTCTCTCTCTCTCTTTCTCTCTCTCTCTCTTTCTCTTTCTCTCTCTCTCTTTCTCTCTCTCTCTTTCTTTCTCTCTCTCTCTCTCTCTCTCTCTCTCTCTCTCTCTCTCTCTCTCTCTCTCTCTCTCTCTCTCTCTTCTTCTTCTTCTTCTCCCATGCACTCAGAGCTTCTCAAACAGATCCGAGATTTCTCCAGAATATTCTATTGTTTGCTTCCTCGTCAACTCGTCCTGAAAATAAATTCGGGAATTTGCTTCTCTCCATAAATTCTTACCTCTCTTGCTCTATTCAGATCCAAAAGAACCCAGACCCATAAAACATGTATTGAATTCCATTTTCGTCAGGTCACGGCGATTCACAATCGACCCTCAGTGAGTGTCCCATTAAGCAGAACATTCTGCTGAAAAGACAAACGTTCCTTGTTAGCAAAGACGGCTCTTTATCTATGTATTTGCGAGGTAATTCACACTTGCATAGGCATGCATAGAAGTAGCAAGGAAAACAAGTTTTATTAGTCAAATTTTTTCTAACTGCTCGAGTCGCGATGTTCCATGTGCAGTCGATTATTGTTAGGCTGGGTTGTAGGCAATTTGTGGAAAATTTCAGATCCAATCGAAGGTTTGATAAGTTTTTGTGAAGATGGGAATATATACATAGTCTCTCTCTCTCTCTCTCTCTCTCTCTCTCTCTCTCTCTCTCTCTCTCTCTCTCTCTCTCTCTCCCATTCTTCCAGTTTTCTATGAAAAAAACCTCTCGGTAACCTTTGGAATGTACGCTTCACATGGTTCCCAAACAATAGCTCATTCAATTCTCCCTTTGGTCTTGCAACATGTGGCCACTAGAATCAACATTCGGTTCATTCCTCTGTTTTTCGTAACCGTTCTGTTTTGATTTGTTTTCTTTTTTCTTCTTACGTCTTCAGCAGTCTAGTATTTTCAATAATTTCTCATTTCTTATTTGTTTGCAACATTTTTGCCACTTGAAAGTTGTTGTTCATTCATCGAAAATTAATATACCTGTCCTCACCGGAGCAGCTTCTCGAAAATTTCCTTTTACGGTTACCACATCCATTATTTTCTATTGCTGGTCGTCACGGAGTGTATTCTCAATGAATAAAGTTATTATTATAGTAATGAAATTTCTCTATCTTTAACTGTTTTGAATCACATTTTTTTCTCAGACTCTAGTCATCTAAATCCGATTGCACTTTTTCCATCGTTTTCCGAAGTACATTTTATCAGAAATACGCTCGTGATTTTTCAGACGATCACTGATTATGGCCTCTAGTGTTAGATCAAAAAGACACAAAAACTTCCTCATGAAAAATTGCTGACCAAACTTTTCTCTTCGCTCTGAAGGGGATGGAGAAACGAATCATAGATTTATGTTCACTCCATGAGAGGTTTTTTTCTGATTTTTATGTACGAACTTCACTATAAATAATCAAGGTTATTAGTACAAGACCACATTAATTTCCTTGTTCCCGATCTTCAAGACACACCATGATCACATACTCACGAAGACATGAATCTCTCTAACACTTCTTCTACCTTCACTGAGATACTTACACGACGACTTCAGACGGAGACTCTAAATAGATGAAAACAATAGGAAAAAAACTATAGTCTGTTTGAGACTTGCTGAAGCCTTAGCGGTTGTCAATTTCTTGTTTCCTATGGCTTGTTTTAACTTGAATTTCACTAAGTGCTGTAAAAGTTCAGTCTATGTCCTTATCGATAATTCTATCAGAAAGTAGTATTGACACGGAAACTTACATCATACCCTTAGTTCTTGCTTACTGATCGACTTTTAAGCTTTACCCATTGTATCCAGTCAGTTTCTTCCAGTTCATGAGCCATTCTGCTTCAGGCTCAAAGAAGTATCATTTTGATCGAGTTGGCGGAAGGAAGTCCGTAACTAATTCATTAACAACGACCTCATTAGGGTTCTCTCCAACTGAGTAGTTCTGATCAGTTATGCATTAAATTCATGCCAGGGTAATTCGGGGAATTCCTACCTAGTCTTTTGAGTTGTTCATTAGGATCAATTCTCAAAATAAACATTGGACCGCTCTTTCTTTCTCTCTCTCTCTCTCTCTCTCTCTCTCTCTCTCTCTCTCTCTCTCTCTCTCTCTCTTTCTCTCTCTCTCTCTCTCTCTCTCTCTCTCTCTCTCTCTCTCTCTTTCTCTTTTTCTCTTTCTCTCTCTCTTTCTCTCTCTCTCTTTCTCTTTTTCTCTTTCTCTCTCTCTTTCTCTCTCTCTCTTTCTCTTTTTCTCTTTCTCTCTCTTTCTTTCTCTATCTCTTCTTCTTTCTTATCTGACTCCTATAAAAAAGTTCAACATCGCATTATTTTATGATTTGTAATAAACTTATCAGACCTTTCATGACCATTGTCCTCTCAACCTAACGGATTACCTTGTATTGAACGAGGGACTAATCTCAATGTCTCACAGAACTAATGAAGCGAGTTCTCGACAAGGTTACCATGAAGATTTCCGCCCTCTCATAAATCTTCGCCATTCCCGTTTTTCGTTCAAATTTCTCTGTCAGTCGGAGAATTTCACCAAGGTTTCGGTCCACGAGATCTACCTGGTATGATCTTTGTGGTTTGAGAAATAGGAGAGAAATTGAATTCTATTAAACAGAGTTCAAATTCTGGAAGTTTTATTGTCAGTTGGAAACTATTGGAGCACCACGTTATCAAAACTGTCTAAAACCTGAACCTTCAAGTTCGGTCCCCTTCGCGAACCACTTTTTTCTATCATTCTTTCTTCTGTTTCAAAATTACAAATTCATTGTCATTACATCACTCTGTCCATTACCACTGTTCAATAGCACACAGAAGTCCATGACCTGCTCTAACTGAAAACAAACTAATTGCCAAGTGACGTTAATTTTCCACTAAATGTGTTGCCTAATACAACAAAACACATTTTTCTTGACGTTTCTTGACAAAAACAAAAATTGACTGTTCTAACAGATTATTTTTGTTTTGATGAGTTTTTGGTTTTTGGAGTTTCTGTGTTTCAACATAGTTTTATATATACATTTTTTTTGAAATTTCATTATATACACCTCGAAAAAACACAAATTCAGAGATACTGTGTAAACTTCTCAATAATGTGAATCAGAGAACTGAAAAATCTAAAAGTGAGAAACAGTTTAATTTTTTACAGACAACATTTAGATTCACAAACTGTTCCATTCAAATTTTCAATATGAGTTGGAATTCAATTGAAATTGGACACTGAGTAAACCGAAAGTCATTTCGGAACCATTCCTGACAAAGAGTGCACTCGAATTAGATTGAATCAGTTTTTACCTGATTTTTTCTCATTCTCTGTTGTTGGTTTTTGAAAAGTTTGTTTATACATGAAGATTAATAATTTAGTTTGTTTCCTTGCAGTTACTAATAGTCATGATCCACTTTGTCTTGAGTAGGGAGATCATTTTTCAAATCAGTTTGATGAAGTCTTCTAATTAACATCAGAAAATAATTTTGATTCGTCAGAAAGTACACTTAAAACCGTATGTAACTTTGTGTTGTGGACATGTTTCTCATACACAACTTCTAATGCAAAAAGTTTGTTCCCTATTCCCAATCGACCTACATTGTACGTACTTAATGGTAATAACACGGAAGAATTCTACTTAGTCCATAGACTATACATGGCTAAGCTCAAAAAAACGGTACTTCAAACTGGCAAAGAGACCTGATGCACGGCAGTAGTGCTTACTGGTCAATGTTCAATGTTCAACACAAACTTATCAGCTCTGTTTACAAACACGCTCATCGTCACTATATTTACAAGATCCTTTGCTATGACTCGAAATAGGAAAACTCTGTATCTTCAGTAACCTTCTCCATGTTTTCAAAGCAAAATTCTCAAGAAATTGAAGGAGTCTTGATGACTAGTTGAATAATCGAGGAAAATGTGATTCTTCGATCGAAATTTTGTTTTCAGACAAAAGTCATTTGCATGTTTCGAAATAGATCAAGCTCAAAGGTTTAGCTCATACAGTGTGTCCCACAAGAAGTAGCACTTTACTATTTTTGTTTCCATTCAAATACGGATTGAGATTTTTGTCTGCGAATTTTTCCTGTGATGAATGATACAGATATCCATACTTGTGTGAAGTTTCATAGAGATTCGTCAAAATTTGAAAAAGTTATGAAATTATATCCAAAAACAGCACAAATCAAGTGTCCCACAAGAAGTAGCACTCGAACTATCGTCTGTATGCGTCCGTTACTTTTGTGAACAAACAAGAGCACCCGTTGATGGAAATTTCAGTAGACTGTAAAATTTCGGTCAAAACGACCACATTCAGAGTAGACAACCCAAGACATGTACTTTTGGGATAAACCATTTTTTCTACGTTTTTCATACTTTTTTTTTCAAAAGTCCACGGTTGTATATTGGATTGTTCCCACACAGCTGACGCTGGTAACTCGCTCTCTCTCTCTGCCTTATCAAAAATCGCCACAAACGTTCTTGATCAAAGTGTGAGATATGCTAAAGGAAGTTCATAGAAAACTGGTGAACATCCCGCAGCTCCTAATTAAAATTTCCGGCTCACTGCTCTAATCTGTGTTAGTTCTCTCTCTCTCTCTCTCACTCTCTCTATAAGAGTTTACAGAAACGTATGAGAGATGGGCTGATGGGACTGATCGTTGCGCTGACGTGTACCGCAGTGGTACTCACTACCATGGCTCTCATTTTTGCCATCAGGATTTGCCGACGACACTTCGCCAATAATATCAAGTACTCTGGTGAGTTGAATTATTTTGGGATTTTTTTGAATTTTACTTTTTTTAATTGAAAAACTCCAGCCATCACTAATTTCTGCTATTTTCAAAATGAAAATTCGATATATCGTTTGAAAATAGCAGAAATGAGCAGCAACACAATGAGCTTTTTACTCAAAAGACCAAAGAGATATTTCCTGAAGTGTCTTTTTTCTGTTAAATCCAAGATCACGAAAATATCCGATCTCAGATATTTTTGTTTTGCTATTCTCAGAACAACAAACATGATTATTTTCAGAAAGAAAGTGAGAAAAGTTCTCACGGTTGAGAAATTCGAAAAACATTCATTCAGAAAATTCAAAGTTTTCTATGTTTTGATCATGGATTTGTTTTCTTTCCATTTTTCTCGGTCTGTGAAGCATTATCGAAGTAAACATGTTGATTTTTAAAACTATTCTCAGGGATCTGAATCTGTCAGGTCTGAGTAGGGTCTTGGGTTTTCGACTACTCTGGAATTCAGAATAGGTTTTTTCGATTTTGAGCAATTTCAAAAACTCTGTAACTCGGTTGTGTGGACATTGCTCCAAAACTTTTCGTGGACTGGCATTGGACCGTAAATGGGCGACAGATGGACCGGGCGACAGATGGACTGTGAATGGGCCGGCATTGGACCGTAATTGGGCGACAGATGTCCGGGACGACTGTCGCCGATCTACGGTCCAATGCCGGTCCACGAAAAGTTTTGGAGTTGGCAAGACCTCTAATCACAAAAACAACTCTGTCTTTCAAATTTCAGTTATTTTAGTCTTCCAGGTCTAGAAATCTGATACTATCAGTTGGAGAGTCTCAAAATATCAGTTAAAACTTTGTTCTTTTGCTATTTTAATGTGAAAAGTCGATTTCCAACTAATAATTAAGTACTACTGCTATACTAAGGGTCATCGTGCCAGTACTGAAAAAGTGTAAAAGTACAATATTTGTGAACCGTGTTCTTTTTATACATCGCTATGGATAGATACCATTATTATCGTCCAGTCATTCATAGCTGTGTGTGACGGGTTCTGCCATGTTAGGTGGAGATTTTTCACTATAAGATACATAACTTCATCCCCTTTTTTGTAAAGATCCCAGTTCATCTGAATTTCATGAAAGTAAAATTCCAAATAAAAGGCGGACATTAAAACATTTTGCAATAATATGATTTTATGAAATCACTTTTTTACCCAATTCTTCATTGGAAAAATAAGTCCGGTCCGACAACCCAAACTTGAGATACATTTACAAACGTTTTGGGCAGACCGGAATCATACCGTAAGTGGGCGACAGTTGGACCGGACATCTTTTGCCCAGTAACAGTCTAATGCAGGTTCATTTGCAGTTTGTTCGTGGCCCATCCAAGTGGTCCGGAATTGGACACATTTCCGGGTGTCAACCGATTACGGTCCGGTCCACCCAAAACTTTGGAGATGATTCCAAGCATCACAGTGATGCCTTCACTCCAATTTTTCATGTTTTCCCATTTCAAATTCTCCGTATCACTTGTGTGAAAAATAATTAGCCGTGTCTGCCGATCATCATTCCGGATAGAGAATTCTCTGGAGTGGCGAGATATCGTTTATGAATTCATAAGCACAGAATTTTGAATGTTGTCACTCCACTTACTAGTCTCAATTCTGCCAAGCCGCACGTCTTTCCGGTCTCTTCCTACCGTATAAAGACACAATAGACGGCTGATTTTTGAGACATCCCCCACCCCAGTCTTTCTTCACATCTTCCTACACCCACCCAAACATGGACCGTCGCAGAAGATTCTCGAAAATGTTCAGAAGAGCAAGCAAACCAGGTTTTTGTTGAGTTTCCTTCAGGAATTTTGATCAATTTGCGAACATAAAAATTTTAAAGTCAAATTGAGAAGGACCTGTGACTAAAAATACTACTTCGGTCAGAACAGTGATGCGATTTATTCTCTATAATTCGGAAAAGTTTTCAGGTCACCAGAGAGAAAAAAGTTGTATTGAATATCTGAGTCAGTCTATGTTCTAAACAACTGTTAAGAACAGAGAAATTCATAACTTTTTCAAAAAAGAATTTTTTTAAATTCATCATTTTTGAATGACTGAGAAGCCAAATCATAAACTCTCGTTGATGATAATCAGAAGCCGATGACTCATCTAGACGACTTTGCGAATTCTGATATTCATCCTATTGATAAACAGTGACTGCTTGTTTTTGAAAGCTTCATTCTATTCATTCTTCTTGGTGTCTGATTTGTACCTAAAGAAATATGAATGTTTTTTTTTCTGAGGAATCTTTGTGTATTTTGACAGACGAAAAATGAATTAGTGCTCTCTATAACTCTGAACTCTAATTTTAATTAAACCCTATTATTCCAAAAAATTAATTTTAATTTTTTAATTCAAAATTCATGAAATTGAATATTGCATCACTTTCCGCGAAAAGAAAGTACAATAACGCTGAAATTCATAAATACAAAATCTCATCCTGAACTCGCTAGATGGAGAGCACCATGTTTTTTCGAATCTTGGTAATGCTTACAAAATTGGAAGTTACATTTGGTATCACTTTTGCTACAAAATTCGGAATATAACGACCGTTTTAATGAGAGTCGCGTTATTTTTTGCACGGTCGATTTTTCCCTTTTTCAGTATCAAATCCATAACTTTTTTCAAACTTTATGAATTCGTTCGAAACTCGATATGGACAAGAAAGCGATATTTGACTACAGTTCCAGAAATTTTAAAACAGAAATCTCTCGTGGTGTACAAATGGCGTTGAAAAATAAGTAGTCGCGTTTTTTTATGCACGAAAAAACAGTTTGTACTATTGGAACAAAGAAAATTGCAGAAAGAAGTAATGGTTTGTTGTCGAAAAGTTTTACTTTTACATTTTTTTCGTTTAAAAAAATCGAATTACAAAACAAACAGAAGTCATTTAGTGGGCTGCAGTGGAGAGTGTTTTATCTTACGGCCACACGTAAAAGGAGTTCGATCCTTTCCTGTTCAACGGCCCAGCTGTGAAAAGGTTCTAGCCCCTATCTCTAAAATGACGAAACTAAGTACCGTGCATATTAATTGTGCACAAACAATAGTGCTTGAAGACGAGGCGGAAGTTACCCTTAACCTTAAAATAGACGCTAAACGGTACCCCTAAGCCTACCCAACATTTTATTTCAATTAACGCTGTCAAGTTTATGTTAAGGAGTACGTTTCTCTCTGTCGCTTCCTTCTTAATCCGTTTCCAATTATTTTTTGTATGGAAACCCTTGTGTTTCATTCCTTTCACCTTTCTCCTTCTCCCTCTTGGAATGCAAACGCTTAAAATTCCTGCAGGTATGACTAACCTCTAAAAAATACAACTTTTACATTTTTGCAATAGGATTTCCGTGTTGAGTGGTTTCTTTTGCGTAGGAAGAGTAGTATAAAAAGAAATATTCTTATTTTTGGTTCTGAATTTTCATGGTTTCGCTTTTTTCTGACCAGGATTTTTCAAATATTCTTTTTTTTTCATGGTTCAAGTTCCATTCTTTTGTTTAGTTCATACGTTAAGCTAGGTTTTTTTGTTGAACAACATTTTTGATTCGGTGAAAATTAGAGAACAGAGAAAAGTACAATTAGAGAACAGAGAAAAGTACTTTTTACAGTATTTTAGCTCTCAACTTGAAATGTTGATGTTTCTCATTAGGACGTAACACCTGTACCTTTTTGACTAGGTGAATATACAACTTCTGTTTACAGATACAGTAAAATTTTGTACCTAACGAGCAACTTAAACTTGGGTAATTGAACCAAACAGTGAATCATAAATATCAACCATTTCTTTACAGAAGTGCCGACCGGCGTTCCTGAGATCAAAGTCAGCGTACCATCAAGTTCATCAGCAATGGTTATCAGTAATCGTAAGTTTTTCGTCTCTCTCTCTCTCTCTCTCTCTCTCTCTCTCTCTCTCTCTCTCTCTCTCTCTCTCCTTTTCTCTCTCTCTCTCCCTCTCTCTCTCTCTCTCTCTCTCTTTCTCTCTCTCTCTCTCTCTCTCTCTCTCTCTCTCTCTCTCTCTCTCTCTCTCTCTCTCCTTTTCTCTCTCTCTCCTCTCTCTCTCTCTCTCTCTCTCTCTCTCTCTCTCTCTCTCTCTCTTCTCTCTCTCTCTCTCTCTCTCTCTCTCTCTCCTTTTCTCTCTCTCTCTCTCTCTCTCTCTCTCTCTCTCTCTCTCTTCTTTTCTCTCTCTCTCTCCCTCTCTCTCTCTCTCTCTCTCTCTCTCTCTCTCTCTCTCTCTCTCTCTCTCTCTCTTCTCTCTCTCTCTCTCTCTCTCTCTCTCTCTCTCTCTCTCTCTCTCTCCTTTCTCTCTCTCTCTCTCTCTCTCTCTCTCTCTCTCTCTCTCTTTCTCTCTCTCTCTCTCTCTTTCTCTCTCCTTTTCTCTCCTTCTCTCTCTTGCAGATGAGCGAAAGCTGTCATTTCCCGGAACCAAAGCACAACCACCAAGAAAAGAGAAAACCGATTTTCTCATCAAAAATAATGACAATAATAAAAATGTCATCGTGCACCTTCACACCGTGTGAATGCCGTGTGCTGCTGCTCTGCTTGTGAGACAACGTGCGAATTAGCCGTATTCGAACGTATCATTAGCAGTATTTGAGCTGTTGCGCTGCTCCTAATGCCAACTTTTCTCTTTTAACGATTCTGTTCTCTGCCTTTGTGCCTTTTGCCTGTGTGTGTTTGTGTGGGACTCTTCACATACGATAACATGCAGTCTTTGACCAATCTTTAAAGTTTTGGACGGACCGGGCGACAGATAGAGCATCAGATGTCCGGTCCAACTGTCGCCCACTGTCCAACCGAAACTTTGACCAACATGGATTTTTTTCTCAGAGAGTTTTTTGGGTTTTCCTATGGGTTTTTTCTCAGAGTTAATTAACAATGATTTTTTTAGTATTTCTAAATTTTGTTCTAAACGTCGCTCCAAATTAATAACACCACAAAAACTAGATAAACTCGTTTCGTAATTTCTAATTTTCATGATAACTTTTCTTCTGACATTCGAAGCAACGACAATTTTTCTCGATTCCACAATTCTTCGAATAATTCATTCAATCGTTTTTAATCTCGAAATCTTCTTTTCTAACCAAAAAGAAGCCTTCGTAGTCAGGAATATCTGGAACGGTAAGATAAGCATTGGATGATCCTACTTTGTTCATGAAAGAATTTCGGTTTGCACATCCTAGGTATCAATCCATTCGAATCTCATTAAGTACAAATCTTTTGATTATTCGAGAAACGTATTCTTCACAGTTCTTCTTGGCTTCCAAACTATGTAGTACAAAACGAAAATCCATTGGAAAATCGCATCTCGGAAAGTGCCAGAGAGATATCAGAAAAAGAGAAAATTGATTTCCATGTTGTTTTTTTAGCATTAACTTATTCATACTCGTTCCAGTTGCCGGAGTTTCGGTTTTTGCTTTTCTTGTTCAACGTGGAATTTCAGAAGATTTTTGATAATCATTCTACCAAGATTCAATCTTATCTTTATCAAACATTGTTACTTGACTTCATAATTCATCATTCGTTACATTTACCATTGATTCATTACAATCAGGTTAAGAAACTGTGTCTACTGTCCAATTGTGATAATCTAAACGACATCTAAAATCTGAATAGCTCTCGGAGGTGACCAATTTGAAGTCGATTCTTCCGCGCGTTGCTGCGCGGTACAGCTTCACTAAACGTCTAAGAACATCCGGAGAAATATTGTATTTTAGGAATGAACTGGTCCCATCGAGCTCGCATAATGAGCAACGAAGGATGTTCGCCACCTTGGATTGATCGATCGTTCCAGAACTTCTGCTCGGCAAAGAGCACTCCGTGTACCAGTCCGGCGTTTCCATCAACGTGAGTCTTTTACCAGTGGAAAATTTCTTCGGAACCCACGAGCAAGCGTTCATGTGGACGCATATGCGCGTGAGGTGACCATACGGAACGCAACAGAGAGAGGAGAAACGCAAAATGTTTTTTGAAACATTATCTACAATCTTAGTCATGAACTATAAATTTCCTGATACCTCAAAATTTTATGAACTGCCAATAATTTCAAAAATTTTCTTCTATATCAGTTGAATGATTTGGAAATCCCCAAATGGTTGAAAAAAGGGTTTGAGTGTTTCACAACCAATGAGCATCGAAAGGGAATCGCACTCGACTGATGCCTCCGTAGTGTTTTTTGTATTGTCTGAAAAAATACTTCACGTCTAACCTGAATAAACAGAAGAATTATACGTTAATGAACCAAGTAAGAACGAGATTCTGCACACATCAACTTTTTTCCACTGAGCGGATCAAAAATTGTGTAGCTCTCAAAGATTCATTGCACTTAAGTAATATGAGTCACCAGAAGAGTAAGTACCAGGGCTGGTTACGAAATTTAACGATTTAACGAAATTTATCATTAAATTCGATGTAACGATCAGCGGTTTTGCTCTAACCGGAAAACCGTTTAATTAACGTTTAACTGTTTCGGTAAAAGTTTTCAAAAACCGTTAATTTCATGTTTAACAGTTGAGTTTTATAGTTTCGTAAACAGCCCTGGTAAGTACAACGGAAACACCCAATAGATCGAAGATGATTTCAAAATTTGGCTAAAAATCTGTCACCACGAGCGAAAATATTCCAGACGACAAACAAGAGGCGGATAATTTGATAGTTGAGATTGAATGAATAAAGCCAATCAGCCAAGGCTATATACGGACTTGGAAACGAGTGGAGTCCTATTGATCTTTACAGTTTTCGTACATGTTAGGACTCTCAAGCAGTCATCCAGAATAATTTTGTCACCGTTAAGTGGTCGTTTTGTCGTCATTTGGAAATACCCCACATCTTCCTTTTTTGCGCCGAGGTGAGAACAGCCATGAAAATAAGAGAGCACAGAGACGATTCGCGGTTAGAGAGTGTTCTGTGTAGGTTTACGGGGCTAGCTAATCGATATTCTCTGTTTCTTGTATCAAAAACTTTTCATTTTCAATAATCAATTGTCTTTTTTTCCACTCGTATAGGTATTCGAGTGTTCAAATAATGGTGAAATTCGTAAAAGTTGCGAGTTACTGTAGTTCCAGATCGTGCTAGCGCCAGGGGTGCAAGAGTACGTGACGGGTGCGAGACGCAGACACGGCTAGACAGTGTGATTTTGTTGGAGCGATATTTACGTGTTGTCGTCGTTACATTCGCTGTCGGAAGTTCAGAAAGTTTGGTTAACTTCACAACTCCGACAACGATAATCAACAAAAAATAAAATGGTTCTCCATGGAAAAAAGAAAAGAAATTAAAATTTCAATTTTAACCTGAAAGTTGCTAAACTTTTGATTGTTACTGTATGTGCAAAGTTATTGTTCTTTTTACTAAAAGTGTTTCTCCATCACCCAGCAACGTCTCATATGTTCTCATATTGGAAATGGCACTGCATGCCACATGAGATAATATGATCCGCTTATCCGGAAGCACATAAGCACTCTCACATAGCGGATTATTCCCAGTTTTTTTTGTCCACGTCAAAAAAACCCTCTGACTCGTACTGAGAAGCCACACCTCCGGTTGAAGATCAACTGGCGTTTGCTAGTCTGTCCAATTCAAATTATGATAGTGATCACGATGTTACACTAGGCCAACTAACGTTTTCGAAAATTTGTCTTCCGTTGTGGTCTAGTGGTTAGGATTTACGGCTCTCACCCGTAAGGCCCGGGTTCGATTCCCGGCAACGGAATAACTTCTTTGCACCAAATTGATATTTGAAAGTCAGAATATGACAATTTTCTCTGTTTCTAGAAATAGAACTGGAGTTTTATTCCCACGAGTTAATTTTCATCGTGAGAAAATTGGTTTTGATTCTCAATCAGAGCGATTTCATACTTCGAATGCTACAAGATCAGTATGATTTTACTTTACAAGCAACTACTCCACGCTACGCTCGGGCAGCTCAATTTTTGTTGCCAACGCGCCGAAACATTTGGTCGAATATTTTTTCCCTCTTCCTTTCTCGTTTTGAAAAATAATATATATTTAAAAAACGTATGGATGAGCCGTCAACTTTTTGTGAAGCTTTGAATCATAACCACAACACAGCGAAAAACTGATTCTTTCTTCAACCCTCTCGTGCAATTCATTCACCAAATTTCTGCCTCAAGAAGCTATTCACCAAATGTTTTTTTTTAATTTTGAAAAAATGAGAGAGAGAGAGGGAGAGAGAGAGAGAGAGAGAGAGAGAGAGAGAGAGAGAGAGAGGAAGAGGGAGAGAGAACACAATGATCGACCTCTGATGCCCGAACGAGAATAGTCAATCAGAACTAAAATATTCACCCAGCTGAAGGTAAATATGGAAATAATTAGATGGTTGGATAGAATTTCACTGTAGTACATTCCGTTAGTGAAAGTTCTATGCTCTATTTGTCGCTTTGTCTATGTTTCTGGGTGAACAATAGTGTCACACTTCTCACATGCATATTGTAAGATAAGCTACCGGTTCACGAAGAAGTATCCAAGAAGTTTTAAATTAGATTTTCAATTTAAAAATGTTGATATATTGGTGGGAAAGCCATGATCCTTTTTCCAGAATTTGTGATACAAGCGTGCTTGTTGTTTTTGTTTTGAAATGTTGATAATTCACTTCTTTTCAAAAGTTGAGCATCAAATTTTTTTTTCATTTTTCCTATCATTTTTTTTCCAATTTACTTGTCCTGATTTGCATTTTAAACAAATAAAGTTCAAAAATTGACTGCAACATCTGATCAACTACTTCTTCAAAAACTGCAAGTTTGACCTGTTTTTTAAAAATTCACATAGCTTTCTCTACCTGTAAAAAAATCTGGCCTCCGTAAATCGGTTACTTACTTGGGAATGGTAACCACTGTCCGAGAATCTGTGATGTCAGAGTGGGTTCTAGGGTTTTCGACTATGCTGAAAATGATAGAACCGGTTTCAAAAAGTGCTTTCTCGACCTTGTTTTAGAGTTATTACCCAAAAACTATGTAAAAAGAGAGTTTTGAGTGTTTGGGACATCTTTTACACCTCTAAAGTACCCCTTTTCATACATTGAAGCGAATAAACATTCTCTGACTTTAAACCGCTCTAATTTTCGCCTTTTGGACAGATAAATTTAATTCGGAATATTCACTGAAGAAAGTGTATTGAGTGCTGAAAAGTCCATAACACGTACACAAAACCGAGTAGGGGCCATCAGTGATATGTTAACACAAAAATTTTGTATTGCCGGTGGTCAAGTGGTTAAGCCGTTCAACTTTTACTCTTTTTTGTCTTTTTTCACGTTGGTTCGAGTATTTTCTTGACTCATCCTCTTTTGCTTTTACTCAGTACTCATCTTCATGATGTAATCGTCGAAACATTCGCCTAGTTTATCTTTTAACACTTTTTTATTGTCAGAATGTCTAATAATGAGAACTAAAGATAACATTTGACGATTATTTGTAATATATAACAATTACAGAGACCCATATTTTTAAGAAAAAACAAAAAAAATTTCAAACACACATGCGAAAATGATTTGGTCAAGAAAATACTCGAACCAACGTGAAAAAAGACAAAAAAGAGTAAAAGTTGAACAGCTTAACCACTTGACCACCGGCAACACAAAATTTTTGTGTTAACATATCACTGATGGCCCCTGCACGGTTTTTTGTACGTGTTATAGATTTTTCAGCACTCAATACGCTTTCTTCAGTGAATATTCCGAATTAAATTTTTCTGTCCAAAAGGCGAAAATAAGAGCGGTTTAAAGTCAGAGAATGTTTATTCGCTTCAATGTATGAAAAGGGGTACTTTAGAGGTGTAAAAGATGTCCCAAACACTCAAAACTCTCTTTTTACATAGTTTTTGGGTAATAACTCTAAAACAAGGTCGAGAAAGCACTTTTTGAAACCGGTTCTATCATTTTCAGCATAGTCGAAAACCCTAGAACCCACTCTGACATCACAGATTCTCGGACAGTGGTTACCATTCCCAAGTTAGTACTGTAGCAGTTTCGCCTTGAAACACAAGAACGATTAAGTGATGCGCCTTTAATTTCAATGAGCTTTAAGTAAGAATAATGATTTAAATCCACAAACATCTAACTGTTCGTTGTGAGAGTTACCGTACTCATTCGGCAAAATTGAGATTAGAGCGCGTTTGAAAACGGCCATGCTTCTAGCGATATATGTGAAATTTGAATTTCTAAAGAAATAAATCAGAAAATTCTTTCGAATCTGAGCATTAAACAATCAAAACTAAAATTTCATTCAGAACTGGCGAACAAAAAAAGTGACCCGAGTAATCTTAATTTTGGTTGTTCTAGTGGCTATTTTTGGTCGTTCACAAAGCGTTGGAGCTTTATTCTTTGTTAACAGAGTTTTTGTAGTTAAACTTTGCTTTCCTACGAGATATTATACGTGCAAGAGAAAGTCTTCATAGTCCCCTCCGAGTATAATCTCCTCTATTACCGAGATTAATGTTCGCTTAGGTTGAGTCACGTCATGGTCTACAACATGCGAGTAGTATAAAACCCATCACATAAATCAAGCTCTACCATTGCTCCATGGGTTCAAGCTACTGAAAATCCCTCATTTTCACATCGCTATACTCTCTGTCACATGCTATGCTTTTCTTGTTCCTATTTTCTAACTACTACTTGTGTTGAAGGTTCAAAACCTGTTATTAAGCAGATTCTCATGGCAGGTTCATTTTTATGAAAAAGTTTATTTTCGAGATTGGAGAGAAGAAGTAAACTCTTGAAAATCGATTTTATCATATTTTTTGAACACTCATTAACAAATTGAAACGAAAAAAATGTAAAAACTTTCTAAGCTCTCAATCGAAAAAATTTACTTAAATGAAGTTCAAAGTCAGAAAAAGAGGGAACAGAAAACGAAAAGACTGCAATCGATTTTCTTGATTAACCATTGTCCCATTCATTCAGAACTTTTGAGTATTTCATACCTAAGAAGAGTCTTCAGAAGATTTTTTTTAAAGATAATCCCATTTCTAAATTTTTTTTATAATTTCTAAAACCTTGTTCTCTTGCATTGATGAGTAAGCTTTTTACTAGAAATTTCAGTCCATAGTTGAATATCTTGAAAAACATGAGCATCCATCATTGAGATTTTCAAAGAAAGATACGGGATAGCATCCAAACAAGATGTTAGCAGAAAGAGAGAGAGTTAGAGGGAGAGAGAGAGAAAGAGAGAAAGAGAGAGAGAAAAAGAAAGAGAGAGAGAGAGAGAGAGAGAGAGAGAGAGAGAGAGAGAGAGAGAGAGAGAAAGAGAGAGAGAGAGAGAGAGAGAGAGAGAGAGAGAGAGAGAGAGAGCCAATTACCCATCCGATGTGTCCATTGACTCAGAAAAAGTAACATGTAGGAAAAAGTTAAAAAGATCAATTTTACGCACTCATGCTCATGAATTAGTATGTACATATTCCTTAGAAGTGAGCAGCACCTAGCCTACTTCAACCCTTGCCGCCTATTCTTCTCTTGTCCGTCTCTTTTCCCGTTTGCAAACTTTACCGGAACCATCTGAATATTCTAGGCCATGATGGAACAACAACTGCAGTCACCGATGTCAGTGTGAGTGGTACAGTTGGATCACTGGTTAGCCCCCTGTCGCTTATTGGTTGAATCAAGACGCTCCGCCCCTTTTTGAAGTGAAAAATCAATGAGTGTTTTTTCAGGTCTGATAGCTGCGATGGAATCAATGAAGACCAACGATCAAACAAGAACTCTCTGTTCCTGTTCGATAACAACAATGATGTGAGTATAAATATTCCTAACCACAAAACTTTTTTCCATGAGCGTAGCGACAAAAACTTCCTAGTTGAATCGATACTATAAATCCACCTGAACTATCATTTGTCTCACCTACTTAAATATTAAAAGGAGTCGAAAACAAGTTGAAAACAATCTTTCGTCGTTCTGTTTTTCTCTTCCCTTTACAAATCGTTTTAGGTAGTAGACTGGTATTTCTCAATGTTAATTTCGTGAAATAATCACTCGTTTTGAAGCACTGCCCTGCTAGTGGGTGCTGCATGTCAGATGAAAATGTGATAATCGTAAAGAACCGGAATTTTAACTTCTCGAAGATCTCTCTTTGCTACACATTACTTCAGATGGACGACATCGATGAGAGGTCGGTTCTCCACTACGAGCTTGGTTTCTACGACAAGACGAGTGGAGACTGTATCCGTGGGACGCTTACCTTCGCGTTGAGATATGATTTCATTCATAGGTAAGATTCCTCTTTTTTACTTTTACACGCACCCTTGCAGAGTTCTGATGCTACATGTCCTTAGAGCAAATCATCTGGCTTCTGAGGTTAGTTAAAAGATGAATTCCTATTAGTACGATGTTCCAGACTACTGGTAAAAACACCAACGTTCTATCACTTCTATTCAGTTATTTTCTTTTTGGTAATTTAACAAACTTATACAAAGTTTTCTCGTGAAATTTTCTTGAGCTTTTAGTGGCTATTGCTAGTCGTTAACGAAGCATTTTAACTGTATTCTTGTTCGAAGTTATTATGGATGAAGTACTGAATGTGAGACATGTAACTGTATAGATGTTTCAACCTATTTATTTTCCTTCTCCAAAATTCTTCACGAGCGCCTCAAAATACAGTACTCTGTAGTTTTTTCGAGGCGCACACAGGGCGCAAAACGCCCGAGAAAAATTTAAGAGCTTACCTATTAAGTGACGGATGTCACCTGAGATCGCACTCTTTCTACGTGCCGCGGTGAGCGGGAAAACTATTCAATTCACAATGAAGAACCCATGTATGTAGAGAAAAAAATCAAATTTCAGGAAAAAGGCGCAAGTGTCGATCCATACGTCAAGATGTACCTACTACCAGAGAGGCGAAATCATTGCAAGACCCAGATATGCAAGAAGACACTCAATCCGGAATTCAATGAGATGTTTTCGTTCGATGTGCCTTTTAACAGTCTGCCGAATCGGATGCTACAGGTTTAATTTGAAATTGAGAATGTTGAAATGCGAAAAAGTTGAGTTTGAAGTAGTGGCTACAGAGATTTTTATTATTGATGATCTATTACTGTAATATTGATTTTTTTTTTGCAAAAGAGACACTTGATGGATGAATGGATTGAAAATTGTGAATTTTCAAAAAAAAAACTAAAGACCTAGAAAAAATCTTATCGAAGACAATAAGGTAACTTTTTTTCAAATCCCAAACAAAATTTAATGAATTAGATAATTTCAATGAATGCTAATTTTGATTTCTGATAAATGAAAAAAAAATAAAAACTAGAAAAACTATAGCTCAAAAATAAAAATGTTTTTGAAAATGTTCAAATAGAACAAAACTCGCTCCTCGATACTTTTTCACAACCTCCAAAGTATAAATTTAAGTTCACAGTCTACGACTTCGAAAGGTTCACGAGACATGGATTGGTGGGTAATGTGATCATGAGGGATCTATTCGATAAGAGCGATCTCTACACATGGACAGAGTATACCATGCAGATTGTCGGCAGTCAGGTGAGATTTGCCTGTTACAGTTAATCATTGTCAATGTATAGGAGAAGAACGACTACGGCGATCTTCTACTTCACCTAACATACTCAAACAACGAGCAAAAATTGATGATCACTGTGGCGAAGGCGTACAATTTGAGGCCTATGGATATAACGGGTGCTTCGGGTGAGTTATAATATTTTTAAATCAACTTCCCGATTATTGATTTTGCGAAAAAATAAAAATTCCAAACTTCAGATTTTTTTCATTACACATAGCTTCCCTACCTGTAAAAAAGTCTGACTTCCGTAAATCGGGTACTTACTACCGTAGCAGTTTTGCTTTGGAATACAAGAACGACGTAATCAGCCTTCAATTCCAGAATGGACTGAAAATAAAAAATAATTTAAATCCACAAAGATCTAATTGTTCGTTGCGAGAGTCCCGACCCTACCGTACTCATTTTACAAAAAACGCGACTGGCGCGCGTTTGAAATCGATTAGACTTTTTGCTAGATATGCGCATTATTATTTATAATACTCTGCTATTTTCCCAATTTTTTGTATTTATTTCTTGAACAAAATTAGAATTCAAAATTACCATAAACTTTCCTGTAACTGGAAGCAAGCGATGTGAATGGTTTGAACCACAAATAAAGGAAGTCACAAAGAAGACACAATGAAGAGCACCTATTTCCAGATCCATATGTGAAAATCGAGCAAGTGTACAAAGGGAAACGCGTGAAACAAAGAAAAACGAGTATCAAAAGGGCAAACTTGAATCCAGTTTATCATGAATCGCTGGAATTCGAGCTACCGCTCAACCAAGTCGCCGAAACGACCATGTTGGTCCAAGTGATGGATTGGGACAGGTACGGTGTCTTGACATTCTCACTTGGAGTAGTGATAAAATTCAGAATAGGAAAAGATGATCTTCTCGGTTGCTGTATTCTTGGAAAAGATAGCACAACGGAGGAAGGCCGGACTCAATGGGAGAACTGTTTCTTGGCTATGAATGATTCGGATCAGGTAGGAGAGAGAGAGAGAGAGGGGAGAGAGATGGAGAGAAGAGAGAGAGAGAGAGAGAGAGAGAGAGAGAGAGAGAGAGAGAGAGAGAGAGAGAGAGAGAGAGAGAAAGAGAGAGAGAAAAAGAGAGAGAGAGAGAGAGAGAGAGAGAGAGAGAGAGAGAGAGATGGAGAGAAGAGAGAGAGAGAGAGAGAGAGAGAGAGAGAGAGAGAGAGAGAGAGAGAGAGAGAAATTTCAGAAATCGAAGTCTGTTGGCCAATGGCACAGCATCTTGGATGAAGTACCCGAAGAATTCAGAAATATCCCAAAAGCGAAAAAATAGGAAACTGGCAAACATTGTTTATTTTTACGGGTGGAAAATAAATTATTAGACTTCTCGTTTAGAACTCGATTAAAGGGATGTTCTGCATACCGGCTTCCGAAGGATCCACCTGAAGATCTCTTTTTTTACGTTGGCGTTAAACAAGTCAGAACCTCAGTTTCGGATTGAAGCGACTCCTCGGGACTCTCTTCTGGAAGAGTGGAAAGAGATTCCAAGCTGGTGGAATTTTCTTCTTCACTTTGATCGGAAGTATCCTGGATGGAATTTGTTTGAATAGACTCAGAAGAAGGAATAATTCCGTTTAAAACGTTTTTTCTTTGCAAAAATACACTTTCTCAAAACAAGAAACACTTTAAGTTGTGACTCATGGTTGTGCTGTTGGACCAGTTATAGATTTTTTGAGACAGAGGGTCTGTTTGGAATAAATTTATTTCCATTTCGTCAATGGACAAAACTGTTTTCTTTAACATCTATGAGATTTTCATATGGGTCAGGAATGTCAAGGTTAAGCTGCTTGTAAAAAACAATAGCGTTTGTATCTTTTATGACCGTTGTGAAATTATGGACCAGTCTTTTCAGCATATCAGTCTCATACTGAACATCTGAGTTCAATCCTCATGGAAACATTCTAGTTTCTGCATTTTCCGTTGACTTACAATGTCAGCGTTAGGATTTACAAGAGTGACACAATCATCGGTCTTAACCCAGAAGACACGTGGAAGGCTGATTTCTGGACGGCGGAATAATCTGAGCAACCTGAAGAAGAGAAGTGAATCATAAAACCGTTTTCGTCTTACTGTCCAATCACTCCAGGATGACGATAAATGTAGAAAGATGCAGCGGCGAGCACTATGATAGCGTAGATTGTCGTTCCGAGGAAAATTGAAGCTGAATTTAGTTTTTGAAACAGATAAGTTGTGAAATCGTGTATTGAGAAAAGTTCTTTAGTACGTTCTCACGAAATTTTCCCATTGGAAAGTGTGGAGAACAATTCAAGTCGTATGAATTTTGATAGGAATTGGCCTTGTGCGTTACTGGGATTCAAAGTTGAGATCTAGCCAGATGTGTTTAGCAGGAGGAACCAGGTTCTTTCTAAAGTTTCCAGTGTGTAACCACGAAAGTGTATAACTTCAAGTCTAATATCTCTCTCAAACTGAATATTGTTGTTCATAATGATATGAACGCTACCGTGATTCTGAATGTCCTTTTTCTACTGAAACGTCAAGAGAATAATGAAATTCAAAAAAACTTGTCCCGTTTTTTTCTGTGATTCTCTAAGTTTTGTTGAGACTATTCTCCCAAAAATCTCAAACTTACACCACTTGTAGACGTGCCGAGTCTTTGCCGTATGAATCTCATAGTGCTTCAGAAGATGGTTTGTTCCTCAAAATGTCAACATTTATTGATGTATGAAGCAAAACTCGTTACTTCCAAATTTCTTCAGACACAAAATCAAGAGATCCATCATGATCTCCGCGTCGTAGGTTGTTGACTCGTTGGGCATGATGGTAATTTGGAATCTTGTTGATAATTGATCCTCCAAAATCCTAAAAACACTTGAGTGCTGTGAGTTTGTGTGTTTTGCAGGGGATTCTGTTTTCTTGGCTCGCTCCCTACTTTCTGTAACTTTGCTTCAAACTATGTTGATGTTTGAAATTTGTATAGCTTCAGAAGATCAGCCTTGATTTTCTTGTGTTTGAATAATCTCTGTTATCAGATTGTCGGAAAAATTTGTTTTTTTTTCCGCATTTAGATTGCGAGCTTATGCTAAATGAACTATAAAAGCACCGATAATGCATTTTGAGGTTAGTTATTCAGTTATCGAAGATCAGAATTACTTCGACTTTACTATATTTTCGATATGAATAATGGTTAGTCTCCTCTAAAAAGTTACAATAACATTTTAAAACATTTTTCGTTGAATGATGACTAAAATTGGGGAAAATATATGGAATAAATAGGAAAAACACGACGGGACAACTGCAAAGCGGTCATCCGGAGCAAAAACGTTGAATGAAATGATTGGGTTCAACTGATTCGCGCATTTTTTGAGACTCCGCCCCCACTCATTTTTTTGAACTTGATACACTATGTTTTTTGAAAAAGATTGGAAATTTCTCCAGTTCTTGAAAAAAAAACTAACTTTTCCAAAGAGTAATTGTATGCGTCCCACATTGCCGTGCCATCGTCGTCTTTAACTTCACTCATGCTTTCGTAGATGATCGTGTTGATTTCATCTGGGTTGACTTCACGGAAAGCCAGGTTGAGCAGGCCGGCTCAAAGATATTTTATTCTTATAACAGTAGATCTTCTCACCACATACTGGACAACAGTGTCCTTCCGGTTGAACGTGGTTAACGCAGTCGTGAGGTTGCTCACAAGTTATCGTCGAGCAGATCAGTGTCATGGTCTGAAATTTTCTGTTTCTCTCTCTCAACCCTCCCATCTCTCTCTCAACTCTCCCATCTTTCTCTCTCTCTCTCTCTCTCTCTCTCTCTCTCTCTCTTTCTCTCTCTCTTTCTCTCTCTCTTTCTCTCTCTCTCTCTCTCTCTCTCTCTCTCTCTCTCTCTCTCTCTCTCTCTCTCTCTCTCTCTCTCTCTCTCTTTCTCTCTCTCTCTCTCTCTCCATCTCTATTTTTCTCACTCTCTGACTTTTCTCTCTCTCTCTCTCTCTCTCTCTCTCTCTCTCTCTCTCTCTCTCTCTCTCTCTCTCTCTATTTTTCTCACTCTCTGTCTTTCTCTCTCTATCTTCTCTCTCTCTCTCTCTCTCTCTCTCTCTCTCTCTCTCTCTCTCTCTCTTTCTTTCTTTCTCTTTTTCTCCCTCCCTCTCTCTCTCTCTCTCT
>OZ022250.1:3497690-3570190 GCA_963978915.1 Caenorhabditis parvicauda | reverse complement strand
ACAGATCAACTTCTTGAATAGTATAAACCTTTCTTTTTTGATAGGCCGCATCAGATACAAGAGGATCAACTTTCGTCTCTTTTCCATTTTGGTTCCTTTCCTAGTGTACAAATTTTAGTGATGCACAGTCACTCCTGGACAATCTTTTTGGCTGATTTTTAGTGTTAATTACTTTTGATAGCATCATTGCGAAGGGTAAAAGACCACAGCTCACCAAACGAGAATCTTCTCAAAGAATACATATCCAATCTTTTAGAGATTCTAGTGTCCAAACCAAAATAGTCCAATTACTTCCAAAATCTACATCTGGCTTTACTTCTAATACATTTCAGAAAATTTCAACATTCCGGTCATCTTTCCTTTATGATTTTTGTTCTGTCGGATTAATCAAGACTTCAACGAGTGATTTCGCAGAAATCGGTATGAGATGACGGGGTGCAACTCAACCATACGAATACATCTTGTATACCCACTCAAGGTATTAGGAGCATATCAATCACGTTCAAAGAACGGATATGGACTATGGCTTGGCATTTTCTCGACTCTTGTTCTTCCACTATAATCCTTTCACTAGTTTCTAGCCCCACTATGTGTTCTTCAGACTGTCGGAAAATGTAATTTAATAAGGTACAAACACTCTTCAGGGGCGCTTCGCGCCCCACATTTTTTAATGCCAGTTTTGATACTCGGAACAAAGAATGAAAAATGAACGAACGTCGTTCAATAAAAACGTGAACTTTCAGACAACTTGGAATTTCTAAAAAGCTCCATTTTTAAAAATTGAAATGCTAGGCGATAACTGGATCACGTTGAGGACACGTTTGAATTTCAAAACTAAGGAAATCCGTGCCGCGCAGCAGCGCGCGGTCCGATAAAATTTAAAAGTTGATGCGCATCTCCGCTTCAACAATACCTTTCCTATGGCGTTTACACCGTTCTGATCCGACTCCTATGAGCTGAGAAAAGGCCGCGGAAAGACAGTGTGACCAAATAGCCTTTTTTCATTAGAATAGATGTTCAACTACGCAAGTCTACTTGAACCAGGAGACGGAAGAGGAACGGGGAAATGCAAAGTTTAAAGGCCATCTTACTAGGAGCAGAAGAACATGAAAGTTTGAAAACCCGTTAATTTTCTTGAGAAAAAACATCAAGATTATCGTCCGAACGACTCTTTTTTTAAATTCTAAACCGAAGCGACTTTTTCAATCGTCAAAGTACTGCGAGTGTTGTATACTTGTGTTTTCTTCTCATAAAATGTCCACAAACTGAATCGACTCCCAAAACTTCTCACTTCCACCTTGACTAAAAATCAGAATTCTCCAGAATTATGTCTAAAATCATGCTGACCTCGTAGGTTTTTGACTAAAGATCAGAGTTTGGACGAAAACTCAAACTGAATTTATCATCAAGTACGAAAATTGAGTTCAATATGCTAATTTAGGTAAACTCCTTCAAACTTTGACCTGAAAGTCACAAGCTCTAACTTTCGAGAGAGGTCTCGATACTATTTCTCTCTCTCTCTCTCTCCTTCTCTCTCTCTCTCTCTCTCTCTCTCTCTCTCTCTCTCTCTCACCCTCTTCTTTACTCTTCCCGTTTTCTCTCTATTTTTTCTCCCTTTTCTTTTCGTATCGTCTGATTGTCGGTTGAAACCGACAAAAAATTCTGAACGGATTGGAATTGGGCTTAAGTCAATGAGGGAGGCCGGCGCCTTAGGGTCATTGTGAAGTTTGGAGAGTGCTGAACGCCCTTTGACCCCCAGATTCCGTCTTGTGTAACGTCTTTTTCACGCCTCGCGTGGTCTAATCGGTTATAAAACCCATATGCACAGGTAACTTATCAATCCAATTTCGACCATGATCCTCACATCTCATTTGACTTGATTTCCTTTTTCATGCCGGTTCTTTGAACAGGGAATTTGTTATATGGCTAATTCCTCTCTCTATGTGCTGTTAAATTCTGCTCCGATCATTGATGATTCTTCAAAAACCACGATCTCCAGCGCAGAGCAGAGCAGAGCACACTTTACCCTTTCACAGACGACACTCGCGGCAACATGAGAACGTCCAATCATTCCCCTCTCGTTTCTCAATTACGAGCCATGATTTATTCACGGTATAAGCACACAAAAGTGAAAGGACACATAATGAAACGTCCAAAACAGAAGGAGTGAAGCGGATACGAACAAGTCACACTTGCACGGCGAATCCATGCTTTCTCTCTCTCTACGTTTTGAATAAGAACATTTCTATGGTTCGGGGTAGTTAAGTACCGACAAAGTCTTTTGCATATGAGACGTTTCACGAGAGAAACGACCAAAATCGACCAAAAAGTGCGCTAGGCTCCTGATGAACCGATTGAGTTGAAATTTGGTGAACAAGTAGATTCGAGAGCGCTGAATTCAAATATGTTGGTTTTGTTTCATTTGGTCCTGCCAGAGTCTTGCAGTACTGTCCCAAACTTCGCACTTTTTGGAGTTCAGACGTTCATAACTCACTGGAAAAGTGTTTTTATTCCAACATACTTCGGAAACTTGAAGAGTTGACAATGAAAAATCGATCAATGTGAAAAAAATTTCTGATTATCGATTGATTTTTGCGTCACAGAGTTTTGTCAATAACTTTTTTCATTGACGAGCGAGCATCGTAATTTTTTGTCAGGTAAACGCGGATAAGAAATACGCTTCGTTTAATGTTCAAAAATCAAAAATAAATTTTTATCAGCGGTATGTTATGGACCATCGAAAAATAATTTTTCCAGAACTACCCTTCAAAATGGTTTTTTAGACTTTTTCAATGACTGAATCGTAATTTTACCTCAAAAAACACCCTAGTACAAAAATTTGCACGAAAAGTCTGAACAGTTCTCAGGATACGGTACTCACTTTTTTCAGTTTTCTGCATGTTTGAGCACATGTATCTCAGTAATCATACAACCTTTTAACCTTTTTTTTTAACTCAAAAACATCAATCAATCTAGATCTTCAGTTCCGAAGTAATCTCAATGTATCCCGTTTAAAATCAGCAAAGTTATCACAATTCAAATCAACCCTACATAAAATCTATTTTCACATGATGTTTGACTGTCTGAAACAATTGCTGCAGGTTTGTTTCATGGGGTTTTGGTTGTTTATTCGTTTTTTTTGAAGAAAATAGCTTATTTGAAAGAAAAACACTAATTTTGACAGTGAAAACTTGATTTTTGTGAAAAATGGACGATTTCAGAGTTAGAATACAACCTAGAACATCGAAATTACCATCAATCGACGTGAAATAATTTTCTGATCCGATTAAACACAAAAATCTTGAAATTTGGTCCAATTTCAACTAAAATACGCAGCAAAACGTCGAAAAACTTAACAGATAGAATAAAATAGAGAAGGAAGGCAGTTACTGTAGGTGCGCTCTTGTTGTTTCCACTTCTTTTTTTCCGGTTCATTTTCTTTAAAATGTGTGTATTTTTGTTAATATCGGACCGAATTTCAAGATTTTTGTGTTAAATCGGATCAGAAAATTATTTCACGTCGATTGGTGGTAGTTTCGATGTTCTAGTTTGCATTCTAACTCTGCAATCGTCCATTTTTCACAAAAATCAAGTTTTCACTATCAAAATGAGTGTTTTTCTCTCAAATAAGCTACTTTCTTCAACAAAACAAATAAACAACCAAAACCCATGATACAAACCTGCAGCAATTGTTTCACACAGTCAATAATCATGTGGAAACGGATTTTATGTAGGGTTTTTCTGAATTGTGATAACTTTGCTGATTTTGTACGGGATACATTGAGATTACTTTCAAACTGAAGATCTAGATCGATTGATGTTTTTGAGTTAAAAAAAAGGTTAAAAGGTTGTATGATTACTGAGATACATGTGCTCAAACATGCAGAAAACTGAAAAAAGTGAGTACCGTATCCTGAGAACTGTTCAGACTTTTCGTGCAAATTTTTGTACTAGGGTGTTTTTTGAGGTAAAATTACGATTCAGTCATTGAAAAAGTCTAAAAAACCATTTTGAAGGGTAGTTCTGGAAAAATTATTTTTCGATGGTCCATAACATACCGCTGATAAAAATTTATTTTTGATTTTTGAACATTAAACGAAGCGTATTTCTTATCCGCGTTCACCTGACAAAAAATTACGGTGCTCGCTCGTCAATGAAAAAAGTTATTGACAAAACTCTGTGACGCAAAAATCAATCGATAATCAGAAATTTTTTTCACATTGATCGATTTTTCATAGTCAACTCTTCAAGTTTCCAAAGAATTTTGAAATAAAAACACTTTTCCAGGAAGTTATGAACGTCTAAACTCCAAAAAGTGCGAAGTTTGGGACAGTACTGCAAGACTCTGGCAGGACCAAATGAAACAAAACCAGCATATTTGAATTGAGCGCTCTTAAATCTACTTGTTCACCAAACTTCAACTCAATCGGTTCATCAGGAGCCTAGCGCACTTTTTGGTTGAATCTCTCGTGAAACGTCTCATATGGACCTTTTTAGACCAGCGTTTGGGAAAAAGAAATGAGTGATGTTTGTTTCTTTCCCTAACACTAGTCTATTTGACTTCCTAGTTTCTAACTTCTGGAGTTCACACTTTTTTCCACTTTGAGGATAATATTCGATTGTTTCATGTACTGTATAAGTTTCAGTTTCTATTTTTGCTCCAAAGAAAAATACAAATCGTACAATATTTCCTGATCTGAAACTGTATAATTGTCGTTTCTTGTCTCGAATATGGTGATAATTTTAGAACCAGAAAAATTTGAAAATCCCCTTAAAATCCTTGGCGACGTCGTCAAGTGTCGACAAGCCATTTTCAATATTATAATAGTCACTGGTTCGACCCCAGTCAAAGGTTCATTATTTTTGCTTTTTCTCGTTGATAAGTAGTTATAGTTTATTTGGGTTGAACACCGATCTATGAGTAACAGTTTCATTACTCAAAGCTCACATCAACAGATCCATCGCGTCGCGTGTTCACTTTGCAGCTCAATCACAAATCCATATCTTGTGTTTCTGATCCCATTTTGTGCTATAAGCCCCATAAGGTCCAGACGTTAACGAGAGGTGTGTTTGACACTCTTTTGTTTGCTTTCCCAACGTCTAATTAAAACATCGCGAGATCAGTATTGAAGTCTGTTCCATGGTGAGCTCTAATGGTTTTTTTGGGCGTTTTGTGTCGAAATTCTAAAAAAATTTCATATTTGAGCTGATTCTTGTACTTTCAATAATATAATTGAAAGTTTTTTGTCAGATACACATTTACTCAGTTTTCTCCGAAGCTCGAGATTCATTTTAACAACTGCAATCATGACTATTGAGATATTCAAGGTTCTTCGTTCTTTCGATCTGCGAAAAAAAGTTTTTACTCACACATCAAGTTCGAAAACCTGTGGTATTTTATGGTTTTCTTCGAAGTGACATGTACAGGGTGAGCCATAAATATATTAACACGGTGAAACCGTCATAACTAAGGAAGATCACAGCAGAATTTAGAAATTTCTTCACAACATTTATTCAGATAGTTAACAAATAGAATTATATTACCAATTGTCAAATCTTCCTCCTTTCTCTCTGATAACAGCTCGAAGTCGTCTGCGAAACGCATCGACCACGGCACGAAGGTAGTCGACGTCTAGATCATCTCATGCCTTCAGAATAGCTTTCTTTAGGGCTTCCAAACTTGAGTAATTCTTTGTTGAGACCCTCTCGGCGAGGTACCCCCAAACATCATAGTCCATATGGTTGAGATCAGGCGAGGAAGCGGGTCATTCTGAAGCTGCCAAATCTTGGGGAAATGCAGTTGGCACCACTGTTATGTCAACTTTGCACGATATGCCGGTGCTCCGTCTTGCTGGAAGACCCATGGCCGATTCTGATAATCCGTTCTAGACCAGGGAAGTACGACGGCATCTAAAAATTTCTCCCTGTAGTACCCTTGGTCGATTTTCGCTCCAGGATCAACGAAAACCAACGGACATTTTCCATTAGCGCATATCCCGGCAAAAACCATCACTGATGATGGATGCGATGTTTTGTTGACAATTTTTTCTTTCTCACAGGCAGATTGGAATTCGTTTGCAATGATCCTGTAGTTTTGACCGTTTTTGTTTGCTTCCACAGTGAATATTTTTTCGTCTGTGAACAGCATACTTAGGTGCGAACTAGCCGTCGTGTCACGAAGCAGTTCCTTCGCTTTCTCCACCCGTAACTTCTTGTTTCGCTCAGTGAGAAGAGCGCCAGTCTGCATACGGTAAGAAGTCAGTTTCAACTTGCTTTTGACAATTCTTTTGATCGATTGCGGATTGACTCTGAGTTCTGAAGCCAACTTTCGCATGCTTCTCTCGGGGTTGTGACGAATCCGCTCTCGGACGACTTTCACCACTGAAGGAGTGGTTAAGGTGACCTTACCACCGCTTCGTTGACGATCAGAAACCGTACCAGTATTTTGAAACCGTTTGACAGTATGATGAACCACTTCTCGAGAAACACAGAGCTCTTTTGCAATATCCCCATTGGTTCATCCGTTCTTCCAATCGCAGCTCGATGTGGAGAAGGAGCCACCATTACCTGGAAACTAGAGATGGGGCAATGAAATTTTGCATAAATATTAAGAAAGACTTAATGAATGAAAATAAATAAGAAATTCGGTGTTTGCTACCGTACAGTAGATGCACCAAAGACGCAAAGTTTCGTTAATATATTTATGGCTCACCCTGTAATTGTTCCATTTTTCCGCGAAGAATAGTTAAGAAAAATAATGATTTCGATATTAAAAATCATCAATGAAATTACACACAGTTCTATGAATCTGGAGATTTTATCAACGCAAGAGATCAAAACTGACTTCTCATGACTGATTTCATGATCCAGAATAATCATATTATTAATTGACAAATCCTCCGCCCACTTTGCCCCGCCCCCTTTTTCGTGAGGCAAATTTTTGGGTGAAGCTTTTTGGATTTGTTGTGGGGGGAGGAGTTGTGCAAAAGTGACCGGTTGTTGACGGGATTCGAACGCGCATTGAGCGAGTAGAAATCCAACGTTTTAACCACTCGGTCACCGCTGCACATTTTTTGCGAGCGCTGCACACGTGACCACTGGGGGCCCACAAGTTGTTGCATTGGTTCTAGCCCGACTTGCATTAGTTTTCGCCGTACTTGAATTGTACTAGGAGTGTGAAAGCGAACAGGGAATGAAAACTACTTATTTTTTCAATAAAAAGGTCTGAATATGTGTTTTTGTAATGAAAAACGGCTCTGAGCGTAGCGAGGACTACCTGCTTGTCATATTATTAATTGACAAATCCTCCGCCCACTTTGCCCCGCCCCCTTTTTCGTGAGGCAAATTTTTGGGTGAAGCTTTTTGGTTGGGGTCAAGGGAGAGAAAGGGGTTGTGCAAAAGTGCCCATTGGGAAGATTTGAACCCGCGACGAGCGCGTGAAAGATGTCTGCTTTATCCAACCGGCCACCGCTGCACGAAATTTCGTGGCGACACTTTGCGTGAGTAGTCATGCCTGAAAGGCCCCGAGCGTAGCGAGGCCAAGCGTGCTTGTCATATTATTAATTGACAAATCCTCCGCCCACTTTGCCACGCCCCCTTTTTCGTGAGGCAAATTTTTGGGTGAAGCTTTTTGGTTTCGTTGTGGGGGGAGGGTTGTGCAAAAGTGGCCGGTAGTTGACGTGATTCAAACGCGCATTGAGCGAGTAGAAATCCAACGCTTTAACCACTCGGTCACCGCTGCACATTTTTTGAGAGCGCTGCACACGTGACCACTGGGGGCCCACAAGTTGTTGCATTGGTTCTAGCCCGACTTGCATTAGTTTTCGCCGTACTTGAATTGTACAGGGAGTGTGAAAGCGAACAGGGAGTGAAAACTACTTATTTTTTCAATTAAAAGGTCTGAATATGTGTTTTTGTAATGAAAAACGGCTCTGAGCGTAGCGAGGACTACCTGCTTGTCATCATTATTCAAAACAGATAAGGAACCTTCGTAAGCACGATATTCTTTTTATCCATATTTAATCTTTCAATGCCTTCACGAAAAAATAGTTTAGTGGGTAAGCAGTCGTTTTATTTCTGCAAGAAGAAAAAAAAGATTTATTAGTTTTTTTGTATTTTTCTTGTACTGAAAAAACAGTTGTTTCTTAAACAAAGTGAATCTGTCACCTGATTGTAAATTGAGACCAATTCTAACCATGTTGTCTACTTTTTTCTCAGCCGCCAATTTGTACATCGTTTGACCAGATAATTGAAACAATCCACATCCGTTGTGGGAATTAGAGGATCCTAGCATGTGCAGATGGAGCTTCACTATGATCTCTGTCCTTTTGAACTACATACTATCAACCTACCCTCAACCCGTAGAACATGTTCAAAGGTGAAAAGGCTCATGGATTATGCACTTTCTCACCGATGCTCAAAGAAATAAAGGTTTCTTAGACTTGGTCATATCTATTCGAGACCCATGTAAAACTTTTGTAAGACATGATTTTGTATGAAAACCTGGTAACGCATCTCGTAAGAGTTTCCGTACTTACACAAAATTTCAAACTGTCTGAATCCCGTAACCACGATTTTTAAAAATTGATAAATAAGATCAAGTCATCTTGACTTCTGTTAACCTACATACTAAATTTAGGTCATGCCGTTAGAAAGTGAAGTATCCATCCGTAAATCATCCAAAAAATATTATGGCTTGATAAGTGCATTACTTCTCCGTTTCCTGGACTTTTATTTTATATTGATATAGAGATTTTATCGGCTCTAGGATTTGAATTACAAGTTAAAATTTTCAAAAGCATCGGAAAAAAATTACAGTTGGATTGAGTACAAATAAACAGAAAAACAATTTTTTGTAATATTTTCCTGTGATAGTTGAGAAATGTTAATTTATACATTGACTGAAATAATACAAGATAAAAAATCATGATAGAATTCTTCTTTTCGACGGCGCGAATCAGTCGAGCCCAATCAATACATTCAATTTTTCGCAATTCAATTTCTTGCAATCGACTACTCCTATTTTTTCCCATTTATTCCATATATTCTGCCAAATTTTAGTCATCATTGAACAAAAAACATTTCTCTAAACAAGACATGTTTGTGTTTTTAAGATGTTAAGATGTGTTTTTAAGATGTTTAGACTGACCGTTATTGGTATCAGTATTGATGTAGACAAGCTTGAAAATTTTTCGAGTAAGATATTTTTGACCGAACATCCTCGGTCGTTTCTCCCCCTACTTGCGCACTTTTCGAAGAAGCCGATAAATAACTTTTTTCAGAAAAAAAAGTTAGTGAATACGTTGAGTGAAGTAATACAAGATAAAAACAATGATAGCATTCTTCTTTGAGACGGACAGTGCTATGATTCAGTCTTCTCCCTATGGATATGACTCTTATACCGCTACTTCGATGATTTTCCGTACTCACACAAAATCTCTGCGCTTTCGAACATTTGACCTCTTGTCAACTCGTCTTTTCGCTCGTATCCGAATTCTAGAGACACGGTTGATACACACATGTGAGGTAGGTTTCAAGTTACCTCATTTCACCCTTCTCCTTGTTCTCAGCAATAGGCTATTACCCCCATTTTTCCCGTGAGAATCTTAAGTATCTTCGAAAATAGAGAAAGAAAGAGGAAGAGAGAGAGAGAGAGAGAGAGAGAAAGAGAGAGACTCCAGAGAACAAAAATTTGAAAATGGTCATCTTTTGTCCTAAAAATGAAGTTGCCATTGTTCAACTCTACTTCAAAATTCAGCAAAGTTGTGACCTTCTGTGTCAAGATCTGCGACATCCCGTGTATTTCCTTCGTTAACCTTCCAAATTTTCCTAAGTCGGTGTTTTCATCACCTATGTACATACATACACATTTTCTCATTTCACACATTCAGCGCCAAAATCTCATTTGATTGAAAAACACGTAGTGCAAGAAAGCGTCGGATTTCGGCTACGTGCGCGCTTCCAGTATCTGAGAACTTTTGTCCAGCATTCGAATCTTTTGTGCAGGAGGGAAAGCACATCTGTTAGGCGGTCAGGAAAGTCTCGGTACTTCATTCAGTCATGTTTCACTACACAGTATCGGGCAAACGTTTGAGACCACTCCTATTTCGAAACTTCTCTCAAAGTGGTATTGTTAGTGAAACTATAGGATGTGAAACATTTTCATTTTTAGAAAGAAAACATAGCAGGATAGATAGAGACATTTTTGCATGACAGGAGTTAGATTTCGGTAACCCTAATTAATACAGTGATTACGTAATTAAGTTCGATTACCGTATGTACAGTACCGTCCATAAAGATACGAACGCTAAGATTTTTTGGCAAATGTCAACCTGGGAGTTCCGGATTGGTCTGTTACTTTCAGAGATGTTGGAGAAAACATTTTTATGTATTGTTGATGAAAATGAAAACTATAGGAAATCACTGCGCAACAAAAATACCTTTTTCTCAAATCCACTGAAAATCAAATTTTTTCCTTTCACATTTATTTTTTTTTTCATTCAGTATAGGTTTTTATGTTTTCAAATGCATATTTCTGATAGTTCAGTATATCTGGCTGGTAGAAAAAATAAAAATTGACTCAATAGGTGCTCGTTCGATGCCACAACACGCGATTGAAGAGGTCGCACTTGACTAAAAATCCCGTAAAGACAATATAAAATTTTTATGAAGTTACTTTTGCTCCAGATGGACTGAATCTACTTGAAAAGTGATAACAAACATTTTTTTCATTGTTTCGACACTGTTCGAAGTTACCTAGAAAAAATTCCAGGCCGTTCGCCATTGAACTCGTGGCTCACCTTCTCGAAAATTATAAAGTTGTGGTCAGTTTTTCACCCATAAAATGGGAACGCCGTGTTGTAGATCTCCAATTTTTTGTAGACACATTTTCAACATGTTTTTTGTTCAGTTTAACGTCTGGACGTCAACTAAAAAATCATTTGAAAAAAATTCAAGTGAGCCGAACTGGAGTAAGAGGAGGAGCGGATTCGCAGGGTTCTAAAGAGGCAGTCTAAAATTGTGAAAATGGATGAATCGAAGTTTTTTGTTGTCAAAATTAAACATAAACGTTTGGAGAGCTGTTTGAATGTAAAACAAAGTTGATTTCTGTAACTAATCCATTAAAAAATCACGATTTTTGCAACCTGAAAAAAGGCTTCTCCGTACATTTTCATTCGACCCTTCTCAAAATTGTTCAAAATGGTTGACTTACCATACTGTTGTATTCAAATGAACAAGAGTGATATAGAGAATACGTCTACAAAAAACTGGACATTCACAACACGGCGTTCCCATTTTATGAATGAAAAACTGACCACAACTTGATAATTCTTGAGAAGGTAGGCCACGAGTTCAATGGCGAACGGCCTGGAATTTTTTCTAGGTAACTTCGAACAGTGTCGAAACAATGAACAAAATGTTTGTTATCACTTTTCAAGTAGATTCAGTCCATCTGGAGCAAGAAAAACTTCATAAAAGTCGATTTATTTCTCACTGTCTTCTCAGTAATGAGTGACCTCTTCGATCTCATGTGATGGCATCGAAAAATCATCAATTGAGTTGATTTTTTGATTTTAAACATGTTAATAGTCTGAGTTATCAGAACAATGCTTTTGAAGACATGAAAACTCATACTGAATGAAAAAAAAAAGAAAAATAAATGTGAAAGGAAAAAATTCGATTTTCAGTGGATTTGAGAAAAAGGTATTTTTGTTGCGCAGTGATTTCCTATGATTTTCATTTTCATTAACAATACATAAAAATGTTTTCTCCAACATCTCTGAAAGTTACAGACCAATCCGGAATTCCCAGGTTGACATATGCCAAAAAATCTTAGCGTTCGTATCTTTATGGACGGTACTGTACGTCAAAATTCGACTAAAGTTAGACTTTTTGCTTGAGTCGATAATCTTCATAATTGGAGATTGAAACTCCTATCAAAATCTCTTTCTGCGTCCGGAGACAACTTCACTTTTGCTTTTTAGGAGATAAATCAGTAGTTCTGATGTTTAAAAAAATGTTTACATCACAATACAGTCAGGGACGGGAGAAGAATGGACATTCTCTTGTTCATGAACAACTAGGAGCTACAGAACATGGTATTCTTTCATCGACTTTCATACAGAAGCTGAAGATAAAAGTTAATACTTTGAACTGTAAATTTTGCCAACTAAAAATTGATCAATAAGCTTCAGTAATAACCAGTCTTAATCGATACAATAATCGATCTTAGTCGGTTCATTAAACTATGGGATGTAATAAGATGTACTGAAAATGTGTGGCCAGTAGAGCATTTTTTCTGCGAGTACCTTTGAAACATTTCTACTTTTTGATACTTCCAACTAGGTCGGTCCAACCCTCACAAACTGATCTTTGCTGATGTCTTGACCTCTGGCCAGACACAATAAGCACCAAGCCATAAAACAACCGGGCGAGATGCAACTTCTTCCACCTACATACACTCTGTGTCAAAAAAACGTCCACACCAATATTTTTCAAAATTTCTCAGTTCATATTTGGCCTAAGCGCTTGCCACTTTATTAAATGTTAGTAGATGTAGAAACACTGTTGTGTGTACAATTTTAGCTAGATCACTTGTGTTAATCAAAAGTTATAATCAAAAACACCGAAAATGGTGTGTGTCAAAAAAACGTACACACTCTGACAAATCGTTTGCTTCTTCAAAGTTCAGATCTTTTCTATATTTTTCTGATTTCTCCGTGAACAAAAAACATTTTTCCAGCAGGCAAAAAAGTCTAACTGCGTAGAAGTCAGAAAAAAATATAAAAAGTGTGAAAAATGTCAATTTTTTGCAAATTTATCGAAAAACGGGGAAAGAAATTGGTCTGAACATTACGAAAATCAGCAGATCACTTCTGTTGATCATTTTCTAGTTATAATCGAACAACATACCAATAATCAAGGCTCAAAAACTCGATTTGAGAAGAAAAAGGTGTCCAAATCGGAAACATGAGTTCGCGCATCGTCTCATTTGTCCGTGAATCTTGATTAATCTGCACTGTTTTGAAATTGGTATGATGAATGCAATCATCTGAATTGTAAAACCATTCATCAGATTCCAATTCTTGCATTCAAACAAAATTTTTCGACGATTGGAGTAATGATGCACCACTACTGATTTGGAAAAATATTTTAACTAGTTCTTCTTTTTTTCTTTTTCTTGAAAACAGTTTTAACTTTTTTGAGAACATGAAACATGTTAAAGAACGCTTTTCCTCAAAATAAATGGTAAGAAAAAAAAACAATTAATGGAGAAAGAATAGTTTCTAGTATGTTACTAAATCAGTAGTGGAAATCATTATTCCAACCATCACAATTTTGTTTGAATGTTTTGAATTGCGATGTTATGATTGGTTTCACAATTCAGAAGATCGCATCCGTCATACCATTTTCAAAACAGTGCAGATAAATCATGATTCATGCACAAATGGGACGTTGCGCGAACTCATGTTTCCGAGTTGGACACCTTTTTCCTCTCAAATCGAGTTTTTGAACCTCGATTATTAGTATGTTGTTCGATTATGATTAGAAAATCATCAACAAAAGTGATCTGCTGATGTTTGTAATGTTCAGACCAATTCAAGATAAACTGTTCTCGTTTTTCGAGAAATTTGCAAAAAATTGACATTTTTCACATTTTTAATTTTTTTCTCACGTCTACGCAGTTAGATTTCTGTTGCCTGCTGGGAAATCGTTTTTTGTTCACAGAGAAATCAGAAAAAAATAGAAAAGATTAGAATTTTAAAGAAGCAAACGATTTTTCAGAGTGTGTACGTTTTTTTGACACACACCATTTTCGGTGTTTTTGATTATAACTTTTGATTAACACAAGTGATCTAGCTAAAATTGTACACACAACAGTGTTTCTACATCTTCTTACAGTTAGCAGAGTGACGAGCGGCTAGGCCCAATATGAACTGAGAAATTTCAAAAAACATGGGTGTGGACGTTTTTTTGACACAGAGTGTACTTGGTTCCCGCATTTCATTCGAGTTGAACTCGTCCAAACGCCCTTCCGCAGTCAAATTGAGAGGAGACCATATAAAAGGTTTTCGTGGGACCAATTCTGTTCGACACATAATTAAGTTTGCCCTTGTCGAGTTTGCGCTTTCCAAGGGAAGTGCGCCCCGTTTTTTGATGGTCCGCGCGCGTTCGGAGCACCAAACACCTCATGGGTTCAGAGTGTGCACAATTCTACCAGATTCTTTCCTTCTCGGATGTCCCTAATGAAGTTGCCTACACTCAAATTATAATGTTGTTTGCTTCCTGCAATTTGGACGAGTAGAGGATGACACGTCCTGGGACGGAATCCGGCGTGGGAAGATGTCAGGATTCACCTCCTCTATTGCTCTTTTCTCTCCGGCTCTCCCATTCCCATTATCTCTTGTATGGTCTCTATATCTCTATGTTACTCTTCTTCTCCAGTTGTATCTAGCCAGCTCTTTTTCTCTTCCCACTTCTTATTCTCTGACCTTTATCGCTCTATGCTACAGTTAAATTCAAAACTCATCTGATGGATTAGGGTTACTCTCCATCCATCTCCATCCATCTCCATCCATCTCTCTCTCTCTCTCTCTCTCTCTCTCTCTCTCTCTCTCTCTCTCTCTCTCTCTCTCTCTCTCTCTCTCTCTCTCTCTCTCTCTCTCTCTCTCTCTCTCTCTCTCTCTCTCTCTCTCTCTCTCTTGTTTTTTTTCAGATTCCTTCCCGCATTCATGTTTTTGTTTCCTGCAAACGCCACCCAATATCCCCAAATCTATTAAGACCTGAGAAAGTTCCTGCCACCCAGAACTCGTTCGTGTGCTCCAGACATAGACTTGTCCATTGGACTTCAACTTTCCACTAAACAACCTAACACCGTGTCCTATTTAATTAAAGAAGGACATGTCTAGAATGAGGCTGACAATTCTCTCATTTGACTCGTCTCATGATTTTGTACTCAAAGTAAACACGTCTTGTGAGGCGTCGAGATTTGCAGAAGATGGGTTAAGAGAGAGCGTGGGATGGATGGAGACCCAGAGAATTTCTCCTTTTTCTAAACATCTTTAAATTCTTACTGTATTGTTTCTACAAAACCATATTTTCAACCTTTATATGACTTTATTCGAGAGATATTAAGTTATGATTTTTAATCGACTAACACGAAGAGGGCACGGTGAAACTACAGCTTCTACACTTCATAGAAACAAAAAAGGATGAATACTGAAACTTTCTCATTGGTATTTTTTTCACTTTCTGTGTTATTTTTACTACTAAAATTTTTTTTACTACTACAAAATCATCAGTTTTTTATTTCTCATAGAGCTTAAACTTTTCTCTCTCTCTTTTTTCTTTCCTTTTCTCTCTCTCTCTTTTTTCTCTCTCACTTTCTCTCTCTATTTCCCAAAGTCAAACCTCTAAAACATGAGAACCTAGTATATGTACTTCAATAAACTTCAAATCACGTCATCCTAGAACCCTATTTATTCAGTTTCGAATAGACACCGCGCACGTTTAAACATAACCGATCCTAAAATACTCTATTGTTTTCCAGACGAAAAGAATAATTAATCGTGTAATACACTGGTGAATATGTTCTGTGCTTCGAAATTTCGGAGAGAAGAAAGTGGAAAAACAAGTATAATTGTATATCATCAACACCGAGACCAGTACTCCAAAGTTTTCTTTTGGAATCGGTATTTTTAAATCTCAAAATTGAACTTTCGATGAAGTATTTTCGAATTTTACAAATTTTTCAGTACATTTCTTGGCTCCAAGTCACTTTTTAAAACGAAACGAAGATTTTCAAACTTTGTTACTGTTCATTACTTTTTTTTTCTTTTCATTAAAAACAAGTTCTCTTTTCTTTCTTTCTCTCTCTCTCTCTCACACACACTCTCTCACTCTCTTTCTCCCTATCATCTCTCACCATAAATTTTACAGATTCACAAATAATGCTCCAAAATCGATGAGATGAGTATTGTCGAAACCCCACGGTGTTATGAAATAGAGCACAATGAGACGTACAAGTGAGTTAAAAGTCAACTGATAGTTGTTCCATGTCTCACAGACTCTTCTCCGACATTGTTAATGGATACATGACAACATTCTGCGTTCTGTTCGGCACTTTTGGCAACCTTCATGGCATCAGAAGTGTTCATGCAGCGAATTTGGACAAGGTTTGTACAATATGGAGTTGAGTAAAAGATGTACATTCACAATTTGGCGAATTACTAATTACACTTGAACGATTTTGTTTCTACTCAGTTATTTTTCCAACGTCATTTTTCGATGAATAACATTGCCAGCTTGACTGATTTTGTCGATGAATACAAAGATTGGTGTTACAATGATCATAAGTGAAATATAGAGTCCTGGCCTGAATGAATTTTCGAGTTTCTGGTGGAAAATTTTATCTGCGAAATGTCTTTTGCGATGCTGATGTTATTTATCTCTCTCATCTTGGGATAAGTTTGAAGTCAGTTCGAAGAATTTAATAGATATAGACAAATCACTGTACAAAAGAAGGAAACTGAGAATGTGTAAAGGGGAAAATTTGATTTTTACTCAAACATTACTGTAGCTGTAGGTTTCCGTGTCAATACAAGTACTGTACATTTTTTCTGGCCATGGATGAATTCTATGACCTCTGTGCTATAACTACCATTCACAGCTTGGTAGACTTGATGTGATGTTTTTTCTCCTATGATATCATCTTTTTGAGAACTTTTTCACTAGAAAAGGTTGTTTTACTCTTTAACAGAAATGTGAATTTTGTTTCTTTGTTATTATGTACCTATTTTCTTGAGACGAAAACACTCAAACGCTAAAAATATTTTTGAGTGCTTAGAAGCTGAGAGACATATGGGTCTATCATCCAGATGAAAAATAATTTGGGGATGAACATGCCATGAAAACTTCTCTCAGATTCGAACACCTTTTAAGAAAAAAAATTCTAAATCGCAAACAAAAACCTAATCTTTTCACAAACAAAAGATTTTCATAAACATTTTGGGAGAAAATAGAAAAAAATAGTGTAATTTCAATAGGGTTCTATCGCGCGGCGCTGTGCGGAATGGATTTTCCCGCTTTTCTCTCCAACCAGAACATTTCAGAACCGCGGCGTCGTATTGGCAGTATCACTTCTGGCTCTCGCCTTCTGGGACATGATTCTACTCTGGTGCGCTTTCATCTATTACGGATTCAAGAAGTTGCCTATGGGTGTCGACACCGATGTGATCAACTTGTTCATTCCATGGTTTCACGCATTCTCTCAGATTGCGAACACTGCGTCGGTATGTGAAATTCTATAGACAGAAGATGGATGAGAGGAATGTTACAGATCTGGTGTGTTGTTGCGATCACTTTTCAACGATTCATGGCGACAAGAGATCCGTTCAGGTCGGCTAGGTTAGTTAGGAATGAGGGTAGTAAAAGTGTACTATCAGTGAAATTCTTCAATAAGTTGGCTATTAGCATAATTAAACTATATGAAAAACCTCTCTCAAAATCCTGTCAGGAGGACAGCGAAGCTCTTTTCACCTTAGAGAGCTTGAGTATGTTTGCTAGTCCCGAGCGAAGCGAGTAAAATTCATTTTGAACAGTTTCGTTTCATGCTTTCTAACATTTCTTTCTTCCGAATGTGGAGTATGCAAATTTCAGATAATATGACTCAAAAATAAATCAGAGCATTCAAAGTTGCAAATATGGAAAGTAAAACTCTGTCTTTCCAAAATTTAGCATGAGGATTCTTATCACTTTCCGGAAAAACACGGAATCTTCAGATCCGCGGCCGTCATGCAGTCATTCCGAAGCGAACGAAGGATATCATTCATCTATTGTTCCACTTACAGACGACTATTCAAGTAAGTTGACAGAATTATAGGTTTGTTGATTTTCACCTTCAGAATGCCACTACTACTTTCCATATTCGCAATACTTCTTAACATTCCTGCCTTCTTCGAGATTCGATCTTATTCTTGTTATGACGATCAACGTGATATGATGAGAATAGCGGTGAGATTATCGATTTTTAAAAGTTATTGAATCATTAACTTTCTTAAATTTCAGCTACTGATTTTTTGAAAAGTTAGGGATTGAATTTTTGACTTTTAAAGTTGTTGATTTGAAAGTTATTGATTATTTCATTTTTTGAAATAATAATTTTTAAAATTTAGCTCCGACCAACCGAGCTACGACTAAACTCTGCTTACACGATGTATCGTCTGATATCAAGAATGTTGCTGATTTCGATTGGGCCGAATATTTTGATTTTATGTGAGTGATTATCAAAAGATCTTTGAAGCATGTAAGATTCAGGTCTTACTCTGGTCACAGTTTTCATTCTACGTGGATCGAATAGATCAAGGAGACAGTTGTTCCAGATGACCGACAACCTTTTGGAGAGATATGCGTGTCGAGAGAATCTACAAACCATGATTTCTATCATGCTTGTGGCAAAATTCTTGTGCTTTAGGAGCATGACATTTGCGGTGAGTGAGGAAGAGAAAGGGAGAGAGAGGGAGAGAGAAAAGAGAAAGAGGGATTTTCTGATAATGAAAACAAGGAAACTATGTAAATTTATTTTCAAAAAAAAGGAAATTTTCAAAATATTTTCCACTCTCGAATAGTTGAAAAAGACCTGAATGAAACTTCAGAGACTTTTTCAAATTCAGAATCAATTGAATAATTTCAATTCACTTTTCAATAAAACTGTGAAAAAAAAATAGAAAACTATTGAAATCTTTCGTTTTTGATCGATTTTTTGAAATTTTTTTTTGAATAGACTCATAGAAAAAAAAACGATCACCAATAGAAAAATTTCCAGCTAGACATCATGGAAGTAACCATCGGGGTGAATAACTACTACCTCTTGGACACGAGTAATTTCCTTCTATTATTCAACAGTGCCACAAACTGTCTGATCTTTCTGAAAGCCACTTCTTGGATCAACAATCGATGGGCAGATCGACAGACAGTGAAACGGAAAAAGACCATTTGTGACAGTGGGTGAGTGAATCGGAAAAAAACTGTGAGATGAGAAAAAATGATGAATTTTGTTGAATACTCGGATTGGAGAAGTTTTTGTCACAGAAAAAATAAAAAGCAAGAATTTTGGAAGAAAACCCCTGTTTTACCTAAAAACTTGTGTAAGTTCAATGAATGAGAATTTCCAGCCAACTTCTTGGAGACCGGTTGGACATTCTCCAGAACTCCTGGGAGCAAGCACTGAAGCTGACCAGTGGTCAAATCGGCATGCGAGTACTTTATTCTATGCTAAGAAAACATCCGTCGCTGTTCAACACGTTCAAACAGCCAGATCCAGAGACGGTGAGTCACTTCTGTTCTGTTTGATCTTATGTTATCAACATTGGCTGTGATAAGTCATATAATCTCACTCAGAATGAACTAGAACAGTGATAATCTTGCAAAAAAAGACTTTGAAGAAATTTCAGACGGAACCAGAAGCTGTATCACTTCTCACAAACGGTTCATGTAGAAGGAGCTTTGATATGATTACTAATACAAAGTGAGTTTCCCACCAGTACCTCGCGGTACTGACATCATCTATGGTTCCATTCTTTCCAATTGTCTATAGGAATAGAAAAATATTCTAAGATTTTTATGTGTCCAATAAAACTCGGAACTAGGACAAGTGGTAGAAGCCTATGTAACTTTTTTAGAAACAATTATAACTTTATTCCTTGAAAATAAAGTTCATAAGCTTCGTGACGACCAGCAATAGCCGTCATGAGCACAGATAATGGGCGTGGGAACCGTAGGAGTACCTTTAAAAAAAGCTGCTCCGGTCAGGACAGTTGTGCAATTTTTGCAAATAGTACGTTGGATAATTTTGTAAGATAACCAGAAGGAAAGGAAACTGAATATGATTGTTAGTAGTGATAGAACGTTGGTGTTAGTTGTTCGACCAAAATATTCGGATCAATTCCAACCAGTAGTAGGACAAATTGTATTCGACCGTAATTTAGGAAGGTCACCGTTTTTTTTACAGTTAGTATTTTTTCTAAAATAAACTTAAGTACCTACAGTTATTTTAGGTACGCCGAGGTAGCTGAAAGAATAACATCGTTTATCTCTGAACTGCTCGGGCTCATGAAGTCGGCACAGTCGGAACAGGTAACAGTTATATCAGAAAGAAATCAATGACAATCGAATTACAGTACATAGTCATGAGGATACGGCGTGTTGGTGCTATTCACTTTGAGAAAGGGATTCAATTTCCTTCATCTGTTTGGAAAGAGTTCAAGTTGTCTCTGATAACGATTATATCGGAGTGCGAGTTTGAAGCTGAGTCGGTAAGTGGAGTGAGAGAGAGAGAGATATTTATAAACAGAGAAAGAAACTGCAAGGGAGAAAATCAATAGATCGATAATGTTCAGGACCGCGACGCAGCTATGGACGCTTGGAACATTTTCGTTTCCTTTATCATTCGAGAAATGAAAATGGGCACCTGGGCAATCGGAGAAACCATCGTTCAAATGCCCTAATGTACATAAACTGTATCTTCCGGTAGACTTATAACAACTGTATCGAACAATTCACTTTTGTCTCGAGCTTTGGCTAAATTAAATCTGAATCCTATTGTAAGTCTGAGACAGTTGTGAAAAGTCTCAATATGGTTTGTGGTGTTCACAAGACGTCCCCCAAGATTCAATAGATTTAGGCAAATTGTGGTCTTATCTGTTGACGTTCCCCACAGGAAGAGGTCAGCAAACCAAATTCGAAAACTGTTAATTCTTAGTTTGTGGCAACCACGATTTGACTTAAAAATTAATTTCTTGTACGCAAAATGTGGCCTCACTGTCCATGATTTGTCGACATTTAACACAAAAAAAAAGATCACGAACCGACATTAATCAATATTGAAGTCTTCCTTCTTTTGTATTTTCACCTCATTTGATCTCCCACTTTCGAAGTTTTTTTATTGCATGATCCATACTTAACTTTGCAAAAACGACGACATGAACATCGCGACGGGTACATTTCGCCTTATTATTTTGTTTCGAATATAAATTTTACCCTTCCATACAAGTTGAATTTGTTGACAATGGCCGGGCGGTCGAGGAATAATTGCATCATTCCTTCCTTCTCGACAAAGATTTCGTCCTGAAGGATAGCAAAATTTTTAGAAAAAAGACAGCTTCATCGGAATTTAGAAGTCTCCTCTAAAAACCTATGAACAATCGCGTTTAGGAAAAAAAAATTCTATTTCAAAGAACGTTGTGGCTGCAGTTTTACAGTTTAGTTCAAAAAATCGAATACATCGTTCTTAATTTCACAGTTATGTTAAAAATAAACTTCGGAATAACAAATTTTTCAATACAACTGACCGTCCAAAAAGAAACGAACAGATTAACTCTTTCAACAATTCTTAACGTTCGACTGTTGAACTGATGTCAGCTATCAGTAGATTTTGAAACTATTTTCATAAACTCAGATATAAACTCACATTAGCCGATGGTACCTGATTCATATGAAGAATCGAAGGCTGCTCAGAATACCAAACTTTTGTGTCGTAGTAAGATGGGTAGTAGGAGTTGGGTGAATAGAAAATATCTGAATAGTGTGTACAATTGACTAGTTACTATTGGGTTTCTTTTCGGACCAAGCATGAGTTTTTCTTAACCGTGCATGACATTATATACAAATTCATTGTTGGAAGCACAATAGTTTCTCTTAAAATGATAAACAGGAAACATGAAAAAATAAGAGGCATACCCTCAGCTGTACGTCTCTTATTGCACTGCCAAACAGAGTGGTTTCCGAACGCAAAGTTGTCAGAAAACGTCAAGACTCCATCATTGGGAAGGATGACTTCTTGTACCTGGAATCGTAACAGTTTTTGGAGGCGTTTTTTTCTCCCAAAAAACTTTTTTAAGGGAGAGGGAGAGATACTCACATTCACATTATTATCAAAAAACACTCCAGTCTTCTTATTCTCTTCAAATAAAATCACATCGCCTGAAACACCAACTTTTTATATTGTAGGAAGCATTGACGGAACCTACGCACGGCGGAGAATGATGTACCCAGTTGTCCGATGAAGTTAATCTGTTTAGTGATTGAAGCATGAACCTTCTTGCTTCGACTGATGCAATGAATAGGAACAGGGGTAGTATTAGCATCATCGTGTCTTTGATACTATATTACTCGCTGGAATTATTTTTACTGGTGAGATTTCAAATTATGTGGGAAGTTTCGTTGTTTTTTTTTGTATTTTTCGCGCTCTCTCACTTTTTCTCTCACTTTTTCTCTCTCTTTCTCTCTCTCTCTCTCTCCCTCTCTCTCTCTCTCTCTCTCTCTCTCTCTCTCTCTCTCTCTCTCTCTCTCTCTCTCTCTTTCTCTCTCTCTCTCTCTTTCTCTCTCTCGCTCGTGTCTTTGATACTATATTACTCGCTGGAATTATTTTTACTGGTGAGATTTCGAATTATGTGGGAAGTTTCGTTGTTTTTTTTTTGTATTTTTCGCGCTCTCTCACTTTTTCTCATTTTTTCTCTCTTTCTCTCTCTCTCTCTCTCTCTCTCTCTCTCTCTCTCTCTCTCTCTCTCTCTCTTTCTCTCTCTCTCTCTCTCTCTCTCTCTCTCTCTCTCTCTCTCTCTTTCTCTCTCTCTCTCTCTCTCTCTCTCTCTCTCTCTCTCTATCTCTGCCTCTCTCTCTTTCTCTTATTGACATAATAAAGAGACAGCTTTATTCCAAAAAAGAAAGATAAAACATGGCAAGAAATTTTACCGATCTCTCACAGAGAGAAAGGTAGGAGATGTGTGGGTGAAATATGATTATGTGTGTTCGATAAACGTTGCTCTGTTTATTTTTTTATACAGGCGAAATTTGATAGGATAGGGTGTGACGATTGGTGGTTACATTGTGCTTTGGGTGTACCAATTTCCTGGATTTCGCTTGACTAGTTCTTCAACAGCATAGAGAAACTGAGAAGGGTGATAGATATTGAAATAGGACATGTTTCGGTGACTTTCTCTCAAGTAAAATTTCTTTCAGCATGAAAATTCGGAAAAAATCACCAATACAAGCCAAAAACGAAAGAAGCAATGAAAAGAACAGATATTCTCAATCCCTAAGAAATTGAATTTACAAACACCGTGAAAAGGAAATGGTAGTGGGATTTCTGATCTGTTGGATTTTCAAAAAAAATCAATATATTGTTTCTTTAACATTAGATCTATTAGCAAAACGTTTTTTTTTTCCAGTTTGTCATTTTTTTTTCATGGATATTAGTTGAATTTATCAGACTCCATATCATTTTGTTCTGGTCTATTTTATCTTTTAAACAACTATTTTCATCGGGTTTTTCATTTCTAAAACTTGAAAATCCAACAGATTTTATCAATCCACATGACAATCGGGGAATCAATCATCATTGAAGGGTTGTAGAGTATGCCATTGCGCTACAGATCGTCTTGGAGTGGCCAACATGTCGCTCCATTGTTTTAATGCAATTCCGGAGGCCATAGAGCCGATAATAACCTGGAAGATACGTTTCGAAGGAAATTTTTTCTTTTCATTACCTGTCCAATCCGTTCGTTGGAACCGACTCTATCATAGTCAGATACTGTGACGTGAAGGTGCACCCTCTGAATGGATTGTTTCAGTTGTGAAGAAAAGAGAAAGTGAGAGAGAGAGAGAGAGAGAGAGAGAGAGAGAGAGAGAGAGAGAGAGAGAGAGAAAGAGGCAGAGAGGCAGAGAGAAAGTGAGTGAGAGAGAGAGAGAGCGAGAGAGAGCGAGAGAGAGAGAGAGAGAGAGAGAGAGAGAGAGAGAGAGAGAGAGAGAGAGAGAGAGAGAGAGAGAGAGAGGATACGATTTTTAATTTTTCGTTGAAAATATATTTTTATTTGGAAAAAAACCATCCGAAAGCTTTTTTGGTTCGAAACTGATTGAAATTTTTTTTAAAACTTTTTTGATAATTTCACAAAAACTGAAAAAATCAATACCAATAAAAATCCCGAACAACAACCATACCTGCATTTTCTCGGGGGTCACATCGAACCCAAACGATTCATTATAATACGGATTCAGTGTCTTCATCTTGATCGTTGTTTTCTTCTTTTCAAGTCTCTTGTTTCCCATCATCAGATAGATTTTAACATACGGATCTGACAGTCCAAGTACGTCCATTTTCTTGAGATTTTTGCATTCCATCACTACCACTGACAACTTGTTCTTGTTGGGAACGTACCGGAGTGCTAGACATACTTCTCCTAGTCGATTCTCCTGAAATCATTCATGTTTTTAGGGGGTGAAACCGTACCGGAGGGCTCTCAATTAGGTCTGTCCTTTCCAAAGTCGCTGCCAGGTCGATTTTCCCGAGAGGTATGGAGACTTGTCCTATCTGAAAAAAATCATTTTTCGAATTTTAAAACTTCCCAATTTTTGTTTGAATAGTTTGATTTCCTACTGTTTTGATATTCTGAAAAACTGAAATTTTTCCCGTATCACATTCTAAAAAAGTTTTTGAAATCCGATTTCTAGTTACAGAAAAACATAAAACCTTAGTTTTTTTGGTAATACCGTATCCCGATGTCTATTTTCTCCGTGGCACAGTTTCTCAAAATCTATAAATTTTTTCCCAGAATCAACATTTTGTTACAATTCTCGTTATGAAAATCCCTCACCTGGTCGTGTTTTCCAAATCTGTCAAAATCGAAAACATTCAGCACCAATGTCTGTCCGCTTATTTCGTTGAACGGAATCTGAATGTTGTCTACTGAAGCTTGAAACCATTACATCAGCACATACCTTGAACGTGAAACTCTCATTGAAAACAGGATTCAACGACTTCCGCTGCACCTTCGTTTGCAGTTTCTTTTTCTTCTCGGGAAGCAAGAACAATTTGACATAGGGATCTGATGTACCTCCCAGGTCCATTGCGGGCAGTTCTTCTGCTTGTACGATGACCACTGTCAACTGGAAAGTCGTACTTGAGTATCAGCAGTTTTCTGTTTTCTGTCTTGCTTCTTTGGAAAAGAACTAACTTGGGAATGGTAACCACTGTCCGAGAACCTGTAATGTCTGAGTGGGTTCTGGGGTTTTCGACCATGCTGAAAATGATAGAACCGGTTTCAATTTTTAAAAAGTGCTTTGTCTACCTTGTTTTAGAGTTATAACCCAAAAACTATGAAAAAGAGAGTTTTGAGTCGAAAACCCTAGAACCCACTCAGACATCACAGATTCTCGGACACTGGTTACCATTCCCAAGTAAGAAGAACTAAATCAGTTTTAAGTTAAATTTTGTGACAATTTGAAGAATGTTGTCTTCTAAATTTTCTCTGCAATCTTATTATTTTTTTGTTATCAAAGTCAATGAACACAACCTAAGTACTCGAAACTTATGTGAGCAGGTGATTTCATCTCAAAAATTCAAGTAACCAAATAACTTCTTTTTTACGAAGAACCTATCTTAAACTTTGGTTTGGGTACATTGTCGAACTTTCCAAGAAACTAGAACCGATGAATTTTCAAATAAAAACTAGTTTTTTAATTCATAGTCCAACTTCACAAAAACCTTTCGAATCCAAAGCCTATCTCTTCGAAAAACACCCAATCCAACACGATTTCCATTTTTCAGTCAACAACCGGGTCGACAAATTCCACATGAGTGACTTCAAATCCATGAATTGTCACTGATTCGCTGGCCAAAAGCAAGAAAAAAGTCCAGTGCTCTAATTGAGCCAACAAAACTCAGTCCGAGTATCAATTACATATGGGAAACTCGACTTGAAAGAACAAGCAACAAAAAAGTACTCTTGTGTTTGAAGCGGAACCCTCAGAAGGTCGGTGCGTGATGTTCCGGAACTTATAATAATAATATTTATTCATAACGAATAAAAATACTTAAGCTTCAACAACGGCCAGCAATAGCCGCTTAAAGCTCGAACAAATAAGGGAATGTGGTGACTCTTAGAACCTGTTTCAGAAACTGCTCCGGTCAGGACAGTGTAGCATTTTTTGCAAAAAATTGACTTCAGAGATAAACAAGACTTTGCCAGGGTACCAGAAAGGAAAGAACTAAATACTGGTGTTAGTATTGATAGAACAATGGTGTTAGTAGTTCGATCAGGGTATTTAGAACGATCCTATCCAGCAATCTGTCAAGTTGTATATGACCGTAATTTAGAAGGTTCCAATGAGTTAATATAACAAGGGTGAATAATACCAAACAATGGATAAATAGAAATTTATGAACTGGCATCGATCGAATGAGGAACTGCGGTCACCGAGCCTTTGAGAGCGTTGTGAGTCGTCAAGGCATAGCGTCACGATCCATCGATGAGAGGTTGAGTGAAATTTCTCTTAATCTTAGAAATGAGAAGAATGGGGTGGCCAAGATGGCCACATTCAGAGTAGAGACTGGGGTATGTCGATGAATAATTTCGCGTTAGGAATAGATTTAACGATTCTTTTCACATCCCCCAGTTTCAACTCTTTCGGAAGTAAATGACAGATACGATTCCATATAGGTACCGCAAAAGACAAAAAGGAACTGTTGATGGAAGGGTTAAGAGAAATACACCAAGGTCGACGTTGAGATTGGCTCAGTCTAATGTAGTGATCCGAATTCGGGTAATACGTTAGTTTCAACAAGATTTTGGCAAGAGTGAATAAAATACGGTTAGTTCTTTCTCGGAAGATACTAGAACAGCCTGCAACAGAGAGTCGATGGCTATAGGACGAGAATTTTATATTCAAACGACAAAATACTATACGGGAAAAGTATTTTAGAGGCTGCTCTAGTAACTTTGCAGATTTTGAAGAAAGTGGAGGGGCAAAAGTTTCAACACAGTACATTAGTATTGGCATGACGAAAACATTAAAGGCTCTGAAGTATGGAGCAGTCGTGGAAAATTTGAGGACCTTGAGGAGTTGTCGAACCCTGACCATTGCAAGAGCATTAAGACTATTAATATGAGGTTTGAAGTTTAAGCGATTGTCAACCAAAATTCCAAGATCACGAATCTGAGTTACTTGATTTAATAACGAATTTCGGTAATGGTATCTAACAGGAGATGGTGGGCTACCGATCCTTAGAAGATGCGATTTGTGCGGTGCAATAGTCATTCCCCAATCATGACACCACTCAGAGACAGCATTAAGTGCAGATTGTAATGAGGTAGAATCGTTTGAGACTAGCTTGACGTCGTCAGCGAAAAGAAAGACTCTGACTTTGTTATCGTTGATGTAGTCAGTTATGTCGTTAATGAAAAGAAGGAAGAGAAGGGGGCCGGTGACTGTGCCCTGAAGTACGCCGCTAACAGTAGAGACGTGTTCGGAAGATATTTGTCCATTAAGTCTAACAAATCCTTTTCTATCTCTAAGGAAAGCTGCGAACCAATTGATTAAAAGGGAAGGCATTCCATATGTGTGAAGTTTATGGATTAAAAAGGTGTGAGGCACAGAGTCAAAAGCCTTTGCAAAATCAAGGTAGATTACATCAGCCCATCCAGAGTGAGAAATGAGATTAGTACAGTGATTGGAAAACTGTAAGAGTTGAGTAGTACAGGATCTACCACTTAGAAACCCGTGCTGATCTTTGGAAATTAGTTCGGTGTACATCATCCTAATGTTATAGGCTACCGTTTTTTCCATGATTCTAGAAATTGGATCTGAAATGGAGATCGGCCTATAGTTTCCAGGATTGGAACGGTCTCCTTTCTTGAATACTGGTGTTATGAAAGATGTTCTCCAAGCTTTGAACGAATGACCTGATTTGTAAGCCTCTGTGAATAAAATAGAAAGAGGTAAGGCTAAAGATACTGCACATTTTTTAAGTACAAACTGTGATATATTGTTCAGTGAGAAGTTAATTTTGGGTTCTAACTTAGACATTATATCGAACAAAATGTGGGGACTAAAATCTGGATGGGCATCCGAATCTTTCCCGTAAGGGCCATGAGGAGTTTTGGTGTTAGAGGAGTGGAAGCTCTTTGAAAATTCAGATACAAATATGTCACATTTGCCTGTATTGGATGTTGTTATGGTGCCGTCAGAGGAGAGTAGGAATTTTTCTGAGAATTTCTTAGTTTTTATACGGTTAGAAATGAAAGTACAAAATTTCTGATATGAGAAATCCTTAAAGATATTCTGATCTTGTTCGATTGTGCATTTGCGCAGAAATTTTTTGAGACTTTTTAGCTTGGAAGTTTTGTGTTTTTTAGAAGTTGCGTTATGGCAGCTTTTCAAATGTACTTTTAGTCTACGAATTCTAGATTTAACATTTAAGAAAGTCAATTTGGGTTTATCAGTTCTTTTTGACACAGGGGAATTTTCGATCAGAACAGAGTCCAAGAAAACAACAAATTTTTCGTATTTATGATCCAAATCTGTAAAGTGCCCAAAGAACCATGCCCAATCAACATTAGCAACTGTTCTATTAACATTATCATAATTGCATTTCTTGATGTTAATAAAATTTAGGTTAGAAGTTTTATGTGTAGGTGTAATTTTGCAATTAGGTATTGAGAACTTAGTCTCGAAGGCAATATGATCGGACGCTAAAAAGCCACCTAAGTTAATTGGGGTGGTAAAGGAGAAAGGTGTTGATGTTAAAAGAATATCAAGAAAAGAACCATGACCAGTTGTACCAGGTCTAGTAGGAAAACCTACTATCTGTGAAAGGGAATAGAATCTAACTAACTCTACTAATGATTTACAGCGGTAAATAAATTCTGAGCTGTGGACCCATTTCACATTAGACTTTAGGACCAGAATAATATTTCAACGCTGTAGAACCATTTTTCGAATTTGAAGCCAATCCTGTTTCCCTATCTTGTAACGATAAAATCAAGTCTCGCATTTAAAATCGTACAACATTACTGCGAGATGCGAGCCGATCTTTGTAAACGTATCGAAACCAACTGAAGAACACTGAAGTCACACCAGATATGCGTTATACTAATTATTAGTCACTTCATGCTCAGAAATTTGCTCGTATTATGCTCTTATTTATGACCATTTAACCAACTACCTTTGCTATTGCTGGCATTTGGTCTGGTCATCTTCTGTTTATTATTATAATAAACATTATCATCATCAACTCTATCAGAACTCACGGCATTCTTATCAAAGTCATAGTCCAGTGTGTATTGTAATCGTCCCAGGAACTTTTTCTCTTTCTCCTCTTCTTTTTTCTTCGTGGCAGCAGTTGTCGTAGCCATCTGGAAGGTTGGAGTCTTTATGAGAAAAAAGTGGATTCGGAACAAGGATGAAAATTGGAGCCGTTCTTATTCTTTTTGAAACTTTGTGAGTAGTATGAATATTACAAAAAATAGTAGGAGTTATTTGTAGATGTAGATTTTCCGAACGAATGAGAACTCAAAATTCAGTTAAATTTGGCAAGATTTTCAGCGATGTTCAGTGAAATACTATTTGGATTTGTTACTTCAGAAGACACATAGTTACCGAAAAATGTTTCCGAACTTATAGAAAACAAAATGTATATGAAAAACTAAGATGTCTGTAAGATATCAGTTCAAAAAGATGTATTTTTCTGAAACTTCTCTGGAGAAAATTGTTACCATCAAGTTTCATCAAGCTTTTTAAACTACGGTCTCACACAATTTTTCAGACTTTTGGTTGGAATCAATCTAAATATCCAGATCGAACTACTAACATCAATGTTCAATCATTACTAACATCACTATTCAGTTATTTTCTTTCTGGTGTTTCGACAAATTTTTTTGCGAAAAATCGAGGTTTTTGGAAAAAATCACAGTGTATAAACCTTTTTCTTCATAAATAAGGTTATTAAAGTTAAGATGAATCAATTTTCCAAAAAATGCATCCCTCCACTAGTGGATGAAGAGAAGAGATGTTTTGCCGGCAAATGAGTGGATATTTACAAACGAGATGAAAGAAAAACGAGCGAGTAGAAAGAGTGTTATTAGGGTGAACGTTATGCATATTCATGTCGCATCAAGCTTTAAAAAAGGACGGAATCGATGGCTCAAGTTTGTTAGAGTGCAGTGAGTACATCAAGAGCAGTGATGAATTTCTATTAGACGGCACGAATGTGCAGTTTGTCACGCACTTGTTTAACAAATCTGCATAATGTTCGTTAATATTTAGAGGTTTTTAGATCAATGAATCTCCAAAATGACTTTAAAAAAATCTTCCCATGCACTGAAAAAAAGAATAAGGAGAGGTCGACTGTTCTATGCTTTGAAATTTTCTTTGTGTTTAACACGAAATTTCAAAGTAGTACTTTTGTGAATAATTATTCATAGTCAGTCTCAGACAAATCAAAATAGAGTGTGTGACAACTATACGAGAAATTTTAATAACATAGAAAACCACAAACTTAATGCAAAAAAGAGATTGTTGTCAAAACGAGGTATGCACACGGTCTAATTACGTGAGCGGAAGATAATTCACATCTGAGACAGCTAGACGACAACTACTGCAAAAACATAAAGAGGGAGAGAGAGAGAGAGAGAGAGAGAGAAAGAGAGAGAGAGAGAGAAAGAGAGAGAGAGACTCGACACGAGTTAATTTATGAAAATGATTAATGGAAATTAATTAACACAGCGTGCACGGGTCATGAATACATGGTGCTCGACTCTAATTACTATTATAAAACGCACGTGTAACAAAAAATGTTTGTATGTTTTCTTATATATATGTATATATGGATGTCGCGATATTTGTCTGGCTCGATTTGTCTTAATAACTCTCTTCGGAATATAGTTATTTGCTTGAAATTTTGAGAGACGATAGTCGTAATTTTTTATAAACGGACTGGACTTATTCCAAATCTCCACCTATCGGGATACTGTAGTTATGACCGAATAAGTGCAAATTGGGGTCAAATTTCACGTGTTACATATGCAATGTTCAACAACCAGCGAACACGTGTTTCTAAAGCGCAGTGGCAGATAAGTCGCCTGCAAATCAGAACTTCTCAGAGGAGGCAACTCAGATTGGATCCAGAAAAATTCAGATTGGATCCAGAGTTGCACCTCCAATCGGGACGAAATATACTTCAATATACTCGTTTTAACCGAGTATTCACCATGTTATCTGGTTTTGGCGAAAAAATAATTTTCCGAGACAATATAGTCATTTGAAGGATTTTGTCAGATTGGATCCAGGACGGTCATATTGGATTCAGTTTGGATCCAATTCGTATTTTTGATGTTGTGAAAAAAGTGCCCATATGTCACTTCTTTTTTTCTAAAAACACCAAAATTATTTGTTTCATATTAACTTATCTGTTAACTTAAGTTTTGAGTGCATCAAGAGCATTTGAAAGACATTTAAAAACTCTGATCGGATTCAGAAAAAAATCAGATTGGATCCAGAAAAACACACATTGGATCCACAGTGCAGAGAGTATAACTTCCATCACTATTCTGATATCAAAAGAAAGAACAAACTGATAATAAATTCATAGATGTTAGAACTCCAATAGCTTGTCCTCCAGCACACATCCAGGTGGACCGGAATCGGGCCGTAAACTGGCGACAGTAGGGTCGGGCGACAGATCCACTGCTATGGAACTAGCAATAAACTGAACTACAAATGGACAGCATATGGGCAACAGATAAACTGTAGGTGTAACAGCGAGGAGAGAACTACTTAGTTTTATGAAACGCAGTTAATAAAATAAGTTTGTCATGCGCGTGTCAAGTGAAACATCGTAATTTTACTTTTTTTTTTCGAACGTTTTCTGATTGTTTTTGTTGCATTTTGTTTTGTATCTTGTGAGTTCCATATTGTTTTTTGACAAATTATGATAAATGGACGACCGGTTCCCGAAATTTTCAAAAGGCTAGTGCTTAAAACCTCGAATACTTTCTATTTTTCGCGTCTTACACCTTTCTTGTCGTATTCACCTGAAAACTTACTGAGATATATATTTGCATATTTTCTTACCAGATACATGTATTTAGTTTTTGAAAACAAAAGTAGAAGATATCATATCACGTTTTAGGGATTAAAAATTGAAATCAGCCAAAACATGGGAAATTGGCACATTTTAAAGCTTCAAAAAGCATAATAGCTCCTATTCTTTACTATCACGATTTTTTCTATTTAAAAATTGAATTACAGATAAGCGTGTGTCGAAAGTTGGACAGAGAAAGCGAAGTTTGGACTGAGTATACTGGTATACCTGTGAGATGGGAAGTGTAATGGAAGTAAGTTGTTCTGTACTTTTTTATATCACAACCTGATAGTTGATTTTTTTTTCATGATCAAGATCAACAACTACTCGTTACAGACAATCAGCTCCGTCCCAGATGATAACTGGCAACTGTGCTGCAATGGGATCACGAGGTAACTTTTATGCAAGTTTGTCTATAGACGACTAACGTATATTGCAAAAAAAAGCCACGATGTAATTTTCTTATTTTACATAGGAATTTTAACAAAACCGGAAATCGTAGAGATATTTTGTCGCCTATTCGTAGATGTTTCTCATATATTTTGAAGAAAATAAAACCGCTCAAAAAGTTGCTTCACAATTGCAAATTTTGGTGTTTTGCAGATAAGTGAATCCATTCCACAAAGATTGAAAAAGAATGAACAGTTAAAATGAGCTGCAATAATTAAAAGTTGAAAACCTTTGTATAATTCTGCTTCTGCGATATGTTCTGGATAGAGTAATTTTATTTAAAATTGGAAGAAAAAAACGAGAACTATGAAAATGGTAAATATTTCATAGGACTTCACTTAACGAGACACAGCAGTGAAAAACTTATTACGAAAAGTCCGGAAGCGAACCGGAAATAAGAAAATCATTTTCCTAATTATAACTTGGGATTTCAAAATTTGTATCATGAATCTAAAACTCAGTCGGTGAAGCACTTTTCGAAAGCGATTTCATCGCCTTCACTATCTTTGAAAATCTAAGAGACCACTAAGGCCTCACAGATTCTCCGAAAAAGATCAATTGTTCCGATTCACTTGAAATTCTAATTTCAGAACCATCAAATGAAGTACGATGATGATACTTATTCTGGCAGCTGTAGATATAAGAAATACTCATCAACCGATCATTGGAGGATTCATCATCGGCAACAGAAGACTAATATTCAATCAATAATTTTTGAGTGGTAAATGAGTAAATATGTTATAGAAGTAGTGTTTGGAATATTGAATAGAATGTTGATTCAAATTGTATGGATTCAACAAGGAGAGCTAAAATCGGACCCAGAGAAATTCAGATTGGATCCAGAAAAAAGTCAGATCGGATCCAGAAAAACTCACATTGGACCCAGCCACGTTTTTTTTGGGATAGACTGGAATTTTTCTGGATCCAATCTGAGTTGCCTCCTCTGAGCTTCGCTGGATCGACCACGGGTTGGTTTAGGGTTTTTGTTTTTATCCTTTCAACTCCCCCTGGAAAAGAAAAAAGATCAGGAAGAAATGTACCGTAGAAAAATGATTCTATGCGCCGGGGGTCCCAGGGGGCGGAGCCCCCTGGAAAAGAAAAAAAGATCAGGAAGAAAAGTACTGTAGAAAAATGATGCTATGCGCCGGGGGTCCCAGGGGGCGGAGCCCCCTGGAAAAGAAAAAAAAAAGATCAGGAAGAAAAGTACTGTCGAAAAATGATTCTATGCGCCGGGGGTCCCAGGGGGCGGAGCCCCCTGGAAAAGAAAAAAAAGATCAGGAAGAAAAGTACTGTAGAAAAATGATTCTATGCGCCGGGGGTCCCAGGGGGCGGAGCCCCCTGGAAAAGAAAAAAAGATCAGGAAGAAAAGTACCTTAGAAAAATAATTCTATGCGCCGGGGGTCCCAGGGGGCGGAGCCCCCTGGAAAAGAAAAAAAAGATCAGGAAGAAAAGTACTGTAGAAAAATGATTCTATGCGCCGGGGGTCCCAGGGGGCGGAGACCCCTGGAAAAGAAAAAAAGATCAGGAAGAAATGTACCGTAGAAAAATGATTCTATGCGCCGGGGGTCCCAGGGGGCGGAGCCCCCTGGAAAAGAAAAAAAAAGATCAGGAAGAAAAGTACTGTAGAAAAATGATTCTATGCGCCGGGGGTCCCAGGGGGCGGAGCCCCCTGGAAAAGAAAAAAAGATCAGGAAGAAAAGTACCTTAGAAAAATAATTCTATGCGCCGGGGGTCCCAGGGGGCGGAGCCCCCTGGAAAAGAAAAAAAAGATCAGGAAGAAAAGTACTGTAGAAAAATGATTCTATGCGCCGGGGGTCCCAGGGGGCGGAGACCCCTGGAAAAGAAAAAAAGATCAGGAAGAAATGTACCGTAGAAAAATGATTCTATGCGCCGGGGGTCCCAGGGGGCGGAGCCCCCTGGAAAAGAAAAAAAGATCAGGAAGAAATGTACCGTAGAAAAATGATTCTATGCGCCGGGGGTCCCAGGGGGCGGAGCCCCCTGGAAAAGAAAAAAAAAGATCAGGAAGAAAAGTACTGTCGAAAAATGATTCTATGCGCCGGGGGTCCCAGGGGGCGGAGCCCCCTGGAAAAGAAAAAAAAGATCAGGAAGAAAAGTACTGTAGAAAAATGATTCTATGCGCCGGGGGTCCCAGGGGGCGGAGACCCCTGGAAAAGAAAAAAAGATCAGGAAGAAATGTACCGTAGAAAAATGATTCTATGCGCCGGGGGTCCCAGGGGGCGGAGCCCCCTGGAAAAGAAAAAAAAAGATCAGGAAGAAAAGTACCTTAGAAAAATAATTCTATGCGCCGGGGGTCCCAGGGGGCGGAGCCCCCTGGAAAAGAAAAAAAAGATCAGGAAGAAAAGTACCTTAGAAAAATAATTCTATGCGCCGGGGGTCTCAGGGGGCAGAGCCCCTGGAAAAGAAAAGAAGATCAGGAAGAAAAGTACCGTAGAAAAATGATTCTATGCGCCGGGGGTCCCAGGGGGCGGAGCCCCCTGGAAAAGAAAAAAAGATCAGGAAGAAATGTACCGTAGAAAAATGATTCTATGCGCCGGGGGTCCCAGGGGGCGGAGCCCCCTGGAAAAGAAAAAAAAAGATCAGGAAGAAAAGTACTGTCGAAAAATGATTCTATGCGCCGGGGGTCCCAGGGGGCGGAGCCCCCTGGAAAAGAAAAAAAAAGATCAGGAAGAAAAGTACTGTCGAAAAATGATTCTATGCGCCGGGGGTCCCAGGGGGCGGAGCCCCCTGGAAAAGAAAAAAAGATCAGGAAGAAAAGTACCTTAGAAAAATAATTCTATGCGCCGGGGGTCCCAGGGGGCGGAGCCCCCTGGAAAAGAAAAAAAAGATCAGGAAGAAAAGTACTGTAGAAAAATGATTCTATGCGCCGGGGGTCCCAGGGGGCGGAGACCCCTGGAAAAGAAAAAAAGATCAGGAAGAAATGTACCGTAGAAAAATGATTCTATGCGCCGGGGGTCCCAGGGGGCGGAGCCCCCTGGAAAAGAAAAAAAGATCAGGAAGAAATGTACCGTAGAAAAATGATTCTATGCGCCGGGGGTCCCAGGGGGCGGAGCCCCCTGGAAAAGAAAAAAAAAGATCAGGAAGAAAAGTACTGTCGAAAAATGATTCTATGCGCCGGGGGTCCCAGGGGGCGGAGCCCCCTGGAAAAGAAAAAAAAGATCAGGAAGAAAAGTACTGTAGAAAAATGATTCTATGCGCCGGGGGTCCCAGGGGGCGGAGACCCCTGGAAAAGAAAAAAAGATCAGGAAGAAAAGTACCTTAGAAAAATAATTCTATGCGCCGGGGGTCTCAGGGGGCAGAGCCCCTGGAAAAGAAAAGAAGATCAGGAAGAAAAGTACCTTAGAAAAATAATTCTATGCGCCGGGGGTCCCAGGGGGCGGAGCCCCCTGGAAAAGAAAAAAAAGATCAGGAAGAAAAGTACCTTAGAAAAATAATTCTATGCGCCGGGGGTCTCAGGGGGCAGAGCCCCTGGAAAAGAAAAGAAGATCAGGAAGAAAAGTACCGTAGAAAAATGATTCTATGCGCCGGGGGTCCCAGGGGGCGGAGCCCCCTGGAAAAGAAAAAAAGATCAGGAAGAAATGTACCGTAGAAAAATGATTCTATGCGCCGGGGGTCCCAGGGGGCGGAGCCCCCTGGAAAAGAAAAAAAAAGATCAGGAAGAAAAGTACTGTCGAAAAATGATTCTATGCGCCGGGGGTCCCAGGGGGCGGAGCCCCCTGGAAAAGAAAAAAAAGATCAGGAAGAAAAGTACTGTAGAAAAATGATTCTATGCGCCGGGGGTCCCAGGGGGCGGAGACCCCTGGAAAAGAAAAAAAAAGATCAGGAAGAAAAGTACCTTAGAAAAATAATTCTATGCGCCGGGGGTGAAGAAAAGTACCGGAAGAAAAGTACCTTAGAAAAATAATTCTATGCGCCCTGCATTTTAAAAATGAAATTACAGGGGGCTCCGCCCCCTGCTGTAAAAAATCATATAAAAATTCGACTCGGAAAAACATATCTCGCATGTAGAATTGCGCCACATGCCCAACAAGTACAAGCAGCACCTGAGCGCAGCGAAGGTTTAACTGCTTGTTGAATGGAAGAGAGAATTGAACGAATTGTTGTATAGTGGAGAAAGAGAGATCGTTTTCACAGGCATAACGACTCCACGACGGAAATATGCTCCAAATCATCGAATCATGTTTGCAAATGTTTTTTTGCGGGAATATGCGTTCTTCATGATTTATGTGCTACACATAAATGACAATGGTTGTGATCGTTCCGTTTGACTATTCAAATCAACATCCATTATACATACTCACTGTAGTATTCATTTTTACTGATCCCTGACTTTAAAAACTAGTATTATGTAAACAGTGGTCATTTGAAAATTGAATTTTCTACTAATTTTGTTATCTTTTCATCTTGTAGAGGAAAATATTTTGGATAAGAAAGAGAAATTTTTATATGTCTTGCAAAGAATGAATATGAAAAATGGTCTATTTTTGCAGAAGGATCACCTTAAGGATTATGTCCAGAACATAGAATGAATAGCTCGAAAATTGAATACATATTTCTTCAGAGGAAAAATGTCGCTCAAAGGTTATCTTTTCAGTATGTGTCTTGGAGATGTAGAAAAATGTTAGAAAAATAATCATTCCTGAATTTATGAATAATAGCTCTAACAATCATGAAATCTAGACTAGAAAAAATTAATTTGTTAAGCCACCAATAATTCATAAATTCTATTTCTATCAGAAGAATCAAAAATTCAAGAATCGTAGACAATGTTATCCAGACAGAATTATTTTGCCAGAGTCGTCTATGATAATTCCTCAGAGTATAGGAAATATCGATGCATTTTGAGAAGAGAGAGAGAGAGATACCCAAAACACTCGGATATGCCATTGGTAATTAAATCTTCCAATGGAAACAATGGATTCTTTCGAAAGTGAGTTTTCTTGGAATTAGTAGTACAAAGAAAGTTCTCATCGTATAGAAAACAACGAAAAATACGGTTGGCTAGTTCTTAAAGGAGCATAATCTAATTTGACAGTAGTATTATTTCAATTTCTGGATTTCAAAAATTGTTCATTTCCATAAAGATAACTGATTCTCCTGTTTTTTTAGAAAGTGTTTTTGGGATGGTTCAAATATATTGCTAGAAGCATGGCCGTTTTCAAACGCGCTCTAATCTCAATTTTGCAGAACGAGTACGGTAGGAGTCGCGACTCTCACAACGAACAGTTAGATCTTTGTAGTTTCAAATTATAATTTTTACTTTCAGTCCATTGAAATTAAAGGCTCTTCACGTAAATCGTTCTTGTATTTCAAGGCGAAACTGTTACGGTACTAAGTACCCGATTTACGGAGGCCAGACTTTTTTACAGGTAGACGAAGCTATGTGTGGTTATTTTTGTAAGTTTCAATGAAATCAATCAATTCGGAATTTTGAAAACTGTAAAAAAAAATGAACAATTTAATTTCGAATTGTCCTGAAGGTGCGGTAATAATTTGGTTTCGATTGCAAGAATACTGAATTCACTTCTAAAGTCCCAATTTTTCTGAATTCCAAAGAAAATTATCGTGAAGTTATGTTGATATTAGCATAAAATCGAATAATTGGTTCGATTTCAACCACAGAAGTAATGAGATACATAGCTGAAGCGATGAGTGCAATACACTTGCATTCTTGCTTGTTTGTCTTCTTCGAGCTACAAATCCAATCAAACGCAACGGAATTGTTATTCGTTTGTGTGTGGTGAGAAAAAAGAGAGAAAGACGAAATGGAAAAGGCGTGAATGGAAAGCCGGATGGGTCGGTGCACTCTGCTTGATTCAGTTTTGCTAAATATCAAAAAGGGCAAAATTTGCTTTTGGGGAAAGTACAAGCTAATGAGAGTAGGGATAATCTTTAAAAGCGGAAGCTCATCTTAGCTACGCTCTGGTCGATCAAGGAGCAACGGAAATCATGGACACTTGTCTCTGGTGTAGTGGGTACGATGAGAACCTCTCATCCACACGGGTCAAGTTCAGACCGCGCACAAAAATTCTTTTGCATTTTCCCAGGAATTTGTAAAATCTGATTATTTTTTGTGTGAATTGTTACCTTACAGTTTGTAATAATGACAAGTCAAAGCAAAACAGTAATTTTTGAAGTAATACTTTCTTTCTGTTTGTTCCTACATCTCTTTCGTTTGATCAGATTGTAAGAAATTCAATGAAAAGAATTTTGTGAAGTCTTAACTGACGGTTAATTCAGACTCAACCACAGTACGAAAAACATAAACATACATTGAAATTTCTGTTGAAAAAATTAGCCGACCACAGCATTCAACAAACCTAACTAGAACTCATTTTTCGTACTGCTTGCTGAACAGCCTAAGCCGAGTAGTTCATTAAACTAAGCGTCTTGAATTAATGCAAGAAACCACAAATCGTCTCCGGAAAGGATGAAGTGTGAAAACACGCCTTTCTGTTGACACACAAAATTTTCGAGAGATTCTGGGAATGTAATTTGGAATATTCCAGAAAACATATGTATTTCGCCAAACATACAAATTTTGTCCGTTCTCTCATTTGAAGTCGGGAAACAGTTGTTACTCCATTTTTGGTTTGTGGCATCCCCGCGAAAATTATATTCGTTTTTTTTTATTGGGTTACTCTTCAAAATCAAGTTGTCAAGTTCACAAAGTATTATCCAACGAGGATATGCTTCAAGAGAGTCATGAAAGTTTGAGCTCCAAATAGTGCAAGATCGAGACAGTACTGTAAGGCTCCGGTAGGACAAAACATATAACAAAAAAGACTTTTTAAATCATGTATTCAAACATATCTTTCTTACCGGAATTCGACTTAATTAGTCTATAAGAAGCCTAGTGCACTTTTTGGCCGTATCTCTCGTGAAACGCCTAATATCTGAAAGTTGAAGCTTCCGAGTGGTGCCAGTGTTAGATTGTATTCCTTTTACAAAAAGAAACAATCACAAAATAAACGAAGAGTTTGTTTGTTTTCCCTACACAAAAACAAAAAGAAGCACTATGGAGAAAACAATTCATAAAGGGCCTCCGTCTTCATGGTCCATAAATTATATAGAAAGGGGACTATGTTCTTTTCCCAAAATTTTCCTTATTGGAATATGGAACAGAATGGGTCATAAATCCATGTCGCCGAAGAGAAAGAGAGAGAGGGAGAGAGAGAGAGAGAGAGAGAGAGAGAGAGAGAGGGAGAGAGAGAGAAAGAGAGAGAAAGAGAGAGCGAGAGAAAGAGAGAGAGAGAGGGAGAGAGAAAGAGAGAGGAAGAGAGGGAGAGAGAGAGAGAGAGAGAGAGAGAGATTGAGAGAGAAAAAGAAAGAAAGATAATAGCTGTGATGCTATTATCAAAGATTATAGAAAACTGATGAGGTTTCGGGTGCTACTGAAATACAGTAGCTCCAGGAAAATCTAGGTAGAAACCAAGAGGAAACAGATCTCTCGAAAAAAGGTAGACAAAACAGGATGAGTATTTTGGAGGCTCCATCTCCTTTTTCTCCTCCAATTCTTAGCGTGTTGATGCGTCGCCAATTTTGGGTTGAAACAACAACACAGTGAGATGGAGAGAGAGAGAGAGAGAGAGAGAGTGTGTGGAGGGTGTGAGAGAAAGAGACAGAGAGAGCTCACGTGGGGAGAGAGTGTGGGATGTGAGAGGGTGTCAGATCAATAAGAGACCGAGTAATCACCGGATTCAGAGCTCCAGAATGAAGCGTGTGTGGCGGCTCGCTCATTTATTCAAACTCGAGTGAGAAAAGGAAGCAGAGTTGTGTATAATCGTGTGTGTGCGTGCGACGTAGATAGATTGGGAGGAAAAGAAAGAATGGAAGAGAAAGAGAGAGAGAGAGAGAGAGAGAGAGAGAGAGAGAGAGAGAGAGAGAGAGAGAGAGAGAGAGAGAGAGAAAGAGAGAGAGATAGAGAGAGATAGAGAGAGAGAGAGACAGAGACAGAGAGAGAGAGAGACAGAGAGATAGATGTGCTAATGTTTTTCTCAAAATCTCAATATGACTGTACGCACCTCTCCCCCTGACCCTCTCTCTCTCTTTCTCTCTCTCTCTCTCTCTCTCTCTCTCTCTCTTTCTCTCTCTCTTTCTCTCTCTCTCTCTCTCTCTCTCTCTCTCTCTCTCTCTTTCTCTCTCTTCTCTCTCTCTCTCTCTCTCTCTCTCTCTCTCTCTCTCTCTTTCTCTCTCTCTCTCTCTCTTCTCTCTCTCTCTCTCTCTCTCTCTCTCTCTCTCTCTCTCTCTCTCTCTCTCTCTCTCTCTCTCTCTCTCTCTCTTCCTCTCGGGAAAACTCCCTTATCGCGCGAGACATCAACAACAAGATCGGATATCACTTGTTACTCGAAACGAAAATAGTGAAATTCACACATGGGAATCGAGTCTGGGCAAGTGAGAGAGGAGATCCAACATCGAATTGAAGCCTGTGAATCGGGTGAAAACATGAGTATTGAATAGTGAATTTCGTTATTCAGAATCTACGCTTGTGCTGGAGCAGAATTTCAGTCTGGTAGCTTAGCGCGCTCCGAAGTCGTTTGTCATATCGGGAAGATGCTTCGGAGCTCTTTTTCGACGACCTGGACACCAGTGAGCAAATTTCCGCGCATGCTAACAAACGGAAAGTGGGATCTGATCTGATTTGAATGACCTGCTTCAGTAAAGAAGAAATTCATCAGTCATGCAGAAAGTCGTGTTCTTTTTTCTGACTGTAATGTTTGATTTCTGTAGTTTGACTCTTTTGCGCAGGGCAAAAAATTTTGAGATGAACAACAGAAAATTTATTTCAGTCCATGAAAAAAGAGAGGGTTGAGAGGAAAAATAGACACAGAATAGTTTTCTTACAAAATAGAAAAAAACGGAGGAAAAATATAGCTTGAAGAGATGAAGCGAATGCAGAATTATTCAAGAACTTACGGAAATAAAACGGAAATCTAATGGCGAAGAGAATCATATTGGCGGAGAAGAAAGCAAGAAGGCTTTACTCAAGAATTGGATTCCCACGAATTCAAAATAAGAAAGACGGTAAAAATGGAAAGCAAACTTTTTTGAGGCAGAATAACGCTCATCTCAACTAGAACTGGAGACCCTTCAATCTTGCCAAGGCATCTACTTGAAGGCAGATCACTCAAACAACTCAAGTCCAGGACTTTGAGACTTGTGCACTCTGCAACTCAATTTTCTAAGGAGGAGTATGTGGTATTTAGTCTGGCGTGCATATGCTCTTTGCTCGAAATGAAACATAAAAGCTCCTGATGTTCATTTTCCGAAGCAAATGTGTGTTGAATAGTTGTGAATATCAAATTTCATAGTGTTCTGAACTTGTCAAAATTCATTGTGATGAAGTCATATGGTTAGAAATAATTGTGATTTTTTTGAAACATTTTGAGCTTTCTTGTATATCATTCTATTTCTGTAGATTTAGCAGAATCACGACAACACATTGTATGTATATCGCTGAAAACACGGCAGTTTTCAAACGCGCTCTAATATCAATTTTGCAGAATGAGTACGGTATACGTGGGGACTCTCACAACGGACAGTTAGATCTTTGAGGATTTAAATTATTATTTTTACTTTCAGTCCGTTCTGAAATTGAAGGCTCATTACGTAAATCGTTCTTGTATTTCAAGGCGGAACTGCTACGGTACTAAGTACCCGATTTACGAAGGCCAGACTTTTTTACAGGTAGAGAAAGCTATGTGCGATATTGAAATTGAATTCGAAGCATTAACTAAATCTTGACCATGTGGAAAATAGCAGCTTTACAGTATTTTTGGGTTATAATAATAATATTTATTCATAACGAATAAAAATACTTAAGCTTCAACAACGGCCAGCAATAGCCGCTTAAAGCTCGAACAAATAAGGGAATGTGGTGACTCTTAGAACCTGTTTCAGAAACTGCTCCGGTCAGGACAGTGTAGCATTTTTTGCAAAAAATTGACTTCAGTGATAAACAAGACTTTGCCAGGGTACCAGAAAGGAAAGAACTAAATACTGGTGTTAGTATTGATAGAACAATGGTGTTAGTAGTTCGATCAGGGTATTTAGAACGATCCTATCCAGCAATCTGTCAAGTTGTATATGACCGTAATTTAGAAGGTTCCAACGAGTTAATATAACAAGGGTGAATAATACCAAACAATGGATAAATAGAAATTTATGAACTGGGTTCACACATGAAAAACTTAAAGGTCACATTGCCGACTTCCGTCAGGAAATTTTTTCTGTCTTTTTAAAAAAATATTTTTCTTTCATCTTCTGTTAAAAATGTTCCTCCCTACTTTCTCTGAAAAACTGTCTTTTTGATTTCAAATTTTTTACTACCTACTTGTGTATTACTTTTCGGCAGATTCTGAATTCTTCAATAGGTTCAGTAGCCCTAACCTAATGTTCTATTTTCAACCTTTCTCACCTTTTTGAATTTAACACTGAAAAAAGCACCAAAAATCTTTATTCATCAACAAAAGCATTTGTATTTACAATATAATCATCTATGCAGCATTGTACTCATTAGATTTTTTGGCACTGGGAAATGTTGCGGTAGTCGACTACCAATCACCACCGCCAAAGTCGCCGCCATCTCCACCAAAGTCACCACCGTCGCCACCATAGTCACCGCCACCATAGTCGTCACCGCCGTAACCAATTCCTCCGACGTCGTAGTCGTTGGCGTTTCCGTAGTCGTTTCCTCCGTCGTAACCACCTCCATCGTATCCGGCGTCTCCGTAGTTGTTCGTGCTACTTCCCTGAAAGATTTTTCTTGAATTGTTTCATAAGATAAGACAAACAACACACTTTACTAATTTTGTTACTTGAATGTGACAGTTTGTAAGAAAAAAAGAACAATTATCCAACAGCAGCGCCACTCGCGACCTTTTTCGTTAATTTCTTCACAGTAACGTTCGAAAGGCATGCATTTTTCAAAAATCCTAACTTTGGGGTAAGAATAAGAAAACAGCAATGTAATTCCTCTGCATTCAATAATTCACGATTGCTATTTTTGGAATAATTTTTAAAAGGTTATTTTTCTTTTTTTTTCTCCCTTACTGTTGATTTTTTCCGTGAGAAATAATGAAAATGTGCTTTTCTATCAAATATCAGAACATCAGAAGATTTTGCAATTTTTTTTTGCAAAATTAATAGAATAGGTACGGTACGGGAACCATTACCGCATATTTTAAATTTTGATAATTCGAAGTATTTTTTGTTATTTTCAGTTCTATCGTTCAAGCTTGTTATTAGTTGGAGCCAAAAACAAAAGCTTCGTGACTTCAGAATACCGCTGTAGGACATTTTTTCAACTTTTCCTCAAAAATGTCACATAGACGCCACAAACAGCCTACAGCTAAGAAGCAACACACAACGTGAGACAGACAAGAAGATGTGCTTACATAGTCATCGTCGTTCCGCTCAACGACGTCACCATAGTCATCGTTTTGCTGATCATCACGATCATAGTCGTTCTGATCTTCATCTTGACGATCACCAACGTCTTCGTTAGGTGGTTCCTCATCATTACGTCTCTCGACGTCAGTCGAGTCATTCTGTATTGTTAAGTAGAAAAAGAACATGATCTTGTGTGTTTGGACTTTAACAGAAAGCTTTTGACATTGATAAAACTTCAGCGTTATTAGATCTAGTAATTAAGTGAAGTTTCTCACACATTTGCTTCTTCTTGCTTGAAGGAGGATAAAGTCTAGTGATAAACCTACAATTCAAATTCAAACTTTCAGAGTTTCCTTGATTTTGAAAGAAAGATGAATTGATGTTTGTAAACCTCATGAAATTTTTATAACCAAAAGTTTCGAAGAGATCAGCCTCATAGCATATCTCTTGAAAATAAAAAAAGGTTCGGAAAAATTTCAAGTTGAGATCATTATCATTGTGGTAATTGTCTAGGTCTCAACTCAGACTCCTAATAACGCTGAAGGTAACTCATGAGCGAAACTTGACGTTTAAGTTTTGTATTCCCGCATTGACAAAGGATAGGTCTTGAAACCCAAGAAGAGGTGCATAAACAGAGAAGAACATGCACGAATTCATCGATCACATACCTGGTTAGCGTCTCCAATCGCAGGCGTACTGTCGTTGTTGCTGCCAGAATTTCCTCCAGTCGCGTTGGGATCGTAGTTGTAGTAGTTGTTGGTGACATTGGTGTCGTTGTCCGAGTAGTAGCTACCGTATCCTCCACCATGTCCGCCACCGTAGCCACCGCCGAATCCACCGAATCCTCCGCCAAAGCTATGACCACCCCACATGGATCCAACTCCGTATCCGAGAAGACTTCCGGCAAGCATGCCGGATCCGAAGCCTAGTCCAGACGAGTGTCCTCCACCACCATATCCACCTCCACCATATCCACCACCACCACGGTCGACGATGACAGTGGTGTGACTGGGTTGCGGTGGTGGGTAGTATGGCTGAGGTTGGGGCCTGTATTGACCACCACCTCCGTTGTAGTATGGCTGTTGAGGTTGGGGTTGTGGCTGCTGTGGGTAACCTGAAAACATTTCCAAGTTAATATCTTCTTTTGTCCAGAAATGACCTCCCCATCAAATTGTGTAATCATGGTTTAACTACCCGTGTTTGACGTAATACAATCAGCTTATGAGGAAACAATCATCTGAATAATGAATCATTTTCAGGTAAGCTTACAAGGAACAAAATTGTTTTTTGTAAAAATCTGGTCCAAACTTTCTACCTAACTAGTGCTTTAGACCTTACCTAAAATTTAAGGTGTCCATAACTATATATCGCGACAAATGAAAAAAGATTCATGATTCAGATTACTGTTTCGTAATAAATACTACAATCATTTTTGCGTCCACAATTCAGAAAATAAAAATAACGGAACTATCTCAACACACACCACATTTCATTTATCCGAAATGTGAAACACAAAAAATAATCATAATTTTTTAAAATGTGAAACTAGATTACTTCTCAACTCTGAATGCCAGTTACTCTGCTTGTATATTTCTTTTCAGTATGAAAGGATTTTTCAACTATCTTGAGTACACGCTACAATCTAGCTACGTGGTTTTCTCCCCACCTCCTTGTCCACCAGCTGGGTATGGTGGTGGTGGCTGTGATCCACCACCATTCGGGTATGGTGTCGGTTGTGGTTGCACTGGTGCACTCGGGTTTTGTGGTGGCTGTGGTGTCTGTCCATCGGCCGGTTGGCCCGGTGGTGGGTTCGGCTTTGGGAGTGTCTTCGTGATCTCCAGGAACCAGGCTCTTAAAAATAATGAAGGTTAAAATTCAATAGGATAAATTAACGACCGTTACTAAAGTACTGATTTTCTCAGAATGTAACAGAAAAAAGCTCACTCTAGATCAGCGTCAGATGAGAACAGAATCCAATGAACTGTGTCAGCCCTTGGGTCCATACCGATTCCAACACAGTGATGAACAGAGTAACCGTCAGGCATGCTTGGACGCTTGGCTGAAAAGCTTCTTTCAGTGAGACTATTCTGAACCCTACTACTTCTGGTTAGATCTTATAAAACTCAACTGTTTTTCTAAGCAGTAATATTGAATTCAACTCTCACTGTTTTGCTCAATGGAAAGGTTAAGTTTGTTCTCACTAAAAAACCAAGATAACTCTTTGCGACAGACTTATTCAACTGCGCGACCTCTCATAATTGCCCTTTTCATGTTGACTGGAACAGATCGTAAAATTTGAATCCTCACCTGGCATTCTGTCGGTCATGAGTCCGATACAAATGTACGGGACAACATCCTTCAGCAGGACAGAGTCTTTCGGCTTCCTATCTCCCTTAAAATTCTTTTTTTTGCGATTGGTAGGTTGAATATCGACCTGATATAATATACTACTAGCAGTAGGTATCTGTGTCAGTACAAAATACTGAGTATGTAGGAATAGTCATGAACCTTGCCAGTTTTAACATTCGGGCCAAGAATAGATTTCATGTGTAACGACTGTCTTACGACTATCCATTTATAAATGATTTAATAAGGGGGGATACAAGTCTCTAAATTCAAACGAGAACTTCCCGATTACAGTACGACGAAATTATTCTTTTTTGCCAGTATGTCGCCATATTGTCACCAGAACGTCGCTATATTGTCGCCGTTAGGTAGGGTATACCAAATGGTAACAAAAATATTATTAACTCACTAAAACTACACCATCAATGATTTTCTCACCTTCTCCTCATACCAGCAGAATCTGGAGTCACTGAAAAGAACAGCATGATACTTCTTCCATTTGCCTCCGAAGAAGCCACTTTTGTACTTCATTATCTCGCCTTCTTTGAGTTTGCGGACGTCCATATCGGCGTCTGTAAATTATACAGTTTGGAATAAATAGGAATCTTCAGAATTCATAGATTCACTGTATAAAAGAGCAATGAAATCACAATTGCTATTGTAGAAACCGATAATAGTTGAATTGAGCACAATAAAAAGGCTGGGAGAACAGTACTGTGAAGCTGAGTTCAAAAGTTTCTGCTTTGGGAAGAAGTGATTTCATAATGGGTGGCGAAATCATAAAGAAATTGTTTTAAACTCTCTCAACTATTTCGCAACAGATTAATAATCGTCCGAAAGCATAAGAACAACCTAGATTATATATTTATATCTTTATCCCGTCTTGTTCGTATCACAATGAAATTATTGCATTGAGATTCAACACAAGAGGAAGTACAGTATACAAAGTACCTGAGTAAAAAAAGTTTCTGCTTTGGAAAGAAGTGATTTCATAGTGAGAGATGAAATCATAAATCTTAACGAGTTGATTTCATAATGGGTGATGAAATAAAAAAGAAATTGTTTTCAAACTCTTTCCCAACTTTTTCGCAACAGATTCATCATTGTCCATCAGTATACGAACAACCTAGATCATTTGTTTTATCCTAATTTGGTCTTATCGGTTCATACAATTCAACTGTCGGATGAGAATCGATACTAAGAACAGTATACGAAGTACTGTATTAAAATTCTTAGTTGGACAAGATTCTCTCGGTCAAGAGAATGTTGTAAAATTTGTTCAGAACAACAATTCTGAATCAGAAGACACTGATACTCACAGTTTGTCAGTTTTTAAAAGAAAGGAACTTCATCTAACAGAATTTTTTTGAATATTTTTGTTTGAAATCAAGCATTCTTCGAAGTCATGTAATCTGCAGTAGTTTCTTGGAAATCATCTACAAAAACTTTGTACAAACCAACATTTTAAACTATCTGTGCACATTTTAACAATTACCTTCATCAAATACTGCAGAAGTACTGCGACAAATCATAGCGAACGAACAACAATAGTGGTTGCTAGGTGACAAAGGAACGCGATTTCAAACGGAAAATTTGAATGAATGCAAAACAATGAAAATCGATAGAGGTGAAAAGAGTCGAATGCTACCAGGCACAACATTTTCATAACAACCGACTGTGATAAGATTCTTGAACCAACAAAATGCGGAGTGCTCGAAGAGCAAAAGGTGAATCAATAGCTGAGCAAATAAAATAGAGTTTATTCCGACAGAGTTTTTTGGTTCGGGAATATTTTCCCCCTTGGATTCTATGAGTTATTTATTACAAGCAGGCAGTCCTCGCTACGCTCAGAGCCCCTTTTTCATTACAAAATCACATATTCAGACTGTTTAATTGAAAAAAAGAAGTGTGTTGTTTATACATTGTTTCAAAAAGCCATTGTCGTCTCATCAGCAAAATTGAACATGAAAAGTATACGGAATTAAAAAAGGAGAATTCGATGGTTCAAAAACACATAGCAACTTCATTCTTGGACTATAAGTTTATAGTTCTCAACATTGTACAGCAAACAGTAGATACTGCCATTATAAGGAACACAAACTCAATGAAAAAGATTCGTGAGCAGAAAAAGAGCTATTCATATGAAAATGAGAGCTAGAGCATGCACAGAGCTCTTACTCAGGAATATTACTTTCGTGTGTCGACTGGTTATAGCTGAAAGGAAAACCAGGCAAACGACCAATACCATTGGGAAGAAGAATGGGACAAAGAATGGGGAAAATTCAATTAGAAAGTTGGGCATTCACTTTTTTATCAGGAAGATTATGAAAAATGACTAAAATCATATCAAAATGAGTAAGAAGGTGAAACACCAACAGGGTTGAAAATAAAAATCAAAAAAATGTTCTAACCTCTATTTTTACCTAAAACAGACCACAATTTTACATTCGTTCGGAAATTGACAGTGAGCTGACTGTAAAAGATTCAAAACTTCTCGATAACTTCAAAATCAGTTGGGAAAACTATTTTTTCCACACATCTTTTTGTGAATGCATGAAAACTACTGAGAATTCTGCATTAAATGACTTTTATGTTATGAGTTGATAAAAATCGATAGTGATTTTCACTGCTTGGGAGCAAGAATGTCTGCTTTAAAAGCGACTAAAAACAACTGAAAGAGAGAGTCAGAGGCAAACAAAAATAGCGAGTATCGTCGAAAACACATGATGTTAGTCTGGGGTGGAGGGAGGGACGAGACGTGAGAGACGCAGACAGGGTGAGTCACCAATTTCGCAACGGCAGCTTGGTGACCTTGTTTGTTTATTGCACTGTTAGCAAGAGAGGAGGAAGAGATGAGGGGGAGAGAGAAAGAGAGAGAAAGAAAGGGAGAGAGAGAGAGCGAGAGAGCGAGAGCGAGAGAGAGAGAGAGAGAGAGAGAGAGAGAGAGAGAGAGAGAGAGAGAGAGAGAGAGAGAGGGAGAGAGAGAGATAGAGAGAGAGAGAGAGAGAGAGAGAGAGAGAGAGAGAAAAAGTAATTTGATCAATTAACAAAGTTTAGAAATACTCTAAAGATACAGTGAAACTCAAATCAACAATGAACGTTCAAGGAGACAGTGAAAAGAGGAAAAAGTTCAAAACCAACATGTTTGCCATCAGATACGACTCAGCATGAAAGATGGAGCGAAGTTTCATGAAAATTGGATGTTTCAAGCAGAGATGGGTTTTTTGAACGAATAAAACAACTTTCGAAAGGTTTTAAATCTGCAGAACCAATGCTTTATGACTGTATTTTTTGTATTAAAAACGGGAAAACTAAGAAAGAATGAGGGAAAACGAGAAAGTTGTAGAACAAAAAGGATTACTGTACCGAGAGGATAGATCGAAAGAGTTATTGTGTTTTGTGTAGAATTTTTTCAGCGTTTTTCTGTTGCCAGATTACCACAACGACGCAATCAACAAAGAAAAAATGAGAAAAAAGGAAAAAAATTAAAGAAAACGAAGTCGTTATATGTAGATCAAAAAGGTTACTGTATCAGAAGGAAGGTTAAATGATTTACTGTATTTTTATTACGCTCTTTTGTTTCTGTTCTCCGAAATCTTTCCGGGCGGACACAGGGTGCAGAATGACGGAGCTATGAATGAGAGCATCTAAGAACTATCAAGTCAAGTATCTGTCTCTCACCAACAGTAACATTACCACTACTTTTGAATATTGAATCCAGAAAAGCTTCACCGTGAACATCAACAGAGTGAAATTCTGATAATCTGTAATAACTAGACCTATCCTCCATCAGTACTACAATATGAAATCCATCAGAGCAACATCAACACGACCGGTGAGAAGTTAAAACATCCATAAAAAACAACGTCAATCTACCCATATGTTATCATTAAACCCTTGTTTTGCTTACCGTACTAGTGTCCTTATAAGCTAGACCTATCAATGTTATTCAGTCCAGCATGCGGTTCTCTATCATTTTGATCACATTGTTTTGCCTGTCTGCGGTAATTAAATGTTGAGATTTTTCTGTTTAACTGTGAACTTTCAGGCTCAAATAGAATTTCTGTGTGATCCATGCAAAGGCATCATCCAAGCTTTTGAATCACGACTTGATACGATCGATAGGTTCATTGAAAATGATGTCACGAAGTTTATTCAGGTTTGTTGTAGGGAAAATCGTAATTTTTCCTGTTTCATTGGAAAATTCTGAAAAAAAACCTGTCAAGTTCAGTTAATTAGGCGACTTTTCATTAAAATATAATTTTGTCAAAAAACTTTCAAGTCTCATGAATACATTATGTAAATTCCTGCCTACTATACGATTATTTACCGATTTTAAATGAAAATAATTTTTTATTCAGAGTTGATTCTCACAGTTTTTAGTACAATCAATCTTGTAAAAACCGTTTTGAGTTCTAAATTCACTCACTTTGATGATATTTCGGTTAGTCTTCATTTTCAGTCTAGCTATATAAACTCTGATCACATAACTTTTTCACAACGGTCCTGATACAATAAATTGAACGTTAAATTTTTGAAATTCTACAGGCAGCCTGCAAAAACACTCCGAAAGACGACATTCTAGCCGCACTCTGTGACATTCTGGTCAAAGATGTCGCAGATGCTGTGAATCGACTAGTGAAGGGAATCAAAGCTGAAATCGATCCAACCAAGATCTGTAAGCAGTTGAACATTTGTAAGCGGTGAGGTGTTCTTTCGTCTCAATAAATTATTTTTATCAGTGATGGTATTTGTTTTTACTACTAGACATACTGATACCACTGTCGTATTTTCAAAAACACTCTGGAATCGGAGTCGAGTGATAACAGGATTCTCAACCATAGTTTCATTTTGAAGAGCATGCATCAACTGCAGAGTAGGCGGAGTTGGCCACGCCCATATAACCATGCCGCAGTTTGGATTAAGAATGTTTTTGAGGGATTAGATGTCAGAAGTTTCATTAGCACACTAAATTATTTCGAAGGATAAGGTTATGTAGTTCATCCAAAACGTTTGTCGAAACATTCTAAAAACAAAAACGAAGAGTTTATGACCGCAACCGTAGCTCGCAACAGACTACAATGGTAATTGAGCAGACTCACAGTCAGAACGTTTATTTTCCAAAAAACCGGACCAGTTATGACTAGGTCACCCACTCAATTGGAAACTAGTCGACCGGATCGACAGACTGTATGTTAATAAAGTTCGTTACCTTTTAAAACGGAATGTTTGGTGCTGCTTTGTTATTGTTCTGTTCTTGGATACTTTTTGGTTTGGTGTTTTGAAACACTGTGTTTCCTGTTTCAAATTCCAAATTGAACCTCGCTAGTTGTTTTAAGGTAGGTTCCAAGGATATTCAGACAGCTTCTAGGCTGAAGAGTGAATGTAGTCTTCAGAAAAGTGAAAAAAACTGCAGGTACAGTGAATTGAGACTTCTAGTTCTGCATATGAAATGATTGGATATGATAGCGCTCAGCCCTTTTTATATCAACAACAATAGTGTTTCGGAGTTTATGAGACGGCTCATAAGTTATTAGGAATCTTATGCTGATGGTACTGAAAATTGGGAATTGTTCGAAAACAGGAGTTCTGGAGCTTCAAGCAGTCCAATAATATACAGTTTAGAGATTCAAAACTAAAAAAAAAAGTTCCGTTCCATGAAAAAAAAAAGTTCAGTTCCATGACTTTCCAAGAGTGGATTCTTGATTGAAGCTATACAGCCAATACTGTTGTCAAAACGATTTTTATATCATTCTGAGTGCAAAGCTGTTCCTCTTGTATTTTCACACCAGTAGCCTTTCTGGAACGTTTCTAATTTTCAGACTTCCAACCAATTTCAGTCCTCAAAAGTTATTCTCTAATTCAACTCCTATACAAACTTGTTTGGAAACAAGTCGAATGAACATTTGTTGTTTTTAGCCCTCTGTTGAAACAGTTCAATTGACAGAGAAAATTAGTTGGTCGAAAACTTGAAGTTTTTCTCAAGTTCATTGGATTCTGAAGCCTCAATATAAATATTTTTCATTGTTCTTCCATGAATTTCTTCTTAAAAGACTTTTTTCAAATTCCGGGTTTTCGTACGATATTCAATTGTACTTCATAAGGGGGCTCAAACGAATTTTTGTTTTCGTTCAGATTTGATTTTTGAAGGGTCTCATAAGCTAAACTGTTTTCTCTTTTTTACAGTAACTTTTCTCTCGTTCATACAGTTACACTGTAAGAAAAATACAACTTCTCGACTGGAAGGCTTGATAAAAACAGCTTAAAGTACTCCATTTCCGACGAATAACATACGATTACTATCCGCTTACCGTGTCTACAATTTATCAGCCGCATGGAATGTTTTCAACTAGTTTGTGATTTTATCATAGCAGATTAAATAATACCTCTATCAATGAAACATCATGACTTATTTACGATATGATTGTTTGTAGGAGAATTGAATCATCGGATCCTTTGTTCTCTCAGAAACTGACGTTTCTTCATTAGGTGGACAAGTACCAGTAGATAACAGTTTGGTTACTTCAGCAAGAATGAATGATGTCAATTTCCTAAGCAAGAATGAATGATGTCAATTTCCAACAGAAACGACTTCTGTTTCATCTTGTCTCTAGCAGAATCGTTATCTCTTTTGTTATTGTTTCTTGTCAAGTTTTATGTATTCAATGTGCGTTTTGCAATCTTTTAATAACTTTGAGAAGTCTATTAGTTCTGCACGGTTCTGTTTCACTTCGAATTCTCAAAACGGTTTTCACATCCTTTTCAGTTGTGCTTACAGAAAGTTTTTTTTTGAATTTCGGTTTTTTACAGATACTGAATGAGAATCTGACAACAAAACCGTTTTGATTCTCGTACTATCCCCTAGTCTTGCTAGCAGAGTTGCACGGAATTCCGACTTCCGACTTCCGCCTTCCGACTTCCGCCCTCTTTTCACTTCCGACTTCCGACTTCCGTGAAAAAAATTTCACTTCCGACTTCCGACTATCGACTTCCGTTTAACAAATTCTACTTCCGACTTCCGTCAAAAATTTTTTTTCGTGAAAAATGACAAAAAAAACCGTGAAATCGTTTCTACTCAGTCTGGAATTGACCTATCACCTGTTGAGAATGCGCGAATATACAATATCTCTGGGTTTTTTCCAACTTTTTTGCACTCCCGACTACCGTTGAAAAAGTTCTACTTCCGACTCCCGCCTTCCGACTTCGGCCCTTTTTTCACTTCCGACTTCCGACTTCCGTGAAAAATTTCACTTCCGTCTTCCGACTTCCGTTTTAAAAATTCACTACCGACTTCCGTTTTGAAAAATTTTACTTCCGTGCAACTCTGCTTGCTAGCAATCCTCACAGAGCGATTGGTCGAATACTCTCTTTTTTTTAAGACTCTCACGATAATCGACGCTCATGTTCTTTAGTTTGGAGTAATTGAAAGAACTGATTTCTCTATTCTTGAGTGAAATTGATTCAAGAACAGTCCCCAACACATCTTCAATTCAGACCAAGCTGACTCAGCCTACAAACATCAGCCTCTTTTCAAACTATTCGGTGAACCATGACCTTCTGGCCTTCATGGGGCGTGGAGAAACTCGTTTACTGTATTCTGACTGACAGATTTCAGTCACAATACTTCTTCCTGTTTGTTACGTCTGGTGTTCATAAAAAAATATATAATCGTGATGATGATCACATCTGCTTTTCTGAAGTTTGAAATAAAATCTCAAATTTATCATTTTGGAAAACGTGTCAAAACTGTTTTTTAAATAACTACATCACAAAATTAAGTGAATTAACTTTCTTGTAATTTCCTCAAGTGAACAAACTGTTCTTTTTACTATAAAAAATTTCAGAAAAATTTTTTAAGGTGAACGTTGAGACCAAAAAATCAACAAAGACTAAATTTGTTCAGCTGTTCTGGGACCGCTACCAAGGCACCTCGAAATTTTCCATTCTGAATGGTCTCCTAGGTAGTGAAATACGTTTTTGATGTCTGTGAAAGGAATTTCACTACATTGCCACTTTGGGCTATTAGAACGATCATCCACTAACTGGATTTCGATGCCTAGTTCTGGAAACTTCTAAAATCGATCCATTCGTTTCCATATCTTTGTAGTTTTTGAAAAAGTTGTCTTGAAGCTTCTTTTCAATCTGTTATATGATTTCCCACTCTTTTCTATTGGAAAAACGTTGACGTTCAATTTCAGAACCTGTAAGGTTCAAAAAATGTAGTATCAAACAGAATTTTTTCAGATGGGAAACTTCGATACCGTGGATCCATTTTGATAGGTTTAGAGTTTTGTCTTGAAACTTCTCTTTTCCTATACTCAGAAGTCTACTAGTTACCTATGTGATTGTAGGTAATATTGCTGTTGGACATCACCTAATCCCAAAGTCAATAGCACCAAAGATCCAAAAAGTAATATTATAGACAGCAAAACGTCAAAACAAATCACAGAATAAAGTTCATCCAATCTGTGTTCAAAATCTCATTACGGTAGAGAGGGCGTATTGGGTACCGGTGTTAATTCCATTGTTTAGTTCAAACATTTCCCCGTTCAATCTTTTTTCCCATTACAATTGGTTTGAACTGTGCATCCGACTATGGGAACACTTGAAAGATCAACCTTCATATTTTCTCACTCATAGTGATCGATAAAAAAAAGAAGAGGTCTTTGCAATTTCACTTTCATACAATTCTGGTCCCAACACATTTTTAAATCTACCAATATATGACTCACCCCGAAAACATTACTAAATTTTGAAACTATTCGGTGAATTATGACCTTTCGGGCTTCATAAGCATCGCGAATCGAGTTCACTTTCGATGAACACATATTTTCCAACAAAACAGAATGAAACAACTCAACCTTCCCGACAGTAGTAAAAATTGAACTACTCATAGAAAAAAGACACCAATCTCGTTGCATTGTCATTAATGTTTATACCTGACCTAATGTTGCTTTTATTTCGTGTCTTTGACACATCAGTGAATCACTATACACTGTTTATGAATCATCTGAAAAAGTGTCATTGCTTGCTTTGAAATATTCTTGAGCGACAACTACACCCCATGAGAATTGGAGACAGTTCTTCTTCCCATCTTCTGACTGTTTTCCGGAAACATTTTGAAAATCTGGAACTAACAAGAACAAAAAACCTTTGCGCAGTCATCGTTTGTCCATAAATACTGAATCTGATAGAATAGTTCCATTTAAAAGAAATTATTTCCAAAAGGTGGAAGATCTGTTTTTTTATAGCCGGAAACAATTTTTAATCATAACGTAGTAACACCTGTTATTTAACTATTCAGTATTTTTGTAAGTTAATCACTTAATTTAAGTCAGATTCAAACCTTCGCGTGATGTAGTCTTCGTCCAATGGCCTAGACGATACTACGAAAACTATGATCTTTTTCGCTGTTGATAATAAGTTGGGTGAACAGTATCACACTTCTAACCTGTTCGTTGTACGAAGGATCTTTGTGTATGACTTTCATGTTTCATATTGACGTTCTTTAGCCAACGATTGTTCTTCTTTAATAAGGTGCCCGGAATCGAATCTTCCCAATCATACAGAAGCATTGTAAAGCTTCATTGAGTTGACTTTCTTGTCATTTAATTGCACTGTTGTTTTCTGAAATCTGGTATATCCTTCAGTTAACTTTATTCAGTTGTAGTATTCATAAAGTCTACAGTATCGCGAAACAAAGTAAAAAAAAATTGAAATCCTTTTTTGCGATACTGTTGGTTACAAAAGTAAATGATTTATGTTTGAATTCTTGAACACGAACCAGTATGTTGTTATAAACATCCGCATCTGATTTCTGCTCAAATCCGGTTGTCTATTAATCATACAGTATGTAGTTTCTGTAGAGTGTGACACAAAAGGCTCAGTCTGGTAAACACAACTTGATCTTCGAAAGTCCTCTTTTGGAAAGTCGTTCAACTTCCCTGGAGCAGTTTCTAAGCTCGTATTCAAAAAAAAACGCTGTTCTTGTGTACAACATGTGGTACAGCGCATGTACAGCATACGCTGTAGATAACTTACGGCACATGCTGTACATAGAGAGATTTCTTACGGCACATGCTGTACATAGAGAGATTTCTTACGGCACATGCTGTACATAAAGCTATTTCTCACAGCACATGAACCGTGAGTTATCTACAGCGTGTGATGTACATGCGCTGTAGATATCAACAGCACATGGTGTACACAACTACAGCATTTTGTTTTTGGAGTAGTAACTATTTCTGGTTGTTACAGAAGCTTTCTAGCGTATTCAAATCGAGTAAGGTTCTAGCTGTTCACAGATGTGACTTCTGCTTGAGAAACCGGGTTGCTTCTGTAGTCACTGTTTGATCACAAACGTTCGTGCTTTTATTATCAAGGCTGATGCTTACTGCGCGAGTGACGTTTCTCACTGTACTCAAACATCCACGCATGTTTCCGTGTTCTGTTGACCTAGTCAGCAGCCAATGTGTAAGAACTGTTTACCAAATATTCAGTACAGTCTGAATGAGACATGTGTTTTGCTTCGCGTGTGTTGTGGTAGTCGAAGAAGAATTCCAGGTCTTTCTTCTCAACATTTGTAAAATGTTGTATGGTTTTTCTGCTGTTGGTTCTGAAATGTTCTCATACTTTTTTAAAAATAATTTCTCTCTCTCTCTCTCTCTCTCTCTCTCTCTCTCTCTCTCTTCTCTCTCTCTCTCTCTCTCTCTCCCTCTCTCTCTCTCTCTTTCTCTCTCTCTCTCTCTCTCTCTCTCTCTCTCTCTCTCTCTCTCTCTCTCTCTCTCTCTCTCTTTCTCTTTCTCTCTCTCTCTCTTTCTCTCTCTCTCTCTCTCTCTCTCTCTCTCTCTCTCTCTCTCTCTCTCTCTCTTTCTCTCTCTCTCTTTCTCTCTCTCTCTCTTTCTCTCTCTCTCTTTCTCTCTCTCTCTCCCTCTCTCTCTCTCTCTCTCTCTCTCTCTCTCTCTCTCACATTGTCTTTATTGTCGATTACTCATTACAAAACAGACCAAAAGTTTAATACTAAGATCCCGAACGGTTACGTCGTGACCAGGTTCGCGGTCACTTCTGTTTACTTTAGAAGCTTTCTGTTCGTGTTTAAAGCTGTGGTTGTTTCAGTTGGTGTGGTCCATGAAGCTCTTATCGGTGCTCTGCAGCAACTTCCTTCTCTTTTGTTTTTGTAAAAAAGATTCAGTGGTATCAATGCCGTTAGCTTCATGACAGTTGAGCCTTCAGAGTCTTTGAAAAGGATCTCAATCTCGGTTGAGGGTACATCAACACCTAACGATGTTTCAAAATATTTGAAGAGAATCTCTGAATCTAGATTCGACTGTAAAAAAACATAAAGTATAAGCTGAAAAACTTTAGATGGTTTACAATATTTTGTATTGCCTTTATAGAAGATAGTTTTCGTAATTTTCAACTTTCATAGATATAATTCGAAATCTGCATTAAATGTGATGCTCCTCATGTTCTGTCTATTTTTGTCTATCTACTGAAACATTGTGGAACCTTCGACATCAAACTTTGTGTTCAGAATGAAGGGAAAAGTGTATGAAAAACCGAACAAAATTGAGGAGATTGAAATGCAGTACAAGAAGCATCAGAGAAGTAAGTTTCAGAGCATCATAATGCTGTTAATTGTGAATTTCAGACGGTAGTCTTGCAGTAGAGCCCATAGACGAGACTCACTGGAAGCTTATCATCACAACTGGAGTCATTTCAATGTTAACTGCTATGGAGAATACGGCTATCAACATTGGAGAATGGCCCTATATGAAAACAGTATGTTCAAAATGTTACAAGTCATTTGCGTTTGAAACTATGAAAATCAGCTCAAAGTATTAAAAATGGTTCTAGAATGTTAAAGAATCAATCCCAGTTGACTTGAATTCATTTTTTCTCGAAAAACTTTTTGAAATGTTACTACAGGTACCAAGTATGAGAATTTTTAGAAGAAATAACTTGGAATATTTAGAATCCTAATTGGTTCTATGTTTTCAAATACGGTAGATCTTACTATCAGAAGTGTTTCGATCTCAGAATTTTAGGTTGACACTGAAGCTACAGCCCAATTCTTTGGTATGGCTACATCCGTGTCGAAAGTTGGTCACGCTGTCTTTGCTATGATTTTCGCTGTGTGGAGTTTCCGGTTCAAAACTGTCAGGTACAATATTTCCATTACAGAAAATAAAGTTATATTTCAGAGCGCCACTTCTCATAGGAAGGATTTTGGCCACTCTGGCGTGCTGTCTCTACCTATGCGTCGAGTACTTTCCTACAAACAAAAGATACATCATGATGACCTGCTATTCTTTTCTTTCTATTGCTAACAGTATGTTGTATGGTTTCTAGAGTACCAAAGAGGGCTGTTAAGGTGCCACAACAGTCCTTCGAGCCTATGTAGCTGCTGTATCGACTGTCAAGGACCGACCAAGAGCCTTTGCAGCGATTGGAATTTCATTTGTGGCGTCGATTATTGTTGGACCATGTGAGTTTTGAAAAACAAATCTGCTCAGTGTAGAGTTCTGAACTGCTGTACGCAAGAGTTTTCACGACAGAACTACAAAAAAGTGGATATGACGCTTTTGAGTGATGAAATTTGTAAGATATCGATTGACTTTTGCGCATAAAGTTGTTTAAAGACATTCTGAGATTCATCTTTTTTTGATTGAATTATGAAACTTACACAATTTTTTTCAAAAAAACAATACCATTCATTTCAGTACTCCAACTCTCCTTTAGTGGAATCCACTATCCGGGATACCTAGTCTTGCCAGGAATTTACTTCAACGTTTACACAGCTCCGATTTGGTTTGCATTGATCTGCAGTTCTTCTTGTATTTTTGTCATTTTCTTCTTCATGGAGGAGATCCCACAGAAAGGAAAAGGTGAGGAAAGAAAGAGAGAGAGAGAGAGAGAGAGAGAGAGAGAGAGAGAGAGAGAGAGAGAGAGAGAGAGAGAGAGAGAGAGGAAGAGAGAGAGAGAGAGAGAGAGAGAGACAGGCAGAGAGAAAGAAAGAGAGAGAGAGATAGAGATCAATGTTATTCCAGCTTCGGACGATTACGGTATTCAAAGCATTCGTGAAGCCGTCCGTAAACTCCTCAGAAGTAACATCAACTGGAAACTCGTAGCAGTCTGTCTGATCTGTAAAACTGGAGCAACATTCACTCAAACAATGATGGGAGCGTGAGTCAAAACCGTATACAATTTCAACGTCTTCACTTCAGAATTACCTCAATCATGTACATGACAGTTTTTGGAATGACTGGAGCCGAAACTGTTTTCTACGGGTCGATTTTCATGGGTGGATTTGGCGTAATCGCTGTTGTGGTACTTCTGTCTTACATGTTCTTGAGATTTGGAGAAAGGTGGGTTTGACAGTGTGAGCAGTTTTCAGACCACCTACGAAGAAAATGACCCTCAAAAAATATTCTTAAAATTCTTCTTTAATTCGTAATTTTTCAGAGTTCCTCAACACATTGCCTTCCTGATTGCAACTCTGATAATTGGTTCTGGTTACATCATCACTTATCCTTATCCCTTCGACAGTAATCCAGTACCAGCTTATAATGGTGAGTTGATGTTTGGTTTCAATTCTCCTTCTTTCTACAAAAATTATTCAGAAATTTTTCTAAATTTATATACGTTTATAAAAGGTTAACTTTATGTAATTATAGCCAGATCTTTTATCAGTTTTATAAGAGAAGTTTATTGGAAGAAGCAATCGTCAGAACTATGCTTCCGATATTGAGTTGAATCAAAAAAGTAAGTAGACGGATTTGAGTGAACTGAAGCAGAAAATGAAAGTTTTGTTCAACTCCTCCTTTCAAACTTTAATCACAAAATTAAAAAATACTACTAAAACAAAAAGTACCATAACATTTTGTGAACTTGAGACATAAATAATCTTCGAGAAGCCTTCTGAAAACGGAATTCAGAAACTCTCGGGAGTGGATGTAGCTCAGACGAGTACTCTTGGTGTGAAACTGCACTGGCACCGAACTTCTGGATCTTCTTGCCGGTTCTTCTGAGTGTTGTTGTTTCGGAACTCCAGTCATGATCAATTCTTTGGATACCATTTATTCCAACATTCTTGGGCCAATTGATCAGGTATACATAGTTTTCGTTGTTCTGGAATGTTTTCGAAAACTGTGAATTGATTTTTTTGGTTTTTTTTCAGAAAACTATTATCCGACTTGGAATTAAAGTTGTACCTCTTCAGACAGTTCCAAATATCATTGACTTATGTGAAAACTGAGGATAGTTTTTACAAGCATCCTTGTAATAGCCTAACTTTGAGCATGAAAATTTATATGACAAAGAACAAAAGTCAGCAGAATAACAAGATTGGATTAATTTCGACCACATAGACTTCTATAACTTCCCTAACTTCAATGTTCAATTTTTCAGAACGTGATGCAAGCTATCGTAGTGATACTCGATGACGGTATCGGAATGATCACACCAATCTTCGCGACGTAAGTGAAGCCAACACCAGCAAACATTATCATTCTTCTTGCAGGACCATGTTCACCGCTTTCGGAATCGGACCACTTTGGCTCGTGAAAATCTTCATTTTCTACCTGATCGCCGGTATCTGGCTTGTCAACATCAAATCCCTGAAGGCGTATGTGAAATAAGTAATCGGTCTTTACCAGGGATGTGCGGAAGATGGTTTTCGACTTTTTATCGTGAAAAGTCACATTGTCATGATCACTACTTCACCCTTGCCTGAGCTCCTTAGGGTTTGGCAGAGTTCGGCAGAAGCATAGAAAGTTACTCAGGACGATGATTTTTTAATCATAAGTTTCAAATCTGAGAGAAATAGTGTAGATTTTTGTTATCAAGTTTCTTAGCAAAAAAGACCAGTTACGCATTTCTTAACAGTGGTATTGAATTTAACAGGTTCTGGAACAAAATTACATGGTCATGAAAAGTTTTATAAACATTTTTATGAAAAAAAAACTGAGAAAAACTTCACAATAAAAAGTCGAAACTTCATATTCGTACCATGTACGAATGTACCATGCACATCCTTCGGTTTTTATGTCATTTTCACGGGTCCAAGTAAGATCAAATTATTTATTATATATAAGATGGTTCGTAGTAATAAACTTTACCCAATTCAATGGAGATTTTCAACCCGTATGGAAACAAATCTGGGGAGAGGAGGTGCATAAGTATAGTCTAAAGCATTCCATTACTGGAGTCGTTAGAAATTGTATGACGAAGATCTGTTCTGATCAGTAATGGACGACATACTGTTGAATAGTTGGTCTGTTCGCCTTCTGTTGGTGCGCGATTTTTGGTTCTGAAATTTTTATGATGAAAAATATTGAACTCTGAAGTCAACACTCCAAAAATGTTCTTGTAAATGGTTCGAAAAAAAATCGATTTTCAAGTTTTGACCGTATTTTTTTCATACAGTTTTTTTACGATTTTCATTCGTTTTTTATTACTTATTAATGATTTCTACAGTGAACTTATGAACTTATAGAAATATTATGAAAAGTTCAGTTAAATAGTGTTAATGACAAACGCACGGACAAATTTTGAGTAATCAATCTATTGTGAGTGAAAAAAATTTACTTTGAATTTCGATTGCCTCTGAACGATTTCTTCATGGAAGTGCTAAGCTGACTGGCGAAAGACGCAACGGCCTGAAAGTTGTGAAGTGGGATTCGAAGCATCAGATGATCTGTACTTCGGAACCAGAAAAAGATTACAGTTTTTTTGAAGATTTTTCAAAATGTGTTTTCAAAAGGAAATTCTGAGAAAATACTATTTTTCTATGTTTCACGAAAAGTTCTTCACTCTTTCTCTCCAATTTTCAAAAATAGTGAATAACCTGTAAGTTCATTTTTTGACAACTTCAAGAAGAAAAATTGTCATTTTTGAAATGTGATGCAAAATAAATCAAAAACCATTCGCGTTCATGAACTTTAAGACACTACTCCTGAACTAATAGACATGTTAGCGATGATTTGACAAAGGTTCCGTGCAGTATAAACGAGCTATTGCTCACCTCAGATGTCGTCAAGATCTTTGTTAAACCAGTCTTCTTCTGTTTACGTGTTAACCAGAAGAAAATCAGTGGGTTCCAGATGACTAATGACATGGCGATTACGTGTGCTACAAGTGGCACGAAGAACGGTTGACTTTTCATGAATTGAGGCTCGTGTTCTGCAGTTTATCAGTTTTATAAAACGTATCAGACAGGATTTTTTTTTGAAAATTAAGAACATGATAATTCGTATACTTTCAGAGATGCAATGTTTCAATGGAAAAAATGGAGAACAAAAAAAACATGTCCTCGACAAAGTTCTAGTAAAAAAAGGACCTAACAGATATTCTGATTCTAATTTTCAGTCAATTTTTTTTATTTCAGAACAATAATTGTTTGAAAAAACTCACTGTAATCCTTCACCAAGTTCACAACAGTAAGTGGAAGCCAGCACCCGATGAATGTTGCCACCATAGCGATAAGAATGTAGTTGACCTAAAGTCAACGAATCAATACTTATTTTTTCCAACAGTAGCACTTCATGCTTGCCGTATGCAGAAATCTTATTCAAGCAAACCTTCTTCTTCCTAGAAACCGCATCACACCGTTGTTTTTGGGTCAATGATTGTCTGAACTGAACGTTCTGGATGATCATGTCTTTGCTGATCTTCTGCAGAATCTTGATGTAGCAGTAGGTGATGATGGCCATTGGGATCACGAACTGGACGACAGTCACTATCGTTCCATACAGGCGTTTCGCATTTTCCGTTTGCCAATTAGCTTCGTCACAGAAGTGACCACAGAAAGGTTTGGCTCCTGGAAGTACTCTCGTCTCTCTCTCTCTCTCTCTCTCTCTCTCTCTCTCTCTCTCTCTCTCTCTCTCTCTCTCTCTCTCTCTCTCTCTCTCTCTCTCTCTCTCTCTCTCTCTCTCTCTCTCTCTCTCTCTCTCTTTCTCTCTCTCTCTCTCACTCTCTTTCTCTCTCTCTCTCTCTCTCTCTCTTTCTCTCTCTCTCTCTCTCTCTCTCTCTCTCTCTCTCTCTCTCTCTCTCTCTCTCTCTCTCTCTCTCTCTCTCTTTCTCTCTCTCTCTCTCTCTCTCTCTCTCTCTCTCTCTCTCTTTCTCTCTCTCTCTCTCTCTGTATATTTCTCTCTCACCTTCCTCGACATAGTAACTTCCATCGACATGCTTATAAGACATCAAATACGGAACATTGATCAACGTCGATACGACCCAAATAAGAATGGTGATTCCTACTGCTTGTTTCTTCTGTAAACTTATTGTCTTCGTGTTGTTAAGAAAGTAAAAAGTTACCGAAACAGGAGGTTTGGTCAGATCATTAATGTGAAGAAACTTGTCCAGTGAGATGGCTGTTAGACTCCAACTGAAATTTTTTTTGTGATTTTTCGGTTGAGTGGTGAAACTTAATGTTATTATGAACTTGGCTCTCACAAGAAAAAAAGAAACTTGCTGAAAACTACGAAAATTGTTTTTTTAACAGAATAACTTGTAAAACTTCAAATTTTTAGAGAAGGAAAGCAACTTTTCATCCGTTTTCACTCGAAGACCTCCAAAGTTCTAAGTAAATCGGCATCGCACCGTTGATGGACGACAGTTGGATCAAAGATCTGTTGCTCAATTACAGTCCAATGCTGGTCCATCCGCAATCCATTCGATCAGACAGACCGGGCGACAAATGGACTGCGAATGGATCGACATTGGAGTGTAATGGGGCGACAACTGTCCAGTCCAACTGTCGCCAATTTACGGTCTAATGCCAGTCAACTCAAAACTTCGGAGGACAGGGGGGAACAAAAAAGTGCGAACATTCATCAAGATTCTGAAAAAAACCCACCTCGTGACGAAAACCGAGCAAGAATTGGACAACGGGACAATGTGGCACATCAGGGGTCCGAACCTCCAGTCTTTGGTCAACGCATACCATGGAGTCACAGGAACGGCTGTCAGTACTAACAGAAGATCAGTGAAAATGAGATTCAATAGGAAGATATTCCGCGCTGACCGAAGTCTTTTATTCCTGGCCACAGCCCAAATGACACCTCCGTTGCCGATGAGCCCCCAGAAGAAGAGAAGACTGTAGAGAATCACGAAGATGGTTTGAATGTAGAATTCTCTGAAATTTAGGTTTCAATTGTCTCTTTCAGAAAAATTTTCTCGTGCTGAATTTTTTTCTTTCTGAACATTATTGGACAAATGGAAAAAATTGTCTCTATGACTTTATAAGTTTTTCCGACACTAGGAAGAATCCAGATTATCTAGTCCATCCAGGGTGGCTTGAGGACTAAACAATTCTAGAAAAGTTCTTTGAGACATTCTTAATTAAATCTTTGGCCACTCGAAAAAATGAATTGAGAAACCGAATTTCGCAAAAATTGTTATCCAACTCAAATCAAAAAATAAAATGTAAAAAGTTTTTCACAAAAATTACAACTCATGACCATCCCAATTTGCATCATTCCATCATCAACACGAATAAATGATTGAGAAAAGCACTTCCGCTGATTTTTTCGTCTTGTGTATCACGTAAGAAGAAGATTATCTCCAAGTAAACAATATTCCAAAAATAGATGCGTATCCAATGCAAAGTCCAAATTATGAAAACTATACACTTTTTTATGTTTCACACGGACATATTAGGATCTTCATTAACTTTTTTCTAATGATTCTGCAAACACTATCTACATCAGGAAAACCTCGTTTTTTAAAATTAAAATTGGAGAATCTGTTTGAAACCATAAACCAGGAGAGCAGTTCACCAAAATTATTTTAAATTCTCAAGACCCTTTTGTGAGTTAAATATTACTTTGGAGTCACCGAGTTTTTGGCTTACCTAAGTGAACTATGGATTTCATGAGCATTAGAAATCAATTCTTGCAGTTTACCCCAAATCAAAACTTTAAAAAACGAAAACGTCTCATGACTTATCGCAGGGAACCGATAAAGATCTTGTTTTACAGATGGTACTATCCTGGATAAGAACAATTCCGGGTCAGTTATTCCCAACATTTTTCAACTTTGTGTGAAACAACAGCCGGCAAGGAGGATTCAACTTTATGTTGTTTTGAGCATTTCAAGTGGTACTTTGACTCGTTGAAAAAATGCCAGTTGGCGTAGTTTTACGATACTTACTGGGTAATGTCGTTGATCCCTTGAGCACGGATAGCTTCACCGATCTGAACACAGGTACCGTTTTCGTGACTTGTTTCATCCGATGACATCGAGTTTGAGTTCTATGAAGTACTGAAAAACAAGTTTAAGAGTGTTGAGAGAAAAGAAGAAAGGAGAAGGCTGGAGTAAAAAAAAAAGACGGGTACAGCGAGAGATGGAGAGAAAGAGAGAGAGAGAGAGAGAGAGAGAGAGAGAGAGAGAGAGAGAGAGAGAGAGAGAGAGAGAGAGAGAGAGAGAGAGAGAGAGAGAGAGAGAGAAAGAGAGAGAGAGAAAGAGAGAAAGAGAGAGAGAGAGAGAGAGAGAGAGAGAAAGAGAGAGAGAAAGAGAGAGAGAGAGAGAGAGAGAGAGAGAGAGAGAGAGAGAGAGAGAGAGAGAGAGAGAGAGAGAGAGAAAAGAGAGAGAGAGAGAGAGAGAGAAAAAAAAAGAGAAAGAGAGAGAGAGAGAGAGAGACAGAGACAGACAGAGAGAGAGACAGAGATGGCTTAAAACTTCCCAACTCTCCACAGACACCCACTTAATGGATGAAAATTGTCTCGAGTCAAATGTTTTCCCCTGCCTGTGCAAAATATTTGATGCGATTCGGAACAACGTGCTCCAAGATCCGGCTTAGTCATCGGTGCACTCGTCTGAGATCTACGAACGAAAAGAAAAATGCATGTTTTCAGGGGGGAAGAAAGAGAGAGATAGCTTAACCTGTGAGAAAAACACAAGTGGTTCGCTTTTTCTCATGTCATTTTCTCTGGAATTTTCATACTTATGTTCTTATCTATAATTTATTGTTCTTTACTTTGAAACAGTATAAAGTATCAGTTAAAAGGGTCTGATTAACTCTCTGGAGGATTCAAAAAGTATTCAAGCGCTAACTGTAGAAAAGTGAAACTCAATATGCATTTAAGAATTTGGAGCCAAAAACTTTTTTTTTCAAATTTTTGCAAATGCGAAATCTTTTAAGCAGATATTTGATGTTATGAGATCATCGAGAAGTTCATAGAAAAAAATTCTGGAAACAATCAGAACAGTGAGAAAAAAAAACAATGATGACACATCCAATTGATATTTTAATATATTGAAGTTATTTACAAATGTGAGTTCCAGAAATTACCAAAACAACAATAAGAATGGGAATGAAAAAACGGAAACCCCAAAGATATGAAGTCCATAATTCGAAAGACAAAAACCATCACCAATCAACCGCAAATCGATATTTCTTGAACTTTTAGAACAAAAGCAATATGCTCAACGATCAAAACTGGAAATCATCATACAAGTCTACTGCTTCATTACTAATTAGTTTACTCTAAAAGTCCGCTGAGAACATGATTCACACATTCTCTCGATTCTATGTGGGGGAAAACGAAAGTCGAGGTGGACGCAGTAAGCCGAGTAACAGTTCCACACCTATCATTGAGAAGCCTTCAATTACACAAAATTACATGGTACGAAAAAGATCTCTATCTTCTCGAGAATCCGAAGCATTAGATACTGACTTGTCGGATGGTGTAAAGTTGAATCTGGTTTTGGAGATTTAGACAAGGAGAGAGAGAGAGAGAGAGAGACAGAGAGACAGAGAGAGAGAGAGAGAGAGAGAGAGAGAGAGTGAGAGAGAGAGAGAGAGAGAGAGAAAGAGAGAGAGAGAGACAGAGAGAGACAGAGAGAGAGAGAGAAAGAGAGAGAGAGAGAGAGAGAGAGAGAGAGAGAGAGAGAGAGAGAGTTGAAAAATGACAAAAATAGTACTTTGAGGGTGTCTTCTACTACTACTCGACCTACCCACTTCACCCGTGTCTATTTCGACGCCTGGCAATCATAAAAACGGCTCGTCTCAGTCCACTTCTAGGTAAATTGCCTCGTTGTAAGTATTGTTTGTTGGGCTTATAGGCTCAACTCCCTCAAAGGTTCTTCAAATTGCTGGCAGAGCTCAAAAGACGAGAAAACACGTGTTCCGCGTTCTCCAAGAAGAAAAAGTTGAGGAGATTCGGAAGAAACGGAAATTTGAAGGATTTTGCAGAGAGAATTGGTTTGATTTGAGGCGGATTTTGGAAAAAAGTTGATTTCTTGCACTGTAGTTTTAGAATTTTGCTTGAATTTGTTTATGGTGATTCTATTTTATTGGGACAGTATTTTACTTTTTAAAACTTATGCCAAGCCACTTTGATCTTGACCAATTCTTGCAGAAAATTTCCCACTCGAAATTCTTGTTCTAAAATTATTCGACTCGAAGGTGTTGAAGTAAGATGAGTGATCCGTAGTAGTTATCAAGAATATAAGAAGCAGGGTGATTAGTAATTCATAAGGTGACCGGAGATTAAAGATACGAATAGAGGAGGAGGTACGTCAAGAGACTGAAGTAGTCATTCCATATGCTCCAGGCGTATTACGTATCAGACAAGTGACAAGACCTTCCGGGGACCTATACTTAAGGAGAGGTCGACTATGGAAATGGACACGTCGACCTTTGGAGACGGACACCGGTATAGTTCGTGATGAATGTTCTAAGATTATTAACAATTCACAACAGTGCCTATACACATCGTGTGAAATATGTAGATTTTGGCTGATTGGAAAACGGGAAAAAAATAAGTCGTGTGTGTGAAACGTATCAGATTTTTAAAAAGTAATTAAATAGTTTAAGGTTTCGTAATTACTCTAGTTTGTGGTCGATATCATTCTCTGATGATGGATAAATATTTGTGTTACTCACTAGGGTCAAGCAAAACGATTCGTCCATTAACAACCAAAAAAATAACTGAAAAATATCAGTCAAAAATGACAACTGTGATTGGAAATTCTTGAAAAGTTTCAATACTAGAAAAAATGAATTTCAGCTCGAATTTGAATTTTTTGAAAAATCAGGAAATGGATAAATTGGATAAATGAAAAAATAAAAATTTAGAAGCAATTCGAATCATAATTTTTCCAAAAGCAATAGGAAAAATTGCAATTTGTGAGAGCCTCGACTTTTATAGAAATGTCAATGAAAGGACATTGCCCTGATCCGAGGAGATAAAAAAAGCGACAAAAACTTGAACTGATTAGTTTGGCAGAACCTTCTTGAAGAATGACCAGGGGCGTCGGTGAATAGTGTGTATAATGGTTTTCTGATAATGCCTAAATGTCGAGCTCATTAGGCTCAAACCACGAGTTGCTCGTTTCGGTATTCTAAGGTGTCACAAATCAGAAGAGAAAAATTGAAGGTTAATTTCTGACCCGTGACCAGCAAATTATTTTGTTCATAGAGCTAAGTTTAGGCACGGTGCTTAGCGTGAAAAGTGTTCGAGCACTGACAGATAACGGACAGATCAAGTTAAGAGAGATTGACTCAGCTCCGATTTTGAACTACTGAAACGTCAAGATCAAGGAATGTGAAAACAATGGAGATTAAAATACTCTTTGAAAAATTGGCATCGGGACAAAATAACGAAAACGGGTTAGATGATTTAACCTACATGTTTTTTCGACCAGACTAGACAACCTTTTTACTTTTTGGCTATTTCATGACTCATTCTTGGAATGCTGATTTAGTTACTTTTTCATGGAAACAAATGCTGGAAACATGAGAATTAGGGTTTTTCTTATAAAATTACACGCGCAAGTTGTGTCATCATAATTATGGCGCACTTTGTACATTGAAGTTTTACCTACAACGCAACCTTATTTATTACCGTAATCGAGTGTTCTCGTTTTTTAAGACGCGTTGTTTTTGACATTTTTGGTTATAACTTCTGAATAAACTGATCGATTGAGCTGAAATTTGGCACACGACTTTGTTTTAGCATGTACAAAACGTTGTTGTGGTGACATATCTCCAAAATAAAAATTAGCTGAGAAATTTGAGAAAATATGGGTGTTCTTGTTTTTTTGAAACAGAGTGTATAATAAGTTTACAAGGGAGGATATTTGGAAAAATGGACAATTTGTTGGAAAATGTAGCGTTGGAGAAAAGCCAGAAACTGAATTTGGAGATTGACTACAGAGCATTACTAGACCAGACCTCAAACGAATTCTCAGAGTCCCATTTCAGATGAGTGTGTGACGTAGGACTTTGAACAATACCATCGGGCGGACATTAAATATGAACGTCGGCAAGGATTTATCTATTCATAAGGCTCTTGCACGCCCAGATGACTTTTCGGAGTATACACTTGCCGGGATCAGGAAACATTGAGAAGTCTCACGATGAATCAAGTCGTGAGAATACGACATGTTGACAATGTAACCATAACTAATAATGATGAAGAATGACAGAAAGTTAACGAGAAACATCAGAAGTCGTTTTTGGTAAGATGAGAATCAGTTATCACCAATGCTTCACCAAAACCACTTTCAGTCTCAGAAGATTCAGTGGTCTCTGTGATCCATATAATGACCAAAACCAGTTTGAAAAGCTCAGAAGAATCTTGGTCAGCTCATTCCACCTCATCAACGGCATTCGAATTTCCGAGAAATTTGTCTAATGTGATATCTTACACGAGTTTTCACAAGCTGAAATTGATTTCATTTCAAAGAGTATCAGATAAACATGGTAAATGAAAAATTTCAAAAAAAAATACTCATGAAGCTAGCTTAAAAGAAGTTCTGAGAAATTGGGAATGGAAAGTACTGATAAATTGAGATGAAATGCGAAACCGTTATGAGAACCTAATGATTGGACAAATTTTTGAGAAAACGGTACTATTTTGTGAAGAAAATGTGAATTTTTGTATTTTGCTCAAAACTTTCTTTGGCATCCAGAAAATTTAGTCGATAACCAACAGAAATGAGTAGTCCACTTCAAAAGAAGGGCATTTCGACGGAAGTTACTTAATATTGTAATTAGGTGCTTCCATTCGACGGATAAGTCGTGTGGGAAAAGTTCAGGAGCCCCAGAGCCTTTTTGTTCCGATGAGTTTTTTGACCTCCTGCGCGGACCACCAACGGGTCACATGAAGACCACAATTATTTACACCGACTCTTTATGAATTTCTAAGGAAGAATCGAGCGGGGGCGAGGAATAATTTTCTTGTTTTCGTATTAGTATGAATAAGTTCATGCTGGAGGTAGTTTTTGAAAATTGGAGAAGATGGTAGAAACGGGTCACAAACGGAATACACGAGGGGCACATATTGGACTTCTAGATGGTACAAATCGGCTACAAAAAGGTTACGTCAGCGACTTCAGTAGGTAACATGAAAGAACAAGTAAGATTTCGTAGGAGAATTCTACAAGTCACAACCAGGCCACAAAAAGGACACGGTGAAGATGCCCATCAACAAGCCTCGAAGGTTATCATTCCATGAAATTCGCACTTTACCTGATAAACAGAGTCAGGTTTCATGCCTCAAGCTGTTTTTCAGTACCTCCTGATGTTATAATCATACTAATAATTAATTGATCACGGACCGTGAGATACAGCACGAAAACACATAACATCCATGGCGAGGTACAAACATTGATGGAGTTTGCTCCATTGTGATTGTTTTAAATATTCAAGTTGAATAAATTACAAATTCTACTGCAAAAATGATCAATGGAACTACAAGATAATTGGAAAGGGAAGGAGAACTAAAAAAGTGTGAGGGATTCTCATTTGCGTTCACAAATTTCGATAATAAAGTACTTTAATGTCAAAATTACCAAAAAAAATGTTAAAAATACGGAAAAAAACAATTATTTAGTTGACAAGATAATTTTTTCGAGAGTGACGGAACAAGATGAGTAAGGAAACCCAATGATGAAAAACATATATCGATCCATTGAACTCACACACTGACCAACTTAGAAAAATATATAGGGTCATTGAGGAAGTGACAGAAAGTGAAAAACAAGGAAACCGTTTCACATCCGGCAAAAATAATATAAGGCGGCCGATGATCACACCATATAATAGGCTAATTAGTCAGGGCTATCTCAAGAAGACACAATAATCATCTATTCATCACATAAGAAGAAACGGATGTTTCGTGCTGACGAAAGTCTAACTCCGTGTCTCGAAGTGAGAGCCCATTTGATAGCTATGAAATGGCCCCTAGGGAGATGTCCCGGTGTTGCAAACACCTCAATTTTTCAAGAAGCTACCAAGGTCTGGTGCTGAAGAACACCTAGACGAGTTTTGGAAGGAGTTGGCGGGAATCTTGTTAGCTGGAGTTGAACGGACCAGTAGGAGCAAAATGTTTGATGGATATATCGATTGTCTCCTTTCTATTTTTCCAATGAGAGAAAAATACTGAAAACTATTGGTAGAAAGTTCGAATCAGAATATATGTATTTGCTGCATGAGATTCCATACGATTCAGTCTATCTATTGTTATTCTGGTATAAGCAGTAGAACTTAGATCGGATAGTCATTCAGTAGGTAAGCTTTCAAGTCTCAGAACTAATTTTCTGAACTGTGTAAACAGAACAGTATGGAAATCATAGAAAGTAAAACCTGGTATGAATGGATGAATATGGAGTGTTGCGAATAAAAGACAGCCTACGCTTCATGAAAAGGTGATCGGAAAAAGTGTGATGGTCTCTTTATTGAATATCGCAGTACAAAAAATTAAACGCTCAAAACAGTTTAGTGTTCAATTCATTTTGACATGAAACATATGAGTTCTGTAGGATCCTAATTTAACTCGCGCATGAAACAGTGAAACAGTTTAGTGTTCAATCAGATTTTGACATGAAAATTTAAATCTTCGCGTATTGTTTTTGATGTCAAACTTCAAAGTCTGTAGTGACCCAAGCAAACATGCTCTTCTGGTAAATCATATTCCCCCTTTCTATCTCCAGCAAAAATGAGGCCAGAATATCAAATGAGGTCAAACCATGTGGTTCAATAGAAAAAGTTGCAAGTTTTTTTCGGGGCCGTCCGAGTTTCGGAGAATCCAAATGAGATGATGGGGTTATTTGACATTAGTAACTGAAGCGTATCACTTCATTGACATCATTTCCGTTTCTCTGGGTGAAAAGTCAGTCGGGGTGTAAATTGTTGACTTGCAACAGGGAGAAAACTGATAGGTTTCGGCATCGACTTACATCTCGAATTATTTTGCGACTTTTTCTTGTTGTATGATCAGTGACAGGTCGAGTTCTTTGCTCGTTTCATGTCAATCATGATGGGTTGTGACACTGGTGTAGTGGATAGTGTTCCTTTTTAGCACCACACATGGCAGGTGCCTACCACATCCTGAGTCGATCCAGCTGTAGACCAGCTACGAATGTGTTTGAATATAATCCG
>OZ022250.1:3487690-3492690 GCA_963978915.1 Caenorhabditis parvicauda | reverse complement strand
GATGAACAAATTCACATCAAAACACTGACTAGGATTTTTTAAGGATTCGAAAAGAATGTGGGTACTAACACCTTTCTATTTTCACTTGGAAAAATTATCCGTGTTATATTGGAAAGTGTTTCTCGACACTAAAGAATATCAAGATATTAACAAATTGGCTTACATCATTGAAAAGAAAAAAGACATGAAACTATTATCCAGGTTGTCTTCAAAAAATAAATGTCACTTAAGATGATATGGTAAAGGCCAAAATAAAGGCTCGATTCAACATGTTCAAACACATTGTTTGAACAGATTTTTCAACAAGATCAATCAGATCATCAACATTGGGTTCAGTTCAGTCCATATTCTAGTCTAGACGAGTTGAGCCAAATAGGACAATATTTCACCCCAATGCGGAAGAAATTTTATATAACCGGAATACGGAAGCGGAATTGAATTTTGATTCAGCGGAAGGCGAAAGCGGAAAAAGGTGTTTTGGCGGAAGGCGGAAGCGTAACGATAACGAATTCCATTTTGACGGAACGCGGAGTCGGAACGGAAAAAGTTGGCCGGAGGCGTAATTCCTCTGATCTTTAGTCTAGACACAAAAGTGAAATTTGATAGAATCAGATGTAAGGGAGAAACGTTTTTCGCAGACCCCATATGGGAAAGGAAATTATTCACGGCAGTTAAGCTCGAAAACATTGAAATGTTTCTGGCCCCGCTGGTTCACAAGCAACCGAACATGTTCATGGGTGGTTGGGCTTCAGAATTGAATGGAGATGTATTTCAGGTTTTGCAAAATTTGTACTTTTATGGAATTCGACAAGAATCATGTTAGTAAAGGTTAAGTTTCGAGTTTTAATTTTTGTGCCAGTGCAATGTACTGAATGAAAATCACTGTAAAGTTATCACTTTTGTAAGGCGAATGTTCCGATGTTTTTATGTGAAGAAAAATAAACAGGAAAATTATACTGGGAATAAATTTTGACAATGGGAAAGAAGGGAAGGCAATATTGTGGATAGTAGAGAAAATTATTTCCATTTCTCGATATTTTTCTTACTATAAAGAAAATGGACCTTTTCACAGTGCCTACCTAATTTAATATGCATAAAGAAAACGCGGAAACCGAAAATCACAACATCGTTCAATTTTGTTCATATGAAACCAGTAATTTTTTTACGCTGGGTCGAATCTTTTCATTTTTTTTTTCGTAAGAAAATTGGTTAAACAAAAAAAAGGTCATCAGAACTAATCTTCCTCAAAGGGCTGAAAATTATCAGAAAAAAGGAGCTGAGAGAATAAATCGATGAGTTTCTTCCAGACATTAAAAGTACTGTCTCAGTACACTGCCAGAGTAAGCCAAAGAATCCCATCAGGAATAATTCATTCCATCTCATTTCCTGAATTTTTGACGAGAGAAAACACGAAAAGATCTAGACTTGGTTCGACGAAGCTGACTCATGATTATCATGCACACGCAAACTGACCATTACTCAACTAGCAATTTCCCAGTTGAAAACAAACCGTGACGGTTCTACATGTTGACTCGGCAGCGGCTCTCAAGAGTCTTCGTAAATTCGTCAAAACTGACAAATTTGATTGCGAGTTGAGTGCGTTCCTGGTTGCTTGAAGAGTCTAGGTTTCAGAGTAAAAAATCACGAGCTCGTGGAAGTTGGAGGATGGAAGTTCCAAATTTGCTCATCCTAATACAAGATCGTGTAGGTTGTCTTTCTGAAACTTGAGATCAACAAGTCATATGAGTTTTCATTGTCTCTAGATGGGTTCTAAAACGAGAAATTTTCATGTTTTCGTGTTGATATACATACTGTTGTGAATAATTTCCTAAAAAATCAGTTGATTTGTTCAACTGTATCAGTTTTCCAAGTGAACTAGGATTCAGTAAGTGTGAGCGAAAATTGAAGGTTCTCAACTCGAATAGCTTGAGAGACTTGAGAACTTTGACAATTGAAGAAAAAAAGGAGAATTAACTTTTTTGAAAAATGATTGTGACGTTGTGTTGAAATTTATTTCAACCTTCTTTTTACAATTAAAAAAATCTCGCTCAATTCTTAAAAATTTTCTACATGAAAACTACAATATTATGCCTGCTTAAATCATCTGGCTAGGTCTCAACTCTGGATCCCAATAACGCCCAAGGTCAATTCATGTTCAGAAGTGCAGAACCAACCAGGTTTCATGAAAAAAATAGAATATTAGAGGTTACTAAGAAGAAGTCTTAGATCATGCCTTCATCTAGCAATAAAATCCCGTCTCTTCTGTACATGACAGTTTTCCCACACCGTTACAACATGCTCTTGGATGAATGCCAGAAATGTGTCAAGTTAGGCGAAGATAAAATCAATCAGCGTAGGTCGATCCACCTTTTCCCGTTCCCTTCTTCAAGATGTCTTTGTTTCTTTGCCTCTTCTTGTCTTCCCTACTTCAATTAATCCACGTGGCGGAATCTCAAGCAGTGGCTTGCTCACAACCACTAGACAGAGGGAACGATCACTGTGCTAAGGCTCACAAGAGCATTAAGGTTTTTTGAAGTTATCATTCAAGTTCTAAAAGTTTTTTTTCAAAAAAACACTCGCGTTTCAGTCTGTCTCAATTTTTTTAAGATTCAAAATTTAAAATTTTAAGATTTAAAATTTTTTAAGATTCAAAATATTACTGGTCGCCACTCAAGTGTATGAAACTTATTCTCTGCAAATAAAAGTAACATTTTGAATAATAAGTGAATTAAAATAAATTTGTCATTGAAAGAAAAACTTGAAAACTGATGAAACCAACAATAATTATATTATACAAAAATATAATTTCAGTACTTCTACGACTCATCTCTTGAGACATGCTTCCCATACCAGTTCGAAGGCTGTGAAGGTGGACCTAACAAGTTCGACACTGAAGATCAATGTTATCAGAGGTGTAGACCAGGTATATTTAAGTTTTCTATCAGAATTTATTTTTCACAAGAATTCTCGTTCTTTGAAACCACAGGGAAAATACGTCTTTTTGCGATTTTTTCGATGTCAACTTTTTTCTCGGAAAAATGTGCTTCATAAAAAAAAGTTCTAGAAAGTTTTTAAATTTAGAATAGAGATTGTTTCATACAAGATAAGAAACAGTTTTTCAAAAAATTGAAGATCTGGTGAATATGACAAATTTATTTTTTAGAAAAACTGTTTTAACAAATTGAGAATCAAATAGAGAAGTTCAAAATCTTCTAACTTTTCTCTATTCACATTCCAAGTTTTGACTGGAATACATTTCACTATCCAAGAAAAAAATGTTTTGAGAATTTGAAAAATTGAAAAAAAAACATGTTTCTTTCAGCACATGAAATTATATTTTTCACATTCTAGAAACTGATTCGTGACATTACTGTTTTATTAAAGTTTTGATTCTAAAAATATGGAAACATATTTTCAGCGGACAAAGGCAACTGTGGTGCGAACAGCAAGCCGCTGGGGTCTTGTACAGCCTTGGAGAAGAAGTGTCCTGAAGGTTCCAAATGTATCGTCATGGCTTTTGGTATCGGGCTCTGCTGTGACTCCAAGATTCAAGGTTCGTGGAGTTTTAAAAAAACAATATGATGTAGTGAGTATTTTCGAATAACGGTATGTGCATAGAATTCGGGGATTTTGAACAGTCAAGAATAGTAAAACAGAAAATTTGATTTTTGGTTTTTATTAAGATCCAAATAACTTCGTATTGAAGCTTGAAAGAGTTTTGAAAATTTTTGGCAGAATTCCTATCTCCGTCCTTCTTTCACTTCTGACTTCGGGCTTCGAAGAAAAATTTTCACTTCCAACGTCCGTTAAAAAATATGTTTATGATATGAATTTCGCAAAAAAAAACAATGAAATTCTTATCTACTGTGTCTAGTTCATCTAAAAATTAGTTTCTTTACAATATTTCTGGTTCCATTCGACTTTTTTTTACTTCGAATTTACCACTTCCGTGGAAAAGTTTGACTCCAGACTTCCAATGAGAAATATTTTACTTCCGTGCAACTCTGGTCAACACCATTTCCAACAAATTATATAAAGTTGTATGGGTACTGAAAAAAACTGTCATTACCAGACTTCAAGTACCCTTTTCAGAAGACTGGCTAGCTGATAGAGAGCCAAAGTGCCCATCCAACTCGAAGTTAGCGACAGTTCAGCAATGGTACGGTGATACGACGCTTCTTGGAAGAAACTGTTCTCACAAGTAAGAAAACGGGTTGTTCTCTTCAAAAACGATCATTTTCAGATTCTGCCCATCTGGATCAAAGTGCCTGTCAGGAAAATGGTTTTCGTACTGTTGCAAGTCTCAGAAGTCGAAATCCGCCTTTTAAATCTGTCTGGTTGTGATTTTTCCTCATTTTACGCGTTTTAACGAGTATGTGTTCGAACTTAGTTGTGAAATGAAAATGGTTTTATATAATTCTGCTTTGATTAAATACTGTTCTTCTTGTTCTAGTTGAAAAATCGAAACAGAAAGATTTCAGAAATTGTATCATAAAAATTTGAAAAGCGTTTTTTTTTAAATTCATTCTTTACTTGATAACTGTCTGTAATATTTTTCAATTGCAAAAATTCAACAAAAAAAAGTTCCAAGAAAAAAATCGAATTTTTTTTGAAATTTGTAAATTTTGACAAACTAAGGAATCTAGTGTATAAGATATGAACCGAAAGTTTTAAGAAGAATCTGAAGTTTTCAAAGAATGTCTAAGATGCTTGATCTAAAAGAGCAATAACAGTCCAAGATGAACTTGGACACTGTACCTACAGTAACTTCTTCACAAATGTGAAATAAATTTGAATATATTTTTAAATCAAAATTACCGATGCTACTGAGATTCTCACGATCGAGTCGTTTTGACATCATTAAACTAACCAACATTCAAAGTAACACCTCACTGTGTCTCACTTCGGTTTGAACTTTCATGGAAAAAAAAAGTTTCACTTGGTTTGAGTGAAACAAAGAAGTGAAACCGAACTGACCGGATTATAATAAGTTTCCTGGC
>OZ022250.1:3462476-3487490 GCA_963978915.1 Caenorhabditis parvicauda | reverse complement strand
CGCATGCCCACCAAGATCCACCATGTTCTACAGAGCTCGTCATGCTTAAACTTCGAAATAAAGTTTTCTTCATTGCATCAGTTGTTGTGTATAATTGACAGTGAGATGGTAATTTCACAAGAAACGAAAATCATGAAGTGACTTCTTGCTCACTTGATTCTCTCGAGTGATCAAATAGTCGTCATGGAACGCATGAAAAATCTCCTATTGAACGATTTTTCCCATGTGCACAACATTTTAAAAAAAAAAATTATGCAAATCTGACTGATAGAACAATTACGCAAAAATAATTAAAGTCGATATTCTGTAAACGGATTGAATAATTTTCGATAAGAAAATATTCAGGATATATAAAAAACGTTGATTCTGGAAAAGATAGCACAGAGTTGTTTAGGACGTTCCAAAACTTGAAGGAAGTTTGAGCACGAAAAAAAGACAAAACACTTGTGAATTTGGTGGGTACTTTTGGAAAGTACAGTTCTCTCTTTCTCTCTCTACCTCTATCTCTCTCTCTCTCTCTCTCTCTCTCTCTCTCTCTCTCTCTCTCTCTCTCTCTCTCTCTCTCCCTTTCTTTTTTCCTCTCCTAGTGTTCTTTTTCGATGTTGTTGCAAATAAAGAAACACGATAATTGCGGCTAAATTCAGGTCAATTGTGTTAGTTGGACGTCTTCTCAAGGTATATAACCAAACTTCAGTATGTTTTTGGAAGAAACATGAAAGAAGAAAAGGCTCTCGTCGCATTTGCTTCCTTCGCTTCGCTCGTCGCAGCACTGGCATCTATCGTTCTCAGCTATCATTTGTACGATGTCATCAATGAGTTGAATTATGAGGTAATTGTTTTTTGTTTTCATAAAGATTCAGAAATTTACTGTTCAATTCATTTTAACAGACCAAATTTCTAAAGGTTATTAGATCACTTAACGACTACTTCAACAGTCGTCGATGTTTTTCAAATTCTACTACAGTAGCGGTCAAAACTTTAGCAACTTTTTATTTTTGGCCATAACTCGGTTCAAACTCGAGCGATCACCTTCAATTTTTTTCTGAAGTTACTTCAAACAATTAGAAACATTTCAATAATAATGAAATATGAGGTACCTCCTTTCCTTTCAACCAAAACATTTTTTCACAAAACAGTCCCATTTTCGTTCACTAGTTCATACAACTTTTTCAAATTTTTTTTCTGTTTCATGATTTTCTCATTTCTCTTTCATGTTTGTTTCTCATAAGAAACATTTTCTAACAAAGAATAGAAAAGTGAGTTTTCAGAAGCGTATATGTCAAAAGATGTGCAGGATTCAGGTTCAATGACCCAGTCTAGCGGGATTTCTTGTAACATGGGTTGAGGCATACTTTTCGTTCATATTCTGAGCGCTCTGTTCCCCAACTGCTGCTTAACATGTTTTTCGAGATATGAAACACTCGCTAGGTGGGAACTGTACCACGACCATGTCATTACTGGAGAATTATTCTGTCAGTAACATTTTGTCACAGTAGCGTGGCAGTGCTTGAGATCGTTGTCCTTCTGTGAAATGATGTACTAAACAAAATTTCGATAGCAAAAACAAAACACATTATATTTTTTTCACTTTTTTGTTAGGTCCTTCAGTCCTAACTACGGAAATAGTGATTATTATGGTGACTTTAATGACAAATATTTCCGCGCATTTTGGCGTTAGCAAAAACTCTAGTGCTAACTACAGTAAAACTTTCTGTGAATCATCGATTTAAAGTTTAAACTGTTTGTTAGTTATAATACAATGTTTTCAATCAGATTGTGCAACTGTCGCTTCGATTTTATGAATGGCACGTAGACGGTACTTCGAGCTGCTGTTCTGAGAATTCTATGCTGCACGTTGAGTCGACATTTTGGTTACTATTTCTGTAGTTATAATTGATGGACTCAACAAAAATGTACAAAAAATAATGTGTTATGTACAAAAAATAATGTGGGCAGAACTCTATTTAACAGGAGGACAACAATCTCAAACCCTGCCACGCTACTGTGACAAAGTGTTACTGACAGAATAATTCTACAGTAATGTCATGGTCGTGGTACAGTTTTAACCTAGCAAGTGTTTCATACCTCGAAAAACATGTTTAGAAACAGTTGAAAAATAGGAAGCTCAGAATATGGAAGAAAAGTATGCCTCAATCCCTATTACAAGGAATCCTGCTAGACTGGGTCATTGAACCTGAATTCTGCACATCTTTCGACATATCCGCTTCTGAAAACTTACTTTTCTATTCAAGAAAATATTTCTTATGAGAAACAAACATGGAAGAGAAATGAAAAAAATCATGAAACAGAAAGAAAATAAAAACAAATTGTATGAACTAGTGAACGAAAATGGGACTGTTTTGTGAAAATTTTTTTAGTTAAAAGGAAAAGAGGGAACTCACATTTTATCATCACTGAAATGTTTCTCATTGTTTAAAGTAACTTCAGAGAAAAATTGAAGGTGATCGCTCGAGCTTGAACCGAGTTATGGCCAAAAACAAAAAGTTGCTAAAGTTTTGACCGCTTCTGTATATTTTCTGCAACTTTTGAGTTTGTGTTTTTTACAATAGTCGCTTCAATGAATGATTCAAAAAATGAGAAAGATGTTTAAAAGGAGAGAGAGCAATAAATCACTGAAAAAAAACCTTTTTTGTCAAGAACTTTCGGTCCAGGTTTCTACTGTTCAGGTAGAAAGAGAGGTTTCCCGATTTAAAGAAGAAACTAACGAAGCTTGGAGTGAACTTCTCACAACGCAGTCGAATTTTCTCTTACCATCGAAGCCCAAGGAGAACCCATTCAACAGTGTCTTCCGCAAAAAGAGACAGTTCGCAGAGTTACCCAGCTGGTGTCACTGTCAGCCTGCAAGGCCCAACTGTCCTCCAGGCAGACCAGGACCACCGGGGCAACCTGGGAGAAGAGGTCAGTCACACTGTAACATTGCAAGTTTCAGACATTGAATTTAAAAGATTTCGCGTTTTCAAAAATCATTCCCACAAAGATACTACTAACTTCTGTAAAAATGTTCAATCCGGAATTCTGAAAAAAAACCGGAAAAACGGTTCGATGTAGTTCCTTCTTTTTCAATCTTCTGGTTTTATTGCGCGGACTTCCGATTTTCAAGTTGTTTGGCGTTGTTCTTGATATTATTGAGAAATTTTATTGCAGGAACCCCAGGACAACCAGGTCCACGTGGTAGAGACAACTTCCAAACTATCGCTCAATCACTTTGCGTCCAGAGGTCACCAGGCTGTATCCACTGCCCTCGTGGCCCGCCTGGCCGTCCTGGTCCGGTCGGGCCCATGGGCCGACCCGGCCCATCCGGTCTGCCCGGGTCACCTGGTAAACGAGGTTTAAGTGGTACTCCAGGCGCCCGTGGGCCTTCTGGGTCACCCGGTGCGGCAGGACGCCCTGGAAGTGCTGGAAGACCTGGTTCGCCTGGAGCTGATGGAAGAAGAGTTATCCGGCCTATCGCACCTCCCGGAAGACCCGGCAACCGTGGGCCAGCAGGGTCACGCGGTCAACCCGGAAGGCCTGGAATCATGGGTACCCCTGGAGCCCAAGGACCACCAGGACAACGAGGAAGACCTGGAGGAAGAGGACCCCTTGGTCCAGCAGGTCACCCAGGACGTCGCGGAGTACCGGGACATGATTCAATGTACTGCGCATGTCCTCCAAGGTCCTTGACAAGAAAAAGATTCTATTCGAGAAAAGTGTAATCATGTTTATGGTTTTGTGGAAATAAAGAGTTTTTCTGAATGTCGTGAAAGATGTAAGAACCATTAAAATCTCTCAAATGCTTGAAATTATCGGTTTCATGTGTGACTTTAATCAAAAACGGAATGGATTATAAGTCACAATGAGAATACACAACCCAAGAAAGTTTCATCACAATTTATTCACATAGAATATTCCAGAAATTTGACGAAAGATAGTTTCTGAATCTCAATTTTTATTTAGAAAGATCTTCTGACTGCCAACTTCCGTTCAGAAACATTTTACTTCTGTGCATCTCATTTTGATACCAACTAAAAAAATCAACATTTATTTACCCGTAATTGAAGTTTTTCATCACAATAAAGCTCATAGAATATCCCGTTTTTCCGCTTTTCGCTTAGCTTCATGTTTAACACACTTTAGTGATTTCAAAGTGTGGACTGCTGAAGTCAGTGCTTGGGCTGATCCTAGTGGGTAAGCTGCGAATGTATCTCCCACGCTGCCACTGTAGCATGTTGTCTGGCCTTTATCGAGAAACTGAAAATTATTCTTCAAAGCTGTCACTGGCTTTTGTTTTCCGTGTTATTCAAAAATTCTTCTGGGACACTCTGCACCCCTCGAAACATAACATACATCTGGATCTCTCATAATATGCTTCTTCCAGTCCAACACAGAGATTCGCTGGGCTTGGGTCAAGATCCCGGTGAAAAACACATCCTGAACAAATGTGTGCAGGAGACGTTGTTAAAAAGAGCAAAAACCTCCCAAATGAAAATCTTATGGTTGGGCGCTTCTGACATCATTTTCTTCACGGCATTCTTCCCAATCAAGTAGACAGGACCATCGCAGTAAGTTGGAAAGAATTTTGCTGGGTAGTCGTCAAAGGATATGTACCTGGAAGAATGTCATGTCCCAGAAGAATAAAGTCGCTTTTAATGGCATGGGATTTTTGGCATAATACTATTTCGTTTCTCTGAAACTTTTTAGATTTTTTTCATTCAGTGCGTGACTATATTATTGGGACACCTCGTAATCCGTTTTTTTTCGACTTTCAAATCTGATCTCACCAAAATTGTTCGAGAATATAAAAGGGAGTACTTTCCATCAGCACGCTCACCATTTATCCTCCTTCCTCCTTTTAGGAAGCGCTTTTGTCCAAGCAAAACAGCTCAATGAGTTGACGTTGAAATGAAGTCGCTTCTCCTGTTCTATGAAAAACATCAACCGATCGACAAATAAAGCAACATCATCGTCAATTTTCATCACAAAATCAACATTGGGACATTTGACTTGGTGGTAGTTGAGAAGAGAGTAGACCTGAAATCCTTTTTTCTGAGAGAAATTGGAAAGTTTTACCTTCAAGTTCAGATTCTCATAGGATTCAGGCAAGTTTGTCACAATGAGGTCGTCAAATTCCTCAGCTTCGTTTGATAGCGACGTCAGGTACTTGTCTCTAGGTTTTGAGAGCAGGAATTTGACTGATACCAGACCATCCTAAAGGTTTCTTCGGATTTTTTTTATTACCTAAATTTTCCCTACTAAAATTTAACAAAAACTATACCTCAAACGTCTTTTCCCCTAGCAAATTTTGGGAAATTTTTTGATGAAGAGATTCTGATTACTCGAAACCAACAGAATACACTTATTTTACGATCTATAATCAAAATTGAATGATTGCTTATTCAATCCACTCTATAAACTCATTTCAAATCTCACATCCACACTTTTCGAGAACGACCGGTTTGCATACGTTTCGCGTATGGCTCTCCTCTGTTCTACCTTACTGTCCATGGAAAGGACAATGATGAGAACTTTCGTCACGCTGAATACATCTATTACACTAAAATCATCATGACTCACTTCGTACAGATTTCATTGGGCTCGCTGATATAGCTATACGTTAAATTGAAGTTCTTGAACTTTGTGTCGTACTTTTCCAAGAAAAAAGCCGGAAAGCTTGTGGAGGGTATTTGTAGGTCTTTAACCACGAAGATGGAGAATGTTATTGCTGAAAATATTATCTCTCTCCCTCTATCTCTTTCTATCTCTCCCTCTATCTCTTTCTATCTATCTCTCTCTCTCTCTCTCTCTCTCTCTCTCTCTCTCTCTCTCTCTCTCTCTCTCTCTCTCTCTCTCTCTCTCTCTATCTCTCTCTCTCTCTCTCTCTCTCTCTCTCTCTCTCTCTCTCTCTCTCTCTCTCTCTGTCTCTCTCTCTCTCTCTCTCTCTCTCTCTCTCTCTCTCTCTCTCTCTATCTCTATCTCTATCTCTCTCTCTCTCTCTCTCTCTCTCTCTCTCTCTCTCTCTCTATCTCTCTCTCTCTCTCTATTTCTCTCTCTCTGTCTCTCTCTCTCATATTTATCTGTTTTCTCTAACAAGTATAAAACGCACTTTCCTTATTCACGTAAAACCATCAATCCGTCAGGAACGTAGCTCATTTCTATGTTTCTCTTACAACCAAGCTTTCAAAATCATCTGATTCTCACACTTATACTGTTTTGTGCACCTCAGAATGTAAAATCAACGTTTGCTGACAAGTGCCGAGATTTCGGCGGCTTGATATTCAGCAAATTGGGTCTTGCGGATAATCCGGAGTCTAGAGCGGTAGGTTCTTTGATTATTCGTAGAATTTTGAGAAATTCAGTGCGACTAGGAATAGGTCGTTTTTTTTTTAGATAAGTGAGAGTGAGGAAATTTCCATTTTTTGTTAGGATTCAACTCTCACATTTTTTTCCAGCCTGCAATAAGTTGGAAGATGCTATTGGTTGTGAATTGCAAATTTTCCTATTCGTTAATAGTTGAAACCAACTGAATGATAAATTCTGTAGAATCTGTTGAAACGCCAATTTTGTTGAAATCACTATGCAATCAGGTCACTTCTACATATTTCAGGAAGCCTTAATGACAACGAAACGAAACTCTAATGCATCTCCATATGAAATTTGCAAGGAATGTTTCAACAGTCAAAATTTCTACTTCAAGACTGCATGTGACGGTTATCACTGTGAAACAACGGCCAAGGTTTTTCAAAACCTCGAATCATTCATAATTCAAGCTTCAGTGGTGGATGTTTGCAGCCATTATGTTTCTGGTAATACTGATTGTTCTGATCCTAGTGTTAGTTGCTGCATGGTGGGTATTGTCGTGAGCCGACAGCGTCTAGTCTGTAATGCAGACAAGACCTATTTCACTCACGACACTTTATGTTTCATTCACCTAAATTATTTTTTCAGGTACCTTCGAATGAAATTCGAGAAAACACCATCAGAAAAATCAGATAAAGCTAAAGAACAAAAGGATAAAAATATTAAATGAATTGTTGATTTTTCAAATTTTCCTAATGTTTTTCTCTCTCTCTCTTTCTCTTGTTTTTTTTTCTCTCTCTCTCTCTCTCTTTTTCTCTCTCTCTCTCTCTCTCTCTCTCTCTTTTTTGAAGATGAACTAAAACGAACCCAAAACAATCAGAATCGAAAGATGAACTTTCTTCAAATTCCGCCGCATAAGAATTTCCAGTCATAGACAAAAAGGAAAATCTGAAGAAGCCTTGTGTGAATTTCCGTGTTGCTAGGTGAAGGAATGTAGGAAGAAGAATTTTGGAGTAGAGGAACTAAATGATCGACAACACAAAACGGCAAAAGGATTATCCTACATGAGTGTGAATGTTCTTTTTCAAAAACATCAATACACGATGACTCGCACACAACTTCTTATCAGAGTAGTTGAAAGATAACGCGTATTTTGAGCAAATATTAACGTTTATAGTGAGGATGTTCACACTTTCCGAGTGATTCCTCGGGGAGAAAATCTTGACATATTTTTTAAAGTTCACCGGAGAGTCGAACAGAGCACCCTACCACATGGCGAGTCTTGAATTTAACACATTCTTGTGAACTGATATTTTTCAACTGTCACCATATTACTTCTTAACCTGACTTATCATCTTGGCAGAACCAGCGGCAGGTTGGCGACTGAGATGGAGCAAGGATTATATCAGTATCTGTACCAACTGTTGTAGCGTCACGTGAACTGTGACCCACATGAATGGCGTTAAATAGTCAGAGCTTGTAGCATCTATCATTTCTAGAACGAACTGTTTATATTGACCGGCCCATTGATTCAAAGAAGTACATACAACAACTTGAGATAGGATGAAGATAGAAAAGTAGAAGTGGACTGACCGATCAGACGAATGGGAGCGTTCAGTGACAGCGGACCAGAAGCATCCCAGTTTGAAAAGAATTCTTGGATAACACACGTAGTCCACATCTACGCAACATTTTTCCTTCGTAAGAATTCATTCGAAACTACTCAAAAGCCATTGAAACGCGTTTTTGGACTTTCCTCATCAGCGGTCAGATAGAACTTCGACAGAACTCTCTATTCATCTGATTCTTCTAATAGATGTAGATACGACGTCGGAAACGTCGGTTGTAATAATACGAACTGAGTTTTCAGATCAACCATAACTTGTTTGACTTTAGGTCCGGTAGTTTTTTAGTTTACAACAAAATTTATTCATTTTCAATCTGAATCTTCAGATGAGTCATCAAATTTCTTCTCAAACGGGAATTTGAAACGAAAATCCGGCTCTTGAGAAGATGAATCCGAGTCATAGCTGCAGTCTGGTGAAGGTGTTGTCGTTGTTGTCGTGGTCGTGGTTGGACATGATGGAGATGTTCTGGAACAGTTGATTAGAGAATAATGAATGTTTTTCTCACATGCGAATCCATTCAACGTTCCAAAATACGGCTACGAATGAGTATGAAAAAAGAGGAGATGGATTTCCATAGCGCATAGACGTGATGAAGTTGCCATTCTTGTAAAGCTCAAATCGACCGTTCAATCTAAATTTCTCTCTCTTTCTCTTCCCCTCTCTCTCTCTCTCTCTCTCTCTCTCTCTCTCTCTCTCCCTCTCTCTATTTCTCTCTCATATGTATTTGTTTTCTCTATCAAGTAGAAAACGAAGTTTCCTTATTCACGTAAAACCATCAATCCGTCAGGAACGTAGCTCATTTCTATGTTTCTCTTACAACCAATCTCTTTCTCTCTCTCTCCCTCTCTCTCTTTCTCTCACCTGACCTCCAACGTGGCTGTTTCTCCCACCGCCATAGGTAAAGGAAATGTCTGGTCGTTACAGCCATCAGCTGAACCCCAAACATATCCGTTCTAAGGAGAGTCTTTAAAAGAAATACCAAATAACCCACCCAACATGTCAAAAATTGTATACCCGAGCGCTGGATCCATTCTCCAATGCAACGCAAAGTCGTTGTTCCCGTACATACTAATACACTGACTGAAAAGTATACAATTGTTGTGAAGATTCTGGAGTAATCAGAATCATGTTTGACGGAATTGAAAATACCAAAATGAGCTGGGTGTTTTTGCGAGTGTCAAAGTCAATAGTATAGTTTTCACATTTAAAAAAGTCCCTATTCATCATTTTTTATCAATTCATCATTATCTCGATTCAGTGGATTTTTTTTAATTTTTACCATCTAGATAGTCAAAACTTTCAGAAATATTCATTTGAAAAAAGGAAATTTTAAGTGAATAAAAAAAATTAAAAACACATGTAAAGTGAAAAATTCAATTTTGAGTGGTTAAATGATATTTTATGTTTTATTGTTTCCATACTTTTTACAACCCATGAAAATGTTTTCTTTGACATCTCTGAAGATTATAGACAAATCCGAAACTCCGAGGTTGATGTATGCCAAGAATATCAGCGTTCGTATCTTTATGAACGATATTGTATGTAGACTCTCGATGGTTAATTTGAACATTTCCGGCAAAAATAGCAAACGGATCAGTTTACCAGAAACTCACTTCTCTCCTGTCGCAGTTCCATGAACCGTCAGAATGTCTCCTTCGGCAAATGGACGATCCAGAAACGTAAAAATAACATCTCTTACACCTTTGTATCTCGTGTCATTTGCATACTGAATAGATTCAATTTTTCGAATGAAGAAGTTATATGCTCATCAGGAGTTTATCATTTTCTATAAAGAAGTGATAGAGTTTTAAGTGAAAAAAAAACGAGAAGTGGTTTTTTGTTCCAGTTTCGTTAAAAATGGTTACTTAAAATTTTGCGAATTTTTCAAGAAATGTATTTCTTTTTCAGAAAACTTCCTTAATCTTCTTCATCTATCACAATTATTGAAAATATGCAATCCATATTTTTCACGACAAGACTCTTATAAACTAGTGAGCAACATGAATACCTTACAAAACTTCTACAAATATCGTATAAATGGAAGAAAAGTTACCATAACAGGCAGATCGCATTTGTTTATGTTCATTTTCGACCATTCTTGGTGAGATGAACGAACAAAAAGAAACAGCAACAAGATCATGTTCTCAGTGTATACTTTTGCTCAACACTTCGGTTTCTTTTAAACAGAAAAATAGTCATTTTCACACGGTTAACGGTCTGTTTTATTGTCGTTGATCGGGCTAACTGAAAATCAAACTTCACAAACCAAAATGCACGACGGGAAATTATGAATGTCATTATGATGCGCGAAATCCAAAAACAGAATAGTTGAACAAATTCTACTTCCGACTTCCGTTTCTGGTTGATCTTTGTCTCAAACACATCTATGTGACTGAAAAAAACGTCTTTTCATTCTAGACACCAATCCCCTCGGGATGCTCTTTAGATGCAAGACAGGCTTTTAGCCAGTTTTTTTTTGAGGTTTACTTTGCAGAACGTTTTTTTTCTGAGAGTCAGTCCATTTGAGAGAGAGAGAGAACAGACATTGAGCCAGAGAGAAACCCTCCGTTCCCACGTTCTTAGTGGTGAATCTTCACCATTCAATCCTGGGATATCAAATTTCATCTCAACGCGGAAAACAGCATGAAACATCGTCAGCGATTACTAATCTCATTTTCTCTTCAAATCCAAATTATGTTCAAGAAAAACTTGCAGAGATCTTGTTTTTAAGAGTTTCTTCACGAAATCATTTACGAAATCATCGTTGTCCTGCTCCATATCGAGTCAAAGATGTCGTTTCTTTTCAATGTTTTCTATACATTGGTTTAGGAATGTTCTGGATTATATAAAAAGCAAACATCACAGAACAATTAAAGATTCTCTCTCTCTCTCTCTCTCTCTCTCTCTCTCTCTCTCTCTCTCTCTCTCTCTCTTCTCTCCTCTCTCTCTCTCTCTCTCTCTCTCTCTCTCTCTCTCTCACTCCAACAATAATCATCATCGCCATAATTCGTGTGCTCTCCCCGGATTCCAATGTCAGTTCATCCATCAGCTCTAGCGAGAAGCTGGCATGCCGTCGCCTCCAGGGGATTCGACTAGAGACTGAAACAGGTCAAAGAGACGCCCGACACACGAAATCGATGTGGTCTGGGGGCTGAATGCGTGTCTTTGCCGCTTGCTCCATGTTCCTTCCCACAGGCTCGTTCTTATGAGCCAGCTTATATCGTCTCTCTGACCAACACACCGCACCCCTTCATTATTTTGAACCCCTCGTGGATACTTTGTTTGAGACGACAATTGGCTCCCAAGGCGACGTTGGTTCTCATTATCTGGCTGCCAGAACGCGCTCTGCTTATTAGAACTGACGCCGTTCTACTACAACCTTTCTTTCACGTTGTAGCTTCCAAATATAGGACATTATCTGGTGATATAAGGTTTTTCATAGAATTCTACTTATTTTTATTTCGGTTTTAAAAAAACAATGTCCCGGTTTTTCATAATCTAGATCTTGCTATAAAGAACTAAACTTCATATGTTTAGAACAATTCGCTTATTCAAAATTTACGTTCTTTATCAATATTACCTCATGTAATGGTTTTCGATAATTATGGCCATTCTCGTCCATAACTACGTTGACTAGACCATATTTAATAAGAAAACATTGTAATTTTTTTTGAAAGCAAGTTTGTGTTGAAAAATCTCATTGTAGCATCCTGGCATCACGAGTCTAAGACCCTCTCATGATTTACGACCCTTTGTGTGTGTAACAGATGTACGCCCCCTTCTGACCCCGCATGAGCCTCATTCCATGTCTCTGCACTGACACCGCGAGGTGGCTTGCAGACCCCTAACCTTGTCGACAATAAAGGTTATCACAGACATGTTGAGACTTCATGACATATAAGCCCCGTCAAGGCTTATTATGTTACATGGAGGTTCCACCGAGGGGTTCACCATCTGACGACGGTGACCCACGTGTGTTTTCTCAAACACACAACTCGGCTATTGCCTGCTGAATCCCGCTACACTATCCACAACAACCCAGCAGTGCGACGAAGATCATGCCTAGTCAGAAGGAAGATGTAACCCGACCAGAAAACTATCAACGACGGAAAGAAGAAAGAAAATGGAAAACGCCCATATTGTATGCTGCTATATTTTTTTCCACGAAGAGCCAGAGATGCCCGTGCTGATTCCCCCTGTTTGTCACGAAGAGCGAAAATGCCCGTGATGTCGCAAGAAGAGAGCCGAATGCCCCTTGTCGACCATTATTGCCTGCTGTTAGGCCAACTGTCCCCCCAGCTACACTATCACCGTCTGCTATTTCCCTACTACTACTGCCGATTACTACTATTCTGGAGAACGTGGGTTGGCTACATCAAGAAGAGAGGAAGAAAATAATCATTGTCACCATTCCTAAATACTGTCATTGCACTTTGAATCGAACACCAACTTTGTATGTTACGTAGGGACACGTAACTTGTGAAAGCCGGGGATGTAGCATCCTGGCATCACGAGTCTAAGACCCTCTCATGATTTACGACCCTTTGTGTGTGTAACAGATGTACGCCCCCTTCTGACCCCGCATGAGCCTCATTCCATGTCTCTGCACTGACACCGCGAGGTGGCTTGCAGACCCCTAACCTTGTCGACAATAAAGGTTATCACAGACATGTTGAGACTTCATGACATATAAGCCCCGTCAAGGCTTATTATGTTACATCATTGAATAGTTTAGGCCAATCAGAAATAGAATATTCCGATAGAAAAAAGCTCAAAGAACGTTCCCATCCAATACAAACACAATTAGGTCTATTGATTTTTCTTATGTTTCTTGATAGAATTATAATTCAGTCTTTTCCCATAGGCAACATGTCACATGTCTTCTAACTCCATACTCAGGGAAACCGTTCGATGTCTGTACGGTTTCTGGAATCCGTATTGGTTGAGGCGGTATCCGTACAGATACCGTTTTTGGAAACGGTGTCTGTAAGGGTGCAAACGATGCCTACATGGTTCAAAATGGTGTCTGTATGGCTTTGAACGGTGTCTGTTCAGTCTGAATTGGTAAATTTTTGAATTCCGTTTGGTCCCATTTTTCCTCTTTTTTTCCATACCGTTTGGTAGGGGGAAAAGATTATGTAGTTGGCTTCTTTACCTATCACACTTCCTCTTCAGCCTATAATCATATTCATAACCTATAATAGCTCTGAATGAGTAATGTTCCCGTCATTCAAAACGTTTCCGTGCAAAAGTGAACATCGATGATTTCATAATAGCTGAGAAGTTCTTTGAAGCTTTGTATGGGTTGACCTTTTGTTGTCTTCTACCTTGAATAATTCATCGTGTTTTTCTTCCAAACGGTGACGTCATCACTCTTTGTTGTTGTATCCTTCTGAAAGTTTCCTCCGAGCGTCTCGTTTTTTTGGTTTTAAGTTAAGAAAAATTTCGCTGCCTTCAATCGTGAATTTTATCAGTTTTGCCTTGCAAACGTTTCTTTTTCTTATTCCATGTTTCTATCAACTTTCAAAAATAAAAGAAAATCAGAAGACTCACTTCATAAAGAATCATCTAGTTTCCGAAGCATATTCCTTCGATGCACTGAAACATTCTTCATTTTTTAGATTTAAAAAATTTCATTATTTTTATCTCACTCACGATCTGGATAGAAATTAACATAATTTTTCAACCTAGATGCCGTATTCTGAAACATTCCAATATTCTGAAGTCTGACTTTGTGTGTATTGTGAGAAGCGTGAAAAAACCCAATTAGGTGAAAATACATTAAATAGAAAAAAATCAAAAATACACGGAACAAAGACTGAAGTAGTATATTTTGAGTTAGTCTTTAAAAAACATGACACTTTTGATGTTTGCCTCAGTCGTCTAGAACAAATGCAAAATGTTTCTGAAGTCGAGCTTTGTATGCTTCCCAAAATTTTCAAAAAACCAAAGATACGTGAAACAAAGACAGAAACAGCTTGAATTGAGTTAAAATGAAGAAATCGGATAATTTTTGATGTTTGTCTCATTCGTCTGAAACAATTGCCATCGTTCACCTCATTCAGTTGTGTTATTCCTGTCAACCTGAATAATTGATCCATCTCGTGTGAATCAAGCTGTGCACACTCAGTCATTCATTCCTTCCTTCCGCCGTCGTCGATCGACCATCCATCCATTTTGTCTGTCCATTAGGCAGCACAGACCGCCATCCACGACAAATTCAGTTAGCCGCATCTCTTTTCACCTCATCCAAACTTTTTCTTTCTCACGTACACACTTCTATGTGATCGGTTTGTGGCGTCTGTGTGCACATTTTAAAAAAATCCATTATACGCCAGGCTTTCAATCTCGCAAAAGAGATAGTTTGTTCATTATCTACCATATCTTTCAACGAAGATTTTAGTTTTGAAAACTTTGAAGTCTTTTCAAAGATTTTTTCAATCAAGATTTTAGTCAAACAAACTTTCATGAGAAATATATTGTATGTAGTCTGTTTGTGACGGCTGTGTGTTTTACTTGGTACAGATAATGGTCTAAATAGCCAGATTTAAGTTATATAGGATGAGAAAACTCAATTTACATCAGTTTTTGGAAGAAAGCTGATCAACCGGCATTATTTTCAAATCAGGAATTCAGTGTTAGACTCCAAAAAAGATTATTCATAAAATCTCTACAAAAACCACTTGAACTCTCCCCAACGTCTTCTAGCACCCTTGTACTAGAAGCAAACTCTGAACTTTCATACTTCTCGAGTTTTGGAAATTTCGTGGTTATACATTATGTACGTGTCATCTACTAGCTAATCTACTTCTTAGCACTTGTTTGAAGCAAAAAAACATGCGATATTAACTTTGTTAGACGTCAATGTCAGAGAGAAAGCTAAGTGACCAGACACTAACTTTTGCGGAGGGTTTTCTGATGTTTGCTTTTTTCTAAATATTTCACTTCCTAATAGAAACATTACTTTCTGACAGGACATTCTCTGATATTGTAAGAGAAACAGAATAAAACATAAACCCTGTTGTTGAGAACACTTTGAGGAATAATTTGAAAAACCGGGGAGATAAGGTTTATTCAAGTTTCAGAACTTTATCGATTTTTGTTCGAAGAAGGTCTGCTTAGAAAATTATTTCTTCTATGTTTATACATATTCTCTGCGATAAATTTTACTTTTAAGATAACTTAAACCTTACTCATTCCTCAAAAAACACCACGATCAAGGGTTGTTAATACTTCCGGCCGAAAAAAGCAGCGCATTCGAAAACCTCAATAGCTTCGCGCGGGCGACCACTTTGGACTACCCAAAATCCCCTTGGATTAGAGTTTTCTTCTTCCTCCATTGTTTTCTTCACAATCCCGCAGAGATCGATCGAGAGGCGAAAGGAAAAAAAAGTTTTGAAGAATAGTCGTCCCTTCACAATAAACATTCAATGAGCCCAACTAACCTTTGCAGCTTTTCGCTTTGAAAGAGAAGGACGTGGAAAGTCGATATTCCCATACCATTCTATTCATGAGCCATTCAATTCACGTTCTGTTATTGACAAAGAATGATCTATTCCGTCTGTTCATGAACCTTTTCAACACCGTATAGGGAGTACCTTTTTGTGATTAAAGACTGTTCTATTTTTCTGGTTCTGAAAATTAAAAAAATTATTACTGTGAGAAAGTTGCGACAGTTGAATACTTTCAAAAATTCTGGGAGTTGATTTTTTAATCCCAGAACCCTAAAACATATATCTGCGAATTTTAGTTCACATACGTTTCAAAGATCATTTTTCCTGACAGTCGATGACAAGAAACGATCAACAAATATCTCCATAATGTTCAATATCACACATATCTAGCAAAAAGTCTGACCGATTTCAAACGCGCGCCAGTCGCATTTTTGTAAAATGAGTACGGTAGGAGTCGGAACTCTCACAACGAACAGTTAGATCTTTTTGGATTTAAATTATTATTCTTACTTTCAGTCCATTAAAATTAGAGACGCATTACTTAAATCGTTCTTGTATTTCAAGGCAAAACTGCTGCGGTACTAACGTGGGAATGACAATGATTCGCCGCGAATCTGTGAGGTCTGACTGGGTTATAGGGTTTTCGACTATGCTGAAAACGATAGAACTGGTTTCAAAAACTGCTATGTCGACCTTATTCTGGAGTTATGGCTCGAAAACGACAGGAAAAGCTAGTGTTGTATACGTGGATCGTCTTTTACGGCCCAAGAGTACCCTTTTTTGATACACAGAAGCGAAAAACAACCTCTCCGTTTAAATCGCTCTCGATTTTGCTTTTTGGGCAAAGAAATTAAATTCTGAAAATTCACAAAAGGAAACGGATTGAATGCAGAAAAATCTATAACACGTACGCAAAACCGAGCAGGGGATATCACTGATATGTTAACAAGGAAATTTCGTGTTGCCGGTGGTCAAGTGGTTAAGCTGTGGAACTGTTACTCTTTTTTGTCTTTTTTTCACTCTGGTTCGAGTCTTTTCTTGACCACTTCACTTTTGCATGTGTTCAGTACTCATCTTTACATTGACGGTATGAAAACTTTTGCCCAGTTTATCTTCTATCACGTTTTATTGTCATTATGTCAAAAAGTTGTTACTAATGATGACTTTGAAAGGTTAGGTGTAATTTTACATTTTCAGAGACTCAAATTTCAAAGAGAAGACGAAAATAAGTTCAGACACGAACGTAAAAAAGAATTCGTCAAGAAAATACTCGAACCAGAGTGAAAAAAAGACAAAAAAGAGTAGCAGTTCCACAGCTTAACCACTTGACCACCGGCAACACGAAATTTCCTTGTTAACATATCAGTGATATCCCCTGCTCGGTTTTGCGTACGTGTTATAGATTTTTCTGCATTCAATTCGTTTCCTTTTGTGAATTTTCAGAATTTCATTTCTTTGCCCAAAAAGCAAAACCGATAGCGATTTGAACGGAGAGGTGGTTTTTTCGCTTCTGTGTATCAAAAAAGGGTACTTTTGGGAGGTAAAAGACGATCCACGTATACAACACTAGCTTTTCCCGTCGTTTTCGAGCCATGACTCCGGAATAAGGTCGACATAGCAGTTTTTGAAACCAGTTCTATCGTTTTCAGCATAGTCGAAAACCCTAGAAGACAGTCAGACCTCACAGATTCTCGGCGAGTGGTTGTCATTCCCACGTAAGTAACCGATTTACGGAGGTCAGACTTTTTTACAGGTAGAGGAAGCTATGTGTATCATCAGGCTGTTTTTGACATATCTAGAATCTTTTGAGCTGAATTTCTCAAAAAGAGATCTCAAATTTACTCTTATTACAAGATTATCCAATTCTTTGCATTCAAACTACCTCGTTCCAGAAAGATTGTTTTTTTTTGACATCATTCTCCCCAAGTCATTCCTTCATTCTTCGGTCCAGCACAAATGATCTCATAATATTCTCTGTCTCATACATTTCTTGCCAACCCTTCATTTTTCATTCAGTCATGTCGATTTCATGTTCTGCAAATAACGCGATTTCGCTGTGGAGCATGTTTTCAGCCGGAAGAACGTCGAAAAGAGTTCCAAAGTCATTTTCCCGGCAACTTCCGGTCGAAAACGTTTAAAAAAGTTCGCCTCAACTAATTTCATTCCTTGCTCAGCCGACTTTTGCCTTTTCCAGTTTACAAAATTCATTTTCAGCCATGCCAGACGACGATGTTCCGGAGAGCCTCGAGGCTATCAACCTCAAGATGAATGCTGTTACTGATGATGTGAGTTATAAGAAATCAGAGAAACGTACTCGTGCCAGTTCGGTAGTTTTACACGATTGACAATTTTTTTCGAAAAACTAAAAAAGAAGATCATTCTAAACACCCCGATCAAACTACTGTTAGAGCGAACGTATTAATAGATGAAAACTGCGAATTTAACGATGAAAATTTCTCTATGGTCCTTACCAGAGCAGTCAATTTTTTTGCATCTTTTTCCCCAGTTTATGGTGACTTTTGCTGGTTGCCACATAAGAAGTTATAATTCTTACTTGAAACAATAAATTAGACAGAAACTATGAGTAGATGTCGGTTACAAAAATGGAAAACTATCGAACTCAAAAAATAAGCAATCACTTCTTGTCAATGCCAACGCATAAAGGGTTGGAGTTATTTCAGCTCCTTGTGTTCTGAAATCAACAAAAAATACGGAATGAGCAGTCTTCAAAAAGGGAAAAACAAAAAAACACAAGTTCAGAATGACGGATACACATTCACTTTTTCACAAAAATTATTTCGTGAATTCAGCTCTGACAAAAATGAGCAGAGTCAAAATCTAGAAAATTTTTGATCAATCGAGATAAATGGGAAGAAAATTTGTAGCTTTGTGGTTCATCCCTTACAGTTCGATTCTACCTCGCACATTCTTGCAATTTCTCCAGATCTAGTCAAGATACCCTGTGTCAAAACACATAAACGAGCCTTAATAGAACAAATTTGCGGCTGGTATTTTTTCAGGCTCATTGTTTTCCAGGTATAAACAACATCCATACAAAACCTATTATGGCTTTGTGTAGCCCCATTCTTGTGTACCTTCCCTCCGAAGAGTCAGCTGTTATTCAACAAACACACCTATGGGTGTATTGTCACTTTTTCACACATTTACGTGCATCTTCTTGTGCAAGAGTTTTACATGTGACTCGTACCAGACATTGCGGAACAGAGATAAGAGGATATAGCCGCATTGCAACCGCTTCGCGAGACCCTTCGCGGAGCGCACTTAACTCATCATTTTGTCCTCGAATATTTTTGCTAATGATTTAACCTAATTTCCTCGTATTCTAATCTTTATAAACGATGCTGATTGTTCCCAAAGTTAGTTTTAACTACTTAAAACATTTTTCCGTTGAGATTTGTGACGATGAAAAACGTTGGTAAATTTAATTTTTTTTAAAACGTTACCAACTAGATTCAGATCTTTTCGGACATATCTCAAGCATAATGCTCAAAGTTCATTTTTCAAAAGCACCTTGAAAGTGAGATGAAGAAATTAAACAGTGAGAAATAACATAATCTGCTGCTACGAAGATCAATTTTCTGAAAACGCAAATCGAGCTGATTTAAGTTATAACGTTAGAAACTCAGAGAACTTGTCTGATCGTTCCTCCTCAATATGATTTTACGCAGTCAATCAATCTAGCTCTCCTTTTCCAAACCTTGTCTCAACAAATGAAACCCGTTCACTACTCATAACATTAAATTTTCCGCGCTCGTGAAATAACCATTGAATTGCCACTATTTTCACATGTACTAGCCGATATCCAGTTTCTCTATTCCCTGAGCTCGTTATTTTGAGAAAAACATGTCCTTCAGCTCTATGAAATCATAGATACAATTTGCTCAACCCAGCTGCGCGACTTTCCACAGGTTCTCATATTTTGGCTCAATGAAGTCATTTAGAAGCGTTGCGGTCAGCCGTTCCACCCATTTCTAGTTCCGTCATGAATGTTGCAAACGGACTTCCTTCGAAACAAGCCAAGAGTGACAAATTTATGACTTTCCAAACTCAAATGCGATTTGGTTGTTTTGCTCGATTCGTTTTTCATTCTACGTTGCTCGGAATGCGGTTGTTTAGTTCTTGGAAATCCGAAAGGAAACTTTCTGTATCACTTCTGAATGATATCGACCAAGAAAGCTCATCGCATCCCCTCCAAGAAATCCGAAAATTTAAAAAGTTCTCTCTCTCTATTTCTCTCTCTCTCTCTCTCTCTCTCTCTCTCTCTCACTCTCTCTCTCTCACTCTCTCTATTTCTCCTTCTCTCTCTCTCTCACTCTCTCTCTCTCTCTCTCTCTCTCTCTCTCTCTCTCTCTCTCTCTCTCTCTCTCTCTCTTTCTCTCTCTCTCTCTCTCTCTCTCTCGTCTTTCTCAACCCTGTCCCAAATCACATGCTCCTGGCTAACGTGTGTTTTTTCAAAACCGTTAAGCCACCGCAACATGCATAGAATACATATTGTGTGGTGGGCAGTGTGTGTCTAATTACATAAAACATACCCCTCTTCGTGTCGTTCAATTCCGATGAGTCCCACTACCACCACCACAGCCAACTTGCCTTTTTCGGCTTCAAACTACTCAATATGCAGTTAGTCTAACGTTTTGTTACTAGTTATTGGTTAACATCATGTAGTGGCGTAGACGAATTGTCGCAAAACTGTTGGATATTTGTTCACATTCTCTGCGGAATCTCTTATGAACGCTAAAATCTGAAAATTGATTAATCTACTCATTGTAGATCTTCTGGAGGACTGGGTGTTCTATTCAGTCAGCTCGAGCTGAAGAGTTGTTTTCAACCTCTAAGCGGAAAAACGTTAAAGTCCATAAGCAGTTCAAATTCGCAAAAACGAGAAGGTGCATCAAGACTTTCCCTACAGTTTGATCTTCTCAATTTTAATTTTACATCTTTAGTTTGTGTAGAAATTAAAAAACTATCCAGTCGTTGCGCCACCCGCGATGTTTTATGAACAATTAATTTTGTTCCTTATGGAAATAGTACTAAAAACGTTGTGATCCGTATCAGTGTTGAGTGCTTCCTCCAGAAAACGTTGCAAGAACACCGCAAATCGAATATGAAATAACTTCTTGATCGTTCAGTCTTGTTTCCACGAATAGGCTTGATGAGGTACACACCTGTTCGGGAACTAAGCAAATTTCTCTTGTCGACGTTTCCGTCTAGAATACAAATGATTCAATTTATCGTGGTGACTTTTGGAGTCACACCTTTTGTGGTGAATAAAACCCAATTCTGAATTCACAGTCTTACAGCAACCTTTTAAACCTAGTTCCTTTTTCCGGGTGAAAAGTTGGCATTTTTCATTACCTTCCTGGAAGAAAAGTCAATTCCTACCTCTCTACAGCGATAGTACATACATTCGCTGAAAGTCAGCTAATCCTACCAAATGTTCACAAAGGTTTCTTGGAAGAGATTCTGAGACCTATTCTTCTCTTTCAGAATACTCGGGAACCAGAAACAAGTAAGACTTGCTGATTTGCGTTACTTGGTTGTTCTGACTCACCTGCACTGAAATACAGTGTTTCTTTATCAAAATGCTTTTTACTCACTCACACATAAAGAAAAAACAGTTACATGTCGTATGTCTCTCTCCGAGAATTATTTCAGTTTTACCACAGAACTCTTTATTTTTACCCAACCGCTAAGAAGAAAATTCTGCTTAGATAGTCCAATAAAGCAAGCTATGCGTGATCTTGGCACATTAGAGCAGAGCCACATGCGAGTCGAGTATGTTCATTGAGTAGATTCAACGTTCTTCGAGTCTTTCACTTTTCACTTATCATTGGAAATTCACTATAGTCTAGGTTACACCCAACAAACTTTACTCCTAATTTGAGGCAGGTCTTCAACTCTATTCAATCTTACCCAAAAACGTTTCTAGAACACCCAACCCGGTTGGAAAAGCTTCCCAATCCACATTTTCATATTGAATTTCATTCATCTTGTTGGCGCTTCCTTTTAACAAATTTATTTGACTCCAGGGTTTCCGCTTTCCGTTAATTTCAGTCTGATCAATCTTACTCCACATCGTTTCCATTAGTCAGGCGGCTTGTGAGAATCTAAGTTTTTTTTACTATTGCATTCTTTACTATAGAGATTTTCGGAATAATAATTTTTGTAACTTACTTACTCTGTTTTGGAATCAAAAATTCTCTCGAGTGGATAATTCTTTGAAGGTTTTTCAATAAGATTCTTTATTATGATCTGGCGGTAATAAATATCTCTATTAAAATCATTAAAAAACATGCATCGGAAATGTTCATTGACATTTTCAAATGTTTTCACATGGAAACAAAATTCTATGAAACTTACAGAAGTTTGTTCCGAAGAGAGAATTAAGTTGAAGTTATAGCGAATTTTCTGAGAACTAAATCGTTGTGCAACAATTATATTTTGTGCAAATCCTTGAAGTCACTCGAAGCCCGACGTATCCAATTTTCTGACGCACAAGTATGAAACATTGGGTGGTTGAAAATGCATTGACAAGTGTCACCATTGAAAGATTCGACGGTTTCTTTTTTCTCTTTCCAGACTCTTTCTCTCTCTTTCTCTTCCCCACCGCAGTGTACACAATGGTCTTCTGACCCGTAGCTCCCAGAAGTATCCGTTTTCACATCTGCCCACAAATTCAGCTATCAAACTTTTTTTCTGGTTACAGAGTGCCAATTTGGTCTTCAACTCTATCCTTCTTTACGGGCACTTGATGGGCCTGGAGGAACCCTATTGTCTGGCATTCTTAAAGTCAATTTTCTTGTTTTTGTCTGAACTGAAAGAAAGAAAGAAAGAGAGAGAGAGAGAGAGAGAGAGAGAGAGAGAGAGAGAGAGAGAGAGAGAAAGAGAGAGAGAGAGAGAGAGAGAGAGAGAGAAAGAGAGAGAGAGAGAAAGAACTCCTTGTTTTTTGAGAGATCTCATGGTAGTAGTTCTCAAAAACTTTGGGTGGACCGGCATTGGACCGTAGATGGGCGACAGTCGTCCCGGACATGTGTCGCCCATTTACGGTATGCCGGTCCACCCAAAGTTTTGGAGAGTTTCTACCAATTGTATGAAACCTTAAAATAGTTGAAAAAAAAAAGTAGGAAGACTTTAGTTAGTAATTGAACGAATTCGAGAAACTTCCCTGCTGAAAAAGTCGAAATTGAACTCGGATTTTTTTCAAATCCCGAAGTCCCGCAAGTTTGCTCTCCGTTCTCTCTATTTCACTTTCATTCAGTCACCTGGCGTCATGGTGAACGACGTGCGCATTCACCCTTCTAATTTCTCCTACTCATGATTTTTCCTATAAATACACACGGACACTTGGTCTTCAAGATGCTTATGTTGGACTGTGTTCCACATGTTTTTGAAAGTTGAAACTACACGAGTAGTCAAGGACACAAGACTCAGTCCAAACTACTGTTTTGGTTTTCTATCTTCATCTTGTCGAAGAAGTTTTTTTCCTATTTTTTCCATTTTTCCTCTTTTTCGAAAATGGAAATTTTTAAAAGTTTGGAAAAAACTGTCTGTTTTCCTTTCCAGAATGAAAGTATTGAAAGTATCAAAATTCTGAAAACAAAAAGCAAACACTTAGTAACTTCTTTAATCCTATCCGTTATATCTTCTGATTTGATTTACAGGATCTCTGATAAACTAGTCAAATTCTGATCTCTCCCACAAACATTTTACGAATCAGTAACATGGCTATACGTATAAAAGTAAATCCTTACAACTCCAAGCTTGTCTACAAAATTCTGAGAATTGCACTGCACTAAACAATCCCAATTCTGTCCACATTCTGTTCATAAACCTATTTGAAAAATATTTCCTCCTCTTCAGTGATACCACCTTCACGGTCTTTCCCTCTCACCTAGCACCTTCTAATCAATAAAACGGGGATGTCGGCGAAGAAGCGAGCAAACCGACATCCCCCAAGGTTGGCTGGGCACGATGACACAATCGACATCAACGGGTTGATCATGCCGGCTGACATGAGCGATGAACTGAAGGGGCTTAATGTTGGCATTGACGAGAAGACTATTGAGGTGTCGTTTATGAGGGGAAAATTGGGAAAGTTGACTGATTTCTAACTCCTTTCTTTACAGTCTTTGGAGTCTACCAGAAGAATGCTTGCTCTGTGCGAGGAGAGTAAGGAAGCTGGTATCAAGACGCTTGTCATGTTGGATGATCAAGGAGGTTAGAGAATGAAAGAGAGAAAGAAAGAAAGAAAGAAAGAGAAGAGAGAGAGAGAGAGAGAGAGAGAGAGAGAGAGAGAGACTGTGTTGATGAGAGAAAAAGAAAACGAAATTTACTCACAACTAATTTGCAGAACAATTGGAAAGATGCGAAGGAGCCTTGGACACTATCAACACCGACATGAAAGAGGCTGAGGATCACCTCAAAGGAATGGAAAAATGCTGCGGACTTTGTGTTCTTCCATGGAACAAGTAAGAATTCAAAGAATAACAGGGAAAATGCTCAACTTTCCAGAAGTGACGACTTCGAGAAGAACTCAGAATACGCGAAAGCCTGGAAGAAAGACGACGATGGAGGCGTCATCTCTGATCAGCCTAGAATAACTGTTGGAGACAACACTATGGGACCACAAGGAGGATATGTTACTAAGTGAGTGAGACATAGAATTGTGATACTGTAAAATACATTATGAAGTACAGTAACACATTTGAGCTACTCAGTCGATACGGAGAACACAGCCCCCATGCGCTTTGATAACGTTACTCCCAAAAGGGAAGAACTGCGATAAATCATCATCTTCTTCATCATGAGTTAATGTCTTCCTTCCAGGATCACCAACGACGCGCGAGAAGATGAAATGGACGAAAACATTCAACAAGTGTCTACTATGGTCGGAAATTTGAGAAACATGGCTATTGATATGAGTACTGAAGTATCTAACCAGGAATAGACAACTTGATCGCATCCATGATAAGGTGAGGAGAAAGAGAGAAGAGAAGAGAGAGAGAGAGAGAGATGAGAGAGAGAGAGAGAGAGAGAGAGAGAGAGAGAGAGAGAGAGAGAGAGAGAGAGAGAGAGAGAGAGAGAGAGAGAGAGAGAGAGAGAGAGAGAGATAGAGGGAGAGAGAGAGAGAGATAGAGAGAGAGAGAGGGAGAGAGAGGGAGGGAGAGAGAGAGGGAGGAGAGAGAGAGAGAGAGAGAGAGAGATGAGAGAGAGAGAGAGAGAGAGGAGAGAGAGAGAGAGAGGAGAGAGGGAGGGAGGGAGGGAGAGAGAGTGAGGAAGAGAGAGGAGAGAGAGAGAGAGAGATGAGAGGAGAGAGAGAGAGAGAGAGAGAGAGAGAGAGAGAGAGAGAACAACGCAAAATTTCCAGGCCCAATCCAACGAGGTCCGTGTCGAGTCGGCCAACAAGAGGGCAAAGAACCTGATCACCAAGTAGACACAAAGTCGCCACAAATGTATTGCCTAACACAATCGACCTAGATGCCACCCCACCACCCGTTCCCAAGATGCAATATACCGACTGCGGAGTTCTGATCTCATTTTTCTTTAGACAACACATGTATAACGCCTGACCACACAAAATCGCCGTACTGATTTTTTTCGATAAATGATTTTGG
>OZ022250.1:3439976-3457476 GCA_963978915.1 Caenorhabditis parvicauda | reverse complement strand
CTATTCTTACATTTTTTCTAGACTAATTTAGTATTCTAACGAGAATATGAAAGACAATCTTGAACAACATCGTACAGTTAAAATAGTGAAAAAAATTAATTGAATTGAAATTAAGTATAGAAGTGAAAAAATGATTTACCTAATTAAGTATATTTTAATTTTATTTTTCTTTAGATAATTGTGAGATCTCAAGAGTAAAATGTAATCATTTAAAAAAAAAATCCCAACGCCAAATGGACAAAAAAGTTTAAACGCTCAGGAAGTTTCAAGAAGTCAAAAAAGTAAAAATCGGATATCACGACATAATTACCCATCGATATCAATAAGACCCAACATTATTAAATGAGATGACTGAAACACTAAATTATGAAACACATTGAATTTCAACATCAAACACAAACCTTGTCAAAGTAACTCGTGTCCGTTTCGCTCTTGACGTTTGGCTTGTATGGTGGTTCGACCTCCTTGCGGAACATCGCTCCCCAATCGACCATTTTGAAGAACTCGTGACAGGTCAGTTCAAGGGCATCGTCTGGCCCAGCTCCGATTCTGAAGTTGTTTTCTTAAAATTCTATTTTTTTTTAATGTATTGTCAAGTTCAAAATACCTTTTTCAGGCTCTCAAACCTCATTTTTACGACAAATTCATACTTTTAATCCATTTCTCGAATTTTCAACACTGTAATTTGAAGAAAAAAACCTCCTAGTGGGATCCTTCTCGAGCAACTTAGCGAGCAGGTCCCTGGCTTCTGGGCTCAGCTTAGTTGGAAATCTCAGACTGGAGTGTCGGATCAGATCAAACAGTTTTACGTGGTCCTGGAAGTTTACTTTGAAAGAAATAGTGATAACTGTATTCTTTTATAGTGATAATTATTTTATAGGAAAATAGTGATAACTGAATTCGAAATTTTTCAGAGAACGTCGGAAATGTGTGCATTTGTTATACATATCAATTAGCGGGATGATATTTCGACAAAAAACTGAATCATTTCACTTGGGGAAGTACATTGAATTATGTAGTTTCAGCAAAAAAAATATTTCTAAAATTCACCTTGGAGAAGAAAGGAAGGCGTCCACAAATCATTTCGTACATGACAACCCCAACTCCCCACCAATCGACAGATCTGCTATAGTCGTTGTCTTCGAGAACCTAAAATAATTTACTAAGTTTATTTTCGAATTTGATTGAAAATTCAGTTTTGAACTAAATTTTGATGTTTACAACAATTTCAATAAAGAAATCTATAAAGTAAAATTGGAAAAAAAGGTTCTATTTCAATCCTGTGAAATTTTCCACTCATTTCCATTTAAAATTCTCGTTAAAATTATTTTTTGAAAACAACCCATGGTTGTTTGATTGATTTCACTGATCTAGAGATGAAAATATTGCGAGAATCCTAATTTTGCGCAAAAATTCAACTTTAAAAAATATTTTTTCAGTTATCCATAATTTCGATCAAAACCTCACCTCAGGAGCCAGATATTCCGGAGTCCCACAGAAAGTGCTCGTCTTGTCTCCAAAACTGATTTCTTCTTTACACAAACCAAAGTCGGCGATTTTAATGTGACCATCTCGGTCGAGCAACAAATTTTCCAGCTGAACAATAGTTTCTAATAATATTCTCATTTTACAGAGGACTTGGGAGAAATTTGAGGAGCATTCAAATCGCATCAAAACACTTTTGCACAACCATTATTTTCATGAATTGATCAAACTATATTTCCTCAACTTCTAAACATCGAATCAGAATAGTCTGAAAGGCACCCGATATGTAAAGTTAAGAATTAATTCCGACCAGAGGCCACCGCGTAGCTCGATTTTTCTGAGTGATGATTCCTCAACTAGACCAATTAGTTCTACAAAAGAGAGGCGACTGCCAGTTAAATTTCGTTCCTAATAAGCATGTAAGCACTACGTGGTCCTGGCGATACCTTCAAGTCTCTGTAGACAATGTTGTGCGAATGCAGGTATCCAACAGCCAGGACAATTTCTGACGCGTAGAATCGGGCACGTGGCTCGCTGAAGCCTTCCTTGCGCATTTGCACCTCACGATTCAGGTGGTAGTAAAGGTCTCCGCCAATCGCAAACTCCATCACGAAGCAGAGACGATCGTTGGTTTGGAACGAGTAGGTCAACTCCTGCAGAATGACTTCTAATCTTTCACACACATGTAAGATAACTACTTTGCCAAGCGCAATATTTGCCGCACACGGGCGTTCAATGTAAACTTCTCGAGTAACTTGATCTCAAAATCATACAAAACCGGAAAATTATTTTCAAAACCGTTATTCATAGAATTCTGGTAGTTTTTCTATGAAAAAGGCGAAAATAAACGTTGAAAAAAAGAGCGAGAATAACCGAGTCCATATATTTTCATACTTGTTTCTGAAATCAGCTTATTCTAGTCAAGTTGTGAAGTACTATGATTTTCCGATTTTGCATAATCAAACTGCTTTAGCGTCAGAATCATAGTTCAAGTTACCCAAAATAAATCCACTTTCCGAATGTTAAAAAAAATAATCGCGCTAACCTACACTAGCCGAACCAAAATCTGCGACAACAACAACTTAGGGATCAAGGATCGGCAAGTGTGTCAACATGTTGTGATATTTGAGTTGTGGAAAACAGATAGAATACCGTATACGTGAATTTGATACAGTACACTTTGACACACCTGCTCGATCCACATCTTTGACTATCAAGTAGTTACAAGCATTCTGCGATAGAGAAAGGAGATAGAAGTACATGATAATGGACCACACTTGACAGATTTACTAGCTAGCTGACTACCACATGTATCGAGAGTTGTCAGTTTTGTGTTATTCAACACCTAAACTGACTTCCCACTATACTTTCGTTACAGGTGTTCGTGATCAAGTCATTCTACAGTCGACCAACACTCAATTGCATACAACTTGGTAGGAGTGGAAGTAGGGTTGAGCAATAGTGCAGAAGAGCTTCGAGCATCGAATATAATATCAAACTCTGATCGTAACATTTTGCGCCTTTTTACTTCTTGCAAAGTCTTTAACATCACGGCACTCTGATAACAGCAATAAATATAATACAAGTGTTATTTTTGAAAACTTTTCACCAAAATGAAAACAATTTGTCGCGTTTTGTGATAATGAAGGAACATCGAGACTCAACGGGATTTGAGTGTCATTACAATGTTCCAAGAAAAAAGATTGAATTAGACTTTTCAGAGTTGTAGAATCGATACTTTTTGTTGGCAGAGTAGGGCTCTAAATTTCTATTTTCGAAAATATTACATTTTTTCTATTCTTCCAGTTTTCCGATGCTCGAATCTTCACACAACTACCATTCAGCCCATAGTCCATTTCCTATTCAGAAGTGTGCTTTCAAAAACTCGTACTTTTTGTAATTGTGCATTGTTTTTGTTGAAATGAGCTCCTCCTCAAACTTCCTCCGTTGTCTTCTTCTATTATCACCTTCATGTCTCTATAGACAATCTCGAGTTGATGGAGGTATCCAAGAGCCAGGACAATTTCCGATATGTAAAACCGGGTCCGTTCTTCCGTGAAACATTTACACTTGTTGAGATGGGTAAAAATTTCGCCACCGTTCGCGAATTCCATCACAAAGCACAGGTGGTAGGGCGTTTGGAAACTGTACTTTAACAGCTGCAAAATTTTCTATGTACTACTAGATTGGACAAGTGAATCAGTGATTTTGAGTGTTATGTAGGTAAAACTGACAATTAGTGGTTAGAAAATACAAATTCTATTTCGAAACCTCCGTAAAAAAACCTAGATTGCGGGTATTTTTCCAATTTTCAAAGCACTTGATGACTTATTAAATTTTCAAAAATAATATTTAAAATGTTTAACATCAACCATGTGAAAATAAGATAATTACTTTCCATTTCTTCTAAACTCTTAATTTCTCGTCAGTGAAATCAAAACACACCATTTCTTTTGTTATTTCGGGGAAATGGTGAATTTTTCGGAATTTGCAAAAAAAAATCAAAGCAAAACTTTTTTCTCATTACGTGTCACACTGGGCCCCAAAACACATCACTTCTGTTTTCGATCGAAAACAACGAAGGTTTACTAAAAACACTCTTGTTTTTCGGGTTGAGAGTGCGCTTCGGTAAGGGAAGCGTCAACAAATAGTTCACATTTCGATTTTTGATTGGAAAAAAATCTCTTGCAACTACAGAATCGTACAGTGCTGTGCGATAAAGAGACAACAGTAAGCGTGATATATCGTGCAATGTGCTCGTTTTTTGTGATAAAGTTATCAGGTTATAATTATGTTTTCTCAGACAAATACTCTGTGAAAACAATAACATTGAATTGTGAACGAACGCAAAACGACATGGAAAAAACGACAAAGCGAGTCGAAAAAATCATGATTTCAAAAAATATCGGCGAACGACGAACTTTTCAAAAATCTCAAAAACAGTTTTTCTAATTCGTCATTTCGTCTTCGGAAACCAAAACGCACACAAAACATGAAATAATCAGAAACACTCACCGTCAAAAATGGATGCTTGCATCTTTGAAGTACTCTGTTCTCCGTGAGTGTATGAGTAACTTCTTCCTGAATGGTTTTCCTAGAATGTTTAAAAAGTACTAAATACTCACTCGGTCAATAATTACTTCTTTTCTTAGAATCTTGATTGCGTACAACTTCTGGGTCCTCTTTTCAGAGCAGAGAATAACCTTTCCGAAGGTTCCTTTGCCGAGAACTTTGAGGAAATCAAAGTCGTCCATTGTCTGAAATAAAACGAAAATAATCAAATTCAAAACTATCACAGACCCGCCACATACGGCATAATCTGCCGACCCTCACGGCATCAAATTTGCTTGATTAAATGCTTAATTTCGGTATCCAAGACTTGGTTCTTCACAAAAGTTGTTCTCCCAACCTAACCTAAGCTTATTATAAAAGGTAATCACTTTTGGTTGTAGACTGCAAATTGAGAATAATTCATGATACAGGCGTGATGGTCGGCAGATTATGGCGTCTCCTGCGGACTCAACTATCACAACACAAGAATCAGAAACTCACAATTTTATCTCTTCTAGCAGCTTCTGACGTATCCGCGATACTGATCATAGAAGACCGAACTTCCGTTGGACCTGGGGCAACGCCATTCTGATTTTGAGGTTGACCGATGATCGCATGAGCAGCACCAGAAAAATCCTGATTTTCTGGGATGTTCTGGCCTTGGCCGATGGACATCTTCAAAATTACACTTTATCAAGTTGGGTTTTTCAAAATTACCGTGTCCATGAAGTTCTCATTTGCTTTGGCTTCAGATCGGTAACGATTGGCAATGTTCTCTATGGCGACACACCATCTTTGTCGGTCCTAAAATCGTGAAATATTTTCAATTTTTACATTGAACTAATTACCTCAGGGGTATCTGCATAGAAGTTTCTCTCAATGACAGTAGTCCATTGAAGACACCGAATCTTGAAGCTGTTCCTTGGCTTATCACTGATGATCGTCTACAAGAAAACGTTCATTTCGACTTAAAAACTCAAAATACCTGAGCGTCACGAATCATAAAGTCGTTCAGCGGGAGCGGCAACGGACCCTCTTTCGGTTTTGTTCGATAACCGAGAAGTGCACCATCATGGAATAATATGAAGTATCTGAAAATACGGATGAAAACTAAATAGAGAGAAATATATTACCGAACTCGCCAATTTTTTATATGCTCTCCTTTTTTGTGCAGTGATCCTTCTACCACAATGTCTTCTCGGCTTCGAGCCTTGTGTGAGAGACTTGTCATAGACATGGTGAAGTCTCTTCAAGAATCGTGATTGAGAGAGAAGAAAGAAGTTGAAAAAAAGAAGAGAGGATGTGGAAACGGAAATTGAAAACAACGAAAACGATCATCCAACTTACGTTATTTTGACAAAATTCGAAAAACATTCGCGTTTCGTTTTCGTCGATTTTCAATTTATTCTTTCGATGGAAGAACGAGAATACGATGGAGAACCGTACAAAAATGACTGAGTTCAGACCATGAATAATGAATATGCTCGAAAGAGAAAAATAATCATTGTTCCAGTCAGCTAATCTCTTGTAGAGTGGGAAAATAAGCTTATTAGGACGGTTTCCGGAGGAATTCTCGGATTATCTCAATCTCATGATGTGGATGAATCTTGGTTGTTGAGTGGTTGTGAGGAAAATCAATAATTCCTATCAGAAAAACCTATTTTCTACTTTTTTCGCTCAAAACAACGATCAGATGATAATAAAACGCGCGAGGAGAGAGAAACAGCAAATGAGAGACAGTCTGAAGGTGTGATATTGAAGAGAGACGTCAGACGACGAGCCTGTCGGCTGGCCCTTGTTTACCACAATGTACTATGACCAGCAGGCACAGAGAGGTTAGTCGGAGAAAGTGCACAGATTCCACGAGAGACGGAGAGAAAGAGAGTAACGAGAGATGATGGCAGAGATGTGAAAGTACAGTGAGAGTGTCATCTAAGGACGTGGACATTTGACGAGACCGGCCCTGTGTTTGCTATAGTAGCAAACTATACGAAGAAGAAAATGGAGACGGTTGGATTAGTTGAATCGAGGAGATTATCAGACATGCGTGTGTGTCTCACACACATCTACCGTAGTCACCTGGATTATCCAGCAGATTTGGTTGCCGTAAGCGAGAAATGTGACGAGATTTGTCGCGATAGTCAACAAGAATCAATTTTATCTGATTGCTTTTGAGAGTCGATGCGGTTTTGTCTGTGTATACAGAGAGATACTCACTATATAGCTGTGGGATGACGAACTATACGTATGGTAACTCGAAGATATCGATTTTTCCCTACTCAGGGAATTCTTCAATAATAATAACTCTATTCCTTGAAAATAAAGTTCATAAGCTTCGTGACGACCAGCAATAGCCGCCATGAGCACGGATAATGACCGTGGGAACCGTAGGAGAACCTTTTAAAAAACTTGTGGAATTGTCATAGGTAATTACCGGTAATAATATTATATGTCCTATTTGGCTTTTCTACTTATGCACTGCAATTCTAAGTTTAAAGTGATCGTAATCGAGCACTACTGATAGGCTTTTTAAAGACTATTCCAAGCTAGGGATAAATGATAAAACCTTCCCACTACTCATATAAAATGGGTTGAATTTGGGTAGGGATGCGGCTTTAACACTATTCAAACGACCAAAACTGTGGGAACTGTGTTATAAAGTTACATGCTTTTTTCAAATCTTAAAATCAGTTGAGAGTGTGCATTGATATTCGAACGATAAGAAAAAAAAGATCTGTCGAAATTTCAGTAGACACACGATGAATAACACTACATCGAAACTACCAACTAGCAATTGGAATCACAAATTCGTAAGAGTGTTAGAGTTTCTTCAAGGTTGATGCTTGGTCGGGTTAATGAAATTCAGCAAATCAAGCATTCATCACATTGCCTCATAGAGGTAATTTCAGCGAAGATTGAAAAATTCAAATAAACTTGAATGAAGGGGTTTTAAGACTATATTTGTTGCGTACAAATCGTTTTCATCAGTGTAAACAACAAACCTTCGAAGTAGTAAAATCCAGCTTTATTCAGAAAAGTTGTGGAACGTGAAGTGAAGGCAACTCGTGGTACACACGAGGTCATTTCTCTTATGTGAAGCTTGAATTACAAAATGGCAAAACGGTCACGTTGTGGACACGTTTGAATTTAAAACAATTTTCTAAAGTACCGTAACACAAGTCTTCGATTTCTTAACACACGTCAAAATTTTATTCTTCAATGATAGAACATATGGTAGAATTCTTATCTCAACAAAAACTGACACTTTGAAGTTGAATGAAGACCGGCACAGATGGTCTTCTCACTTTTCTCTGTTGTTCGCTTCGCGCGCCCGGAATTGTGTAGGTTTTGTTGTTGACGACCCCTGCCATTCCACGAAGAGAGAAAGAAGGAGAGAGACAGAGCTTGAGTGGTTGTTTTCAGGCTCTAAGTTTACCGCCAAATAGTACAAGATAATAATGGAAAGTTTATTCACGCACTTTCTTCTTTAAGGGATCCTTCTGCTTCTGACAGAAATTCTGAAAATGATTGATTTAGTGATCGATTAGAAGTTTTCCTATGATGTTTCACATAAGTCAACTTGAAATTGGAAAATTTAAATTTCAATTGTTCGCATCAAAAATCCCTGTGTGGCGTGGTGGCTCTACAACAGGGCAGGAGTTCGATTTGTGTCCTAGCCCAAGTACTTATTTCTAAAACGGAAACGATATTTCAAAGAGATAAGTCTCATGAATTGTGCATACTCTCAGTACCTGGTACTGCCACGAGGAGACGCAGACACCAGCAGTGTTTTATTTTTGTTAGAAGTGAAACTTTTACACTCAGTGGGTGAAGAAAAACCGGGTAGGTATTTGTATTGAAGGTTGTCCTGTGATGATACATAGACACACACATGGAAAAAGCTTAACGTAATCATTTTGAAACTTTAAAAAAACACGATTTCAAGAAACAAAAAGTGAGACACAACTTTTCAAGGATGTCCTGAAATAACACTCAAGCTCACTTTCAACCTCCACAAGTCGTATTTTGTGGACCCTAGCTCGACACTGAAACCTGACTGCGGCTGAGAAACCTCGAAATGGAGCGTTCATGCGTACTACTCTTTGCTCTTCGCAGTTGTATCTCTGAAAATTTGGGTTGAAATTTTTACGCTCCTAAACTTCTGTAGTGACTTTTCAGTGATGTTTGTAAAAAGAGAATAAGAATGTTCTACCTCCCACAGAAGCTGTAAACGTACTAACGTTCATAATTCTCAAACTCTAGAGTTATCATCAATTTTCTTCAGTATAAACCCCTATAGCATCTTATGATTGATGTGAAACTGTGAGATTCTAGGAAAGAGACTCCGCTGAACTCGAACATGAAAATTAACGCTGCAAGTTTCAGAAAATAACATTGAATTTTTACTTTTCAATTTTTTAGTACCATACTAAGTTAGGCACTTCATAAACTTTAAAACCATGAGAATAGACTCATAGGAAATAGTTTCACAGACTCATGACCTAATTTAACTACATAACCCAATCATTACCGTCTTGATTCGAATCTGCAGTGCCTTTTGTGCTTCGAACATCTTCAACGGCGGCTCCTGGGCCGTCCTGCAGTCTACAGGATCGTTCAAGGACTCCATCGAAACTGGAAAATCTAGTTTTCAAAATTTTTCTTTCCAACTCACCACAGATAGCAGTTGAAGCGGAGGACATTTGAGAATTACATAGGAACTTCACGCAGGAATTTATTTTTTTTTCTGATTTCAGTTGTTTGACTCAAGTTACAGTTTATAGTCTACTCTTTTCCTCGTTAGGTAACTATCATCTGGAAAACTAGGAATGGAGATAGAAAGTTTAGAACTCTTCTTGACATATCAAGTTTTTCCAAAAATTTCAAAATACAGAAAAAGAAAGGATTCCACTTAAAAATGATCTTTTTTATTTCATAAAAAAATCTCATAAAACTCAGATTGTAGTACCTTGTTCGCCGTTTTCACTAGAACTGGACGTTTTCATATCATGAACTTTTCCGAATCTCTCGTCAGAACCATGAGAAATTGTCAATCCATGCATTGAGTTCACAGGTACAGTAATCTGTGTTAACTGTACATAATATCCACCATTTACGTTTTTTTTAGAACTGCAGTGGTTCCCCAATGTCATCGAAAAGCTTTATTCTGTTCGTGTAGACGCTTTTGTTGTTCAGTTTCAATGATACTTTTGTTACCTATTATTAGTCAGTTTCTCAGATGGAAAAAGTTGAATTGAGTAATTGACAATGGGTTGGTGTTTGAACAATGAAGGGTTGATTCAGAGTAGTATCACATGGTTTCATTTCTTTTATTTTTTCAACTACATATTCTTGGAATTGGGTAAAACCGACTGACCTCATTAAAATCTTATAAGAGTTGACCCCGCGACGAGTCGTACAAAATTGTCTCTGACAGTCTCAATCCTTCAACTGCGGAAATTGTGAATCATCACAAATCGTTGACTTCCCGTTCTCTCGATAAGTATGTGTAGTTCTCAAGAATATATACAAAATCGGTCTCAATTTCACATTTTAATATTTTTTGAGATACTTTGATACATCATTTTTTGAATTCAAAACATGGTGGATCTGACTTTAGCTGGAAACAATTTTTTTTCCGAAAACACCCGAATTTCAACATTTAGAAGAAAAAAGACACCCCAGGTGGAAAATTGTTATAGCACATGTTCCCAATCCCTATGAGAGGCTCAGTTGTTCTCCGGGGTTTTAAACCATCACTCGTGACTCCCGTTTCTTTGGATACTTGATCACTCCAGTTGAAATTCGACAAACCAGTTCCGAGCAAGGGCGTTTTGTTAATCCACATGACTATAGCCAATCCTAATCCATTTCACAGAACCGTTCGTTTTTAAGCGGCCAGAGCTGAATGTTTCGTGTTCCGTTCTGTCAGAGATGGTCGTCTCTCTCTATCTCTCTCTCTCTCTCTCCCTCTCTTTCTCTCTCTCCCTCTCTTTCTCTCTCTCTCTCTCTCTCTCTCTCTCTTTCTCTCTCTCTCTCTCTCTCTCTCTCTCTCTCTCTCTCTCTCTCTCTCTCTCTTCTCTCTCTTTCTCTCTCTCTCTCTCTCTCTCTCTCTCTCTCTCTCTTTCTCTCTCTCTCTCTCTCTCTCTCTCTCTCTCTCTCTCTCTCTCTCTCTCTCTCTCTCTCCCTCTCTTAAGTGTTTTTCACACGATAAACAGAACTCAACTAGACGACATAAACATTTTATGACTAACGTTCCAGAACAGTCCATTATGCATCTATACGTCGACGATGATGTCACATAACAAAACCTTCTCTAAACATTCCTAAAATATTTATTTTGTTTACAAACATGTCTCATGAGACAGAAATGTGATATGTTAATGGAAACGTCTTCGTAAGAAGGAATAATAGAAAGTACTGAAACTGAATTTGACAATAATGAAAATCGTATTATTTCCTTTAATCGGTGAAGTTTTTTTTAAATCTCTGGCTAGACGGGAAAAATCAAATTCCATAGATCCAGACAGGACTGGGCATATCGCCAGTCATTGGCTATCCTCCTTCGTTAGCCAATTGCATTGGCGAGCGATTGGCTATTCAAATGGCGAAACTCAGTCATCTGAACGACACCATCTTCAACGTCGAGAAGGCTCAGACAGCGCAACTCCAGGCGCTCGCCAATTTAATAGCCAATCGCTCGCCAATGCAGTTGGCTACCGAGAAGAGGATAGCCAATCGGTAGCCAATGATTGGCGATTTGCCCATCCGTAGATCCAGACACGGAACACACCAGTGTTCGCGAGCTTTGACGTTCACCCGACTTGTTTTTTGATTCACTCAGCCAACTAGTGTATAGCTTCGTTGTTTGGTGAAATAGACACGCGTCGTGTCAGAGCAGTTGCCCTATGTTTATATCACTCGAGGCCATGTGTCAGACAACATATGCCGTTGGTTTCTCTTCATTCCCCTCCCAAAACCCTTTTTATACCCCGCTCAATCGACTAGATTCTTCAGAATGATGTCCACCAGCTTCTACTTCATGATCCTTTGCCTCGTCGCTCTTATGGCGATGACCAGCGCTGACCTGTCCTGCACATGGGAGTACATCTGCAAGTCCGTCACCTGCAGAGTAAGTCAATTTTCTGGTACCGTCAATAATTTTTAATTCAGAACTGCCTCGTCGCCACGTGTATCACCGGAGACTGCGTCTGCACTGGATGTTAAGTCCTTTTAATCGAATGGAATAATAAACATTCTACATGAACCGTTGAATATTGATCATGCTGGAATAGTACTTGTTCCTTTTAGCCCCAAGCCTTCAGACAATTCAAAATCAATTTCTATTGGACAAAGGAACAGTTTTTTGAAGGTCGCGTTACTCAAATGAATATTGAAAAAAATAGACAGGATCACCTCCGCTCTGAATCTTTAAAGAAATCTTATTATTCTTGGCAGCTTTTTTTTGAAACTCCATTCCCAGAGAAACCAAAGTCCTTCAGACTTTCATAAAACGTCAGAGTTGCTTGTACAGATCACCACATAGGTTTTCATAATTCTCAACTGGATCTCCAAGTTCCATATTTTGGTTGAGCTTTCTCCTGTCAGCTACTAAAAACTCGGAATGCACTTTTCCTCTCCAAATATCATTGATTGCGTTCTGTTTCACGATTCTTGAAGTAGTCCACATACTAACATTAAGCCCGTAAGGTTTTGCTTGTAGAAGTTCTGGGTCAGTGTGTTTGACTTCTGTAAAATAATGTATCAGAAGCATCTGGTACGTGCTTTTCGTCCTGAAGATGCCCATATGGTTAGTCTTAAGGTTAAAAGTACCGTAGTTCTGTAGAATCACACCATGTCACGTTGTCACCCTTGCCTTTTGGTGGGAAGTTCTCGACCATCTTGATTCGGACAGTTCTAACTCTCCCTACGTCCATTAGTTGTCTATAGATGGAATCACCCTGAAAGAGTGAGCTTGTTGAAATTCAATGTTAGTGATATTACCTCTGTAGAGTGCATCATGTCGTAAGCACCGAGAACATGCTTTCCTTGAAGACTAGACTTGTGAGCCGCAGTAGATAGTACTTCACGAGCGTTCAGAATCAGTCTAGACCAGGCTTCAAACGTTGACATTGGGAGGTCGAGGGCCGTTTGATAGAAAAGTCATCAATATAATTATTCAAAACTTACTGTATCTCAGCTGAACTTCCTGATTCCGAAAGTCCTATATCACATCAAACCACACTCTATTTGATTTCTTTAGTCTTTTACGAGTAAATGTGACCATTCCTCGTGACTATTCAGCCGACCAAAACATGAAGCCTAATCAGTTGCGATTTCTGAATTTCAAGCTTCCGGAAATGTTTTATCAGTAATAAAATTTCTAACAATAGAAATCAAACATCAGTGCTCAGGTCCAGACTGTTGTTGAATCGATGAATGGGACTTTAAAAATAATTTTGAAAATTCAAAAATTCAAACTTGGGTCAAAAATAATTATTTTTTGTTTAAATATTTCCATATAGGATGGAGCAAATTTGTGACTATTTGGTGGGCGCTACTATTCGGTCACAATAAGATCACTATATTCAACTGGAACGAATTTCATACTGAAACCATTTTTGTATAATATTTTTGTAAGTAAAAATGTTTTGTCTAACCTGTTTTTTCTAATGACGAAAGACAATCACGAAAGAAAAAAGTTAAAAAAAAAACAATTGTCTTTTGTAGTTTAATGGTTGTAGTCACTTTTCACTGATAATGTGTTGGTGCGCATTATCATGAAGACAAAATCCGTCAACAATGCAGTCACGTATCTGCCACAAACAAGGCACATTTTTATTTAGGGTGGATCTCCAAGATCTCGTGACCACCGGTCATAGTTCATTCCTATTAGGATCATAAAATAGACTCTAGAATAATTTTGTTCTTATCAGTAAACTTTCTATCTTTCGATAGCTACTGACGTACATAGGCACTGACGTAGATAGCTTGACAGATCTGCGGGAAAAAAGTGAACATTGGTTGGAGAGTTATTATTATCTTGGATAGTTTTTTATATGGAATCATGTGGACTTCGGAATTTTAAAATCGCGTGATTGAATACTGTCGCAGAGAAAAAAAAAAGAGAGAGAGAGAGAGAGAGAGAGAGAGAGAGAGAGAGAGAGAGAGAGAGAGAGAGAGAGAGAGAGAGAGCGAGAGAGAGAGAGAGAGAGAGAAAAGGGGCAAGTATAAAACATACCAAACGGTAAGCTTGAAACATCTGGAGACAGAGTAATTCTATTTTTATATCAGAGATAGAAAGACTACAACGCACGATGAACAAGATGTGTGAAGATGCAGACGTCGACTCTGGTGATTTTGTTATTCCGAAGCGTATCACGGAACGGAAGCTAGCGTGGGCAGGTCACGTTGCTCGACAACCGCCTACCCGATGGTCTAGAAAAATCACTGAGTGGACACCCTTGGGTCAGAAAAGGAAAGCAGGTAGACCTCCTCTGAGATGGAGCGACGACATCGTCAAAGCGAGAGATGATTTTCTTCACATCCGCTCCATGTCTGGTCAGAGAAGACGTGCTGGTTCTGTGGTGAGAAAGACTCCGTGGTCTACGTTGGCAAACGACCGTTCAACCTGAAAGTTTCTGATCCACGCCGTCACATGACAACGCGAACAATGGATCTCTGAAGTATCTGAAGTAAGTACAGTATGTTTTTTTTTCATTTTTCGTGTTCCAAACACAGAACAACCAAAAAACTCATCCTTACTTCTCTCGAGAAAGATGATCGGGGCAGTTACTTTATCACACAGGTTGGTGATACGGTTTTCCCATTTTTTGTTTGTTGTTACAGTGATAACAAAGTTTTTCTCGAATGAAAAAACTCAGTCGAATCTTTGACCGGAGGATAAATCAACCAGCTGTTCCAATCCGAATGGTTCCATTGAAAACAAAATTGAACTCGATCGCATGTTTTGACTACTGAGTATTCAAGCATGGCAATAGCTACTCCCTACCTGATAAGATTACAATTAATTTCTAATCAGCGTCAAAATCTTTAAAAGCAGGCAGAACATGGTCTCCAATCTCTTGACTTATCAGTCTATTCATTTTTCCCCTCACATGGCCTTTGCTACTAGTCAATCTTCCAATTCAGAAGTGAAAGATCCGAAGAGATGGAGTTTTTACAAGGCAAGTTTCTTATTAATTGTTTTTTTTTGTAATTTGATTGTGGTATGGTCTAAGAAAGTTTAAGTCAGAGGTACACAATTTAAATTCGAAAAAAAAGTTCCAAAAAGTACTGAAAATTGAGTGAAGTAACAGAAATATCCTACAGAGTATTTTTCAAAATCAACTATCCTTCGAATTTTCTATTTTTCAAAATAAGAAGAGTGATTTTTTTTTTCGAACACGTATGCACTTGAAAAAATTCTCCAAGATCAGAGTTTCTAGTCGATACTTCTTTGAAATCTGGATTACTTTTTTCTTAAATAAAGAGTGTACCTTCAATCACTGCAAACAAAACCAAAAATAACATTTTTGAAACAAGAATATCAATAACACTATCATATTTTTGGAAGAACAAACAGTGTCATAGAACGATAAACTCAACATAAAACCGAACACAAAAACTTTATGATTTTTCAGTCAATATGTCTTCTCGTCTTTCCTTTTGCGATTCTGGCCATCGTGTCGCAGATGATATCGAAATCAGAAGAGCAGTTGCGGCAAGAGAAAGAATGCTTTGAGACGTGCTCGTGAGTGTTTAACAATATAAAATTTTATCCAAAAATAATTATTTAAAACTGTAGTTATCAGCATTAATGACAAATTCTGAACACAAAGAATGATTTGTGTTTTATGTCAAACAAGTCACGAAAGAATTTGTCCTGGAAAAATGAGTAGCTGAACTGGCACATTTCTGTTCCTTTTCGATTTATCAGTACAAAGGTTAGCGTTTGACTGAGTTTATGGGTGGAAGAAATCAGCAGTGAAAAAAATCTTCAGAATAAGAATAGTAGAAACGATACCATCAAACGTCTCGTTCGGTGATGTCGACCTCCCAATGTCAACGTTCGAAGCTTGGTCTAGACTGATTCTGAACGCTCGTGAAGAACTATCTATTGCTGCTTACAAGTCTAGTCTTCAAGGAAAGCATGTTCTCGGTGCTTATGATATGATGCACTCTACAGAGGTAATATCACTAGCATAAAATTTCAACAAGCTCACTCTTTCAGGGTGATTCCATCTATAGACAACTAATGGACGTAGGGAGAGTTGGAAATGTCCGAATCAAGATGGTCGAGAACTTCCCACCAAAAGACAAGGGTGACAACGCTGATGGTGTGATTCTACAGAACTACGGTACTTTTAACCTTAAGACTAATCATATGGGCTTCTTCAGGACTCGTTAACCGACAATCAATCGATATTAGCAACTACATGGGACGAGGAAAGATGCACTCGAAGTTTCTGATTGCTGACAAGAGAAACTTCTACCTTGGATCTGCAAATCTCGACTGGAGGTCGCTCAACCAAAAGATGGAACTTGGTGTTCTAGTTGAGAATTGTGAATGTCTTGGAGTTGACCTGTACAATAACTTCGACGTCCTATGGAACCTCAAGAACCTCGGTCTCTCTGGGAATGAAGCGTTGAAAAAGAAAGCTGCCTTCAACAAGGAGAATCCTCTGAAGGTTCAGATTGGAGGTGACCCTGCTGATGTGTACATAGCGGTAAGGATTTTGAAAAGTAGGATGCAAGAACTTTCTTAACACTTGTCTCGAGTCATAATTCTAGAACCAATTTGAAATAAAAGTTTTGAAATTCTTATTTTGAAAAAGACATTTCTATCGAAATCAGGCTTCGAAAGACTACAAAAATTATATCAGAAGTTCCTATATCATTTTTTCAGAAACATAAATTTGAATTGTTTTTTGAGAATCATGTTCAGACAGAAAAAATAACTTTCACCTTTTTTCGATCTTGTTTCTGTATTATTCTGAATTCAGTTTTTGTACTGACACAAATTCGTGCAAAACCTCATTCCTGCTTGATTTCGAACTTTCAGACATCCCCAAAAGACCTTAACCACCGCTCGCGCACATGGGATCTAGACGCCATAATTTCCGAAATAGACAATGCCAAGATCTTCTGCCATATCCACGTTATGGATTACTTCCCACTTCATCTGTATAGGAAACCGCAAACGTAAGATTCAATGGGTAATTCTGTAGAGACTAACGTTCCAGTCACTTCTCAAAAATCGACGACGCGATTCGCCGCGCAGTGGTACGCGGAGTACGCGTTCGACTGCTCACTGCAGCCCTCCACTATCCACATATCGGGACGAGGTTCTTGAGGTCGCTGCAGTCGTTGAACAATATTCGCGAGAATGTCACTATTCAAGTGGTAAGTTTTTGATTTTAAGATTAACAATGTTACATAGCCTCTTTCTCTCTCTCTCTCTCTCTCTCACGCTATCTTTCTGTTAAACTAAACATTTTTTGAAACTAGTTTTTGATAGCAATTTTCTTCAGAGAATCTTCAAAGTCCCCTCATCTGAGACCGACAGCATAGTTATTCAACGAGAACGACGAACTCACAACAAGTTTATGGTCACCGAGTCGGCTGTTATTATAGGTGTGTTTTGTATAAATGGTTTCTAGTTTTCACTGTGAAACCCTAGTCATTAAATTGGAGAATAGTTACGCTAAACTTTGCGCTAATCTGATCGCATCGAGAAAAAAATCATGAAATTTCGAACGGAGGGTTTTTACAGGAACATCAAACTGGTCTGGAGATTACTTTGAGTCCGGAACTACTGGCCTTGCTTTCGTGATAAAACAGAACTCGGGTAGACGACAAATGGTAAAGGAGATGGAGGTATGTTGAATTTCAGCATGGAGATCTCTTGAACTTCCACTTTTCTCACTTTTACGAATAGTTTCCAACGTCTTCAGTCATACAT
>OZ022250.1:3380479-3439776 GCA_963978915.1 Caenorhabditis parvicauda | reverse complement strand
AGCACAGCTCCACGACACTGCTGGAACCACGTGTGATATCATGCGTCCTGTCAGTGATCCTTCTTTTTACTACTTTATGTAATACCCAAAACGTCACTATTTTCATATTCAATGTCATAATTGGATAAAGATAAATTAGACAAAACTAATTTTAAAGCCATCGAGTTATTTATAAACCCGCTCAAGACAACAAGCAAACAAAGAAACTCAAATGAACAGGAAGAACTGAAAATACAGTTCCCGAATATTTGAAACGAGAACAGAAATGAAAAAAAAGACAATAGGGGGGGGGGGGGGGGCGAAGTCACGGATGGAGTTCGCTGTAAAGTGATAGGGGTCATTGCCCATGGTCAGTAAGGAAGTTATTCACATGAGAAATCTTGAAGTGAGACCAAGAATTTCCTCATATCCTAGGAAATATGTTTTCAAGAGCTTAACAATAAATTTTGACAAATGAAAAATGTTTGTTTTTATTTTTGAATTTTTCATTTTGAGCTCATAACTACTTGAAGTAAAATTAACATAAAAAGATTCATTATTTTTAAAAAATTGAAAAGGACGAGAATTTCTCTAAAAATCATGAGACAAGCGATGAAAAAAGAGTCAAACAATAACAACTCTAAGAAAACAATGGAAGCGAAACGTATGTGAGAAAAAAATGAACAGAAGATCAAAAAGGGAGTTTCTGAGCTTTTTTTATTATCTTCTGAAGTACATGGCACAGATGATTGGGAACACTATTAAATTCAGGTCAAGTACAGACAGTCAGTAGTCTACCCTCAAGGTCTTTCTAGACAGAGTTCATTCAGGAACTTGATCGGTTATCAGTTCCATTTTGCAAGGAATTACCACCATTAATGTTCTCAATTTTATTCTATTCGAACGAACACAAGCTGAATATGGACGTTTTTAGCCTTTAAGAATAGTTGCATGGATTGATCACCTGACATTTGTGAGGAGAAACCGTCAGAAGAACGTCAAGGGAAGCTACTTTTAAAAATTTACTTGTTTTTGGAAAGATAAATGAGGTATAGCTAATTTTTCATGATATTTCAAAATCATTGGAAGAGTTTTTATACAGGTTCTCAGTGCTGCTAAGTTTTCATGAGCTTCTGAAGACTGCTGCTGATCATTAACAAAGCTTGTGTAACTCATTCCTAATGAGAAGTATAGCAAGAAAAAAAATCATAAGGTAATATTTCTGATAACATAAACAAGTTTCGACGAGGGAGTTGAGAAAAATTCAGTTTTCTCGAATACAACAAGCAAATCATGCAAATAACATTGTTACTCCACACAGGTCGTTGAAGGTTGAATAAGAATACGAAGTATAATACGAGTGAAAGGGAGAGTTCAACTGAAATAACAATGCAATTGGTGAACGTTTTTTTTGCGAGGCCCAGGTTCACTGAGTAAACATTTACTCTTCAATTAGCAAGAAACAAAAGTGTTGTCACGGAAATGGGCTGGGAGAGCTGTGGCGGTGCTGTGAAAATGTTGGGTTTTTGTTTTTGTCAAATGAGACGGAATGATATGACGAGAGAAAAGGAGAAAGAAAGAGAGAGAGAGAGAGAAAGAGAGAGAGAGAGAGAGAGAGAGAGAGAGAGAGAGAGAGGGGGGAGGAGAGGGAGAGAGAAGGAGAGAGAGAGAGAAGGGGGAGAGAGGGAGAGAGGGAGAGAGAAGGAGAGAGAGAGGACGAGGGAAGAGAGAGGGGGAGAGAGGTGAGAGAGGGAGAGAGAAGGAGAGAGAGGACGAGGAAGAGAGAGAGAGAGAGAGAGAGAGAGAGAGAGAGAGAGAGAGAGAGAGAGAAAGAGAGAGAGAGAGAGAGAGAGAGAGAGAGAGAGAGAGAGGAGAGAGAGAGAGAGAGAGAGAGAGAGATAGAGAGAGAGAGAAGGAGAGAGAGAGAGAGAAGAGAGAGAGCGAGAGAGAGAGAGAGAGAGAGAGAGAGAGAGAGAGAGAGAGAGGGCTCCAAAATTTTTCTCGGGCGGACACAGGACGCAAAACCTTACTAATGTATTATTTGAAAATTTCACTGTAGAGTTTTTTCAAGCCTATCAGTCATCTTTCAAATGTGTACGAAAATTCAAAACTGATTCTAAATTTTCGAAGGTTTTCAAGAATAAGATATTGGATTCCCAAAGAAAATCGTACGGAAATTCACTAAACAATGTATACATTTGATCTTTTTGCAACTTCTTATTTAACAAACTCGGAATCAAAAATCTAGTCAGCAGTCAGTAATCAGTCAAAAAACTGGATACAGAAATTCGAAACGGTCAGCAGGGTCAGTAGATGGTCGGTCTCGATAGGCACACAGTGTAAGAGGAGAATGGTTCTTACCTGGGATGGCATGCCATTATTCGATGACCTTGTGACCGGACACCGATCATTGGCCCTGTATGTTTTCTATTGAATCTAGAAGAGGACATTTTTGACTATTTTTGTGAACTGTCGAGAAAATGTGTATAGATTCGAGCTCCTACAGTGGTCTGAACATTACAGGATGGGCAGAGATATTGAGATCATAATTGCACGGAATTCGACTTCGGCCGCCTGTCTTTTTTCATTTCCGACTTCCGCTTTCTCTTTGAAATTATAAAAATAGAATTTTGTGGTTCTGATAATTACCAGACTATGGTGTGTGTGGATAATCTCAAATTTCTCTTTTGTCAGTTATTCATTGAATCTTCTGAAATATTTTCTCCCAATTCCATTGTTCAATCCTTTGATCTGCCTGCAATTTGCCAACGGGGACCCTGACAGACGCAAGAAATCACGAAAACTTCACAACTTTTCACTTTTCTCACTACAATTCTTCAAAATCTTATTTATTCATTTATTCAATGCATATAATGAAAGAGAATGTGAAAGAATAAATGTCGGAGACCGTATATGTGAAGAATACTTCTAAAGGGTGAAGGAGATGCAATCTTAACTGACATGTAATACTATCTCAAGGGTAACTAGAAAATGTCGATTTGAAGGCCGCAATGTGGGTAAAATTTACCATGAATAATCATGAAAGATTAATTTTGAGGAGCATGCGTTCTGAGCTATACTTTATGGGAAAATTTTTAAAAACGATATGGAAACCGGAAAAATAAACTCACAAATGTTGTAGAAAAAGGGTGAGTTGTGTTCTGGATTTCTCAAAGTGATGACAAAAATGTTCAGAAATTAGATCGGAACAGTCGCCGACCTCCCGCGGGTTTCGCCGGATTCACACCGAGAACACAACAACGTCTAAATACTCAAACACATCCGTACTCATACCAGACAGTGCTTTCGTTCGCCTTGTCGCCGACGTCTCCCTGGTTGGAGACGTTGTTGACGTTCTCGTAGAAGCTCATCGCCTTGTCAAGACGTTCGTCCTTCTCTCTGATGAAATCTCTTCTCTCTCCTTCTCTCACAACTGGACGATCGTTTTGATGGGTGGAAGCTTCGTTGGGGTTTTCTCTGTAAAATTAGCATTGGATTAATTGTTACATTCGGTTTCTGTCTTTTTCAAAATCATTACTACAAAAGAAGGTTGACAGCGTGTTTTCAATACTAAATGAAGAAATGTTTACAGTTTTCTTTTTTCGTGAAATGTTCAGTTTTAAAAGTTTCAAGCATCAAAAACGATTTTCAGACTCTCGAAAAACATCTACGCTTTCCAGTTTTTCGAAAAATATCATACCTCGCTGGTGATCCATTGATCGGAGTTGACGAACTTCTCGGCTGGAACAGTGGTGGTGACATTGGTTCTAGCTGCTGCATGTTTTGATAAATTGGGTTTGATACTTTCGGCTTCTGTCCATAGGCTGGTGGAGGAGGTCGAGCTCTCAGGCTAGCAGTGACAGAAGAGTTCCTCACGGGTGCTCTTGGTGGTAGTGATATCACTGGAGTTATGGATTCTGTAAAAAAACATTTACTGTCAAATTCAAAATTTCAAATAATTCAGAGTACTAACACTAGTATTCAGAATCTTCTTCTCGGTTCACAAAGAAATGTTTCCCACAAAATATGTTTCAGATTCGTGAGATTTGTGTCATATCAATATCGTAAATTTAAAAACTAAGTCTAAAAAATTGACATTGATTCAAAGAGTTTGAGAAAAATGTAGCTCTAAATATTATGAACAAGAGCAATTTTATGTTTTGTATTAAGTTGTCAAAATCACATACCACTCATTGGAGCGAATAAGCAAAAAAGGCAAATTTCCATCACCAAACTAGACAATTGTAACTGTTACTTACCTCTTGCAAAAATCTGATCATAAGTTCTTGAGTGAATAATCGGACGGTTGCTTCTATTTCCAGTCATTGGTAGACGAACTGAACCTCCAACCGGATCTCCACGCTGTCTAAGGCTGTTGAATCTCTGGGGAAAGTCTGAAAAAAAACTGATTAACTCTGTTCTACAGACAACCGTGATACCTTTCAAATCGTAGAAGTTGTCATATTTGGGAGAAATTCTGTCCTGATCTTCTGATGACGAGCACGTTGGGACCAGGTTGTCGTGATCTTCTTTTCCGTCTGGAAATAATTATTCCAACTTTTCAATGTTTCGTCACTTTATAGGATATGTTACACCGTGATGGGTCTCAACGCGGCTTTTTGATGATATTCACTTTTCAACTATCTTGAACAACTATCTTCAAGTTTTTTTTCTCTTTTTCAGTTACTTAACAAGAAATCTTCGCAAAAACTCAAACATCCAACATGTCTAGAAATCCGAAACTTCTACTGTTACTCAATCATCAACCACTGTTTGTTGTACATTTTTCCTTGGGTAGTTTCCGATTTACTTCTTTCTTGACGATTTTCAGTCAAACTACTAGTCTACCAGCAACATATTATAAAGCGTTTAAAATAGGTTCTTTCCTGAAGAGATGTACCTCGAAGTAGTCTGGATCCCGAGCTTTTTGATCAAGATCTTTTTCCATATACAGGGTGATAAAATTCTATTTCACAATATTTCTCGTGGTAACTATAAAAAACTTTTCACATTTCTGAATCCAACCTATCTTTCAGTACATCTTCTCTACTTTGGCAACTCAATGAAAGCTTTACAAAATACCTTTTAAACAAATATTTCCAAGTACAACAAGGTTGTTTTCAAAAACTATCTGTTATGGGGGGTTGAGCATTTTTTTTTCTAAATAGTCGGTTCTTACACAGAACTTGAAATGGGACAGGCTCATTCCTCCTACTCGAGGGATTTTATTGTTAAAAACAAGTAGATTCTAGTTCTTTTTTCATTGAGTTACCAGAGTTTAAACACATAGACATAAAGATCGTGCAAAGCAACATAAAGCGTGCATAGTGAACATTTATTGAAGACAAGCGACATAGGACAAAACACAGAGACGAACATAAATAACACATACAGTGAAGAGATCGGGCCGCCATTCTTGTATCCCTGGACGAGTGAACGTGAAGATTGAAAGAGAAAGAGCGAGTGAGTGAGAGAGAGAGAGAGAGAGAGCGAGTGAGTGAGAGAGAGAGAGAGAAAGAGAAAGAGAGAGAGAGAGAGAGAGAGAGAGAGAGAGCGAGTGAGTGAGAGAGAGAAAGAGAAAGAGAGAGAGAGAGAGAGAGAGAGAGAGAGAGAGAGAGAAAGAGAGAGAGAGAGGGTGTGAGATGGCATTGGTATCACCGACGACATTAAGACACTTATACCCGTAACAGAAAAATGTTGGTTGAGGTGTTTCGTAGCTTTTTGAATTGTTTTCACATCAAGTTATCAAAAATTCATCGAAAAAGTGAATACAATCTATAATTTTTTGAAATCTAAGCATAGCAAATCAGTTTGAACATTTTTTTTCAAAATATTCCTCGTGAAAAAAATGAAAAATTTTCCTTTCACTTTTTGAATCAAAAAATTGCAATCGGATCAACTTTTGACTATTTTTACTACGAAAACCGCTACGAATCCCTCCAAAAACATATAAAACATTTTAGCACTTCTTAGAAGCTGAACATAAATTCTGCATTGCAATTTTGCGACCGGACCATTTTTGGCTCCCATTCAGAGTACAGTTCATACATTAAAATCCGCATCGAAGATTTGCATATCGATCATTTTCCGTACATTAGGGTTGTTGTAAGCCCCTTGGAATTGATCATCCCTAAGGACAGATGGACGTTTCTTTTGACACGAGCGTAGCGACGCGCTTTTCGCTCGTTGCTCTTCTTTGAACTCTGGGGTCAGATCGTGTAGCTTACCATGCAGCGGACACGATTCAGGGATGCGCGACAAAGGTATTGGAGACGATATTTCAGGACGAGTGTTGTTTTTGCATTTACCATTGTAAGTTGGAGAAGCCCTTTCGTCGGCTGAGTAGGTACTGCTGTCTTCTGTGGTACTTCCTCCATTGGATGTGGCGCGCTTCTGAAAATACAGGATTTTTTCCTGCTTGATTTGTTCTACACAAACTGGTTTTGTGTTTCAACCGTGTTTTGAAAATTGTTTTTCTGAATTAGCTCAACAAAGTTTCAGTTCACATTTTCTCATCTCTTCTCTCCTCACTTTTTGCGCTTTCTTGCATTTCGAAAAATTTCACCTACATCTTCCGATAATTCTGATAATTTTTACTGTTTCAGAAAATATAAAAATGTTTTTTCTCAATTCAGTAGTTCTTAACCTTTTTCTGAAAACAAAACGAAAAATGGATGAGAATCTTTGTTTTTCGCTTTTGATCGCAGCTACAGTACCCATTTTCTACAGTACACAACCAACCACTCACCCTATTGATCAAAGCCTTTGCAGCCCTTTTGACCAACGGTTGCTTTCCTGACTTTTTGCTTTCCATGGAACGGTATTGATCCATGATCTTCTCCTCCAGCTTCTCCTTGTGACGACGAAGGGCCGAAAGCCGTTCCTGAAGTTGGAAATAGCTTTCTGGCTTTTGGTCACTGTACCTGGAAATCCTTCTGCTCCTGGTGATACTGGTCCTTGTCACTCAAAGCTCTGTTAAGAAGATCTTTGTTCTGCGTGAGCAGCATCTCGATCTGTCTAGAGAGGTTCTTGTTCTCTTCGTCGTAGGTGCGGTTGAGCTGGGTTAGCATCTAAAATGTGAAAATAATTATCCACCTTCATTTAAGATCGTGTTATTTTCAAACTCAACGTCAGTGTCCTATTTGAAATTTCTCTCATGTTGGGTGACAATTAATTAAAATCTAGACGCGCTTCTGCTTTACGATTGGACAAAGTTCTAAAATTGATGCGCACCAAAAGAACCTAGCAGATGGCACTTGAACCGTTCTGAGCGGGTCGCGGAACGTTATTGGGACAAAACAGGCAAGTGAAACAAGTATTGTACGATGTCCGTCTACCTTTTCTTCTATTTTGAGAAAATTTCATGGAACAGCAGTAGAGTTATACGTATTTGAACAGAGTCTCTGTCCCACCCTCTTGTTGATCAGCCTGCCAGCAGCGCTCGATCACAAGCTAATTGAAACTTTCTCACATCAATTTTATTGTTCAGCTTTGCAATCTCCAGATCTTTTCCCTGGACTTGTCGGTTGAGGTCATCAACAAGTGTACTCCATTCGACTCCTTGATCAGCTACGCGAAGGCGACGCAGTTCTGAAGTCAAGGCGTCCCGGTTTCGACCGAGTTGCTCGTTTTCTGATCTGAAAGGCTTTCGTGAATAATTGTGCGACCGGAAACGGTTTCCTATCTGTAAGGCTTCCAAATTGAACTGGGTCGGGCCGCCATGTCAGAAAAAAAAATTGTATTTTTCGAAAATAGTGACACTTGATACTTTTTTATCACGAGTAACACCACTTTTTATGTTTCTCTTAACGATTTCTGTTTCAGTGCTTGTAGGATCTCACAAAACAAAGACCACCAAGTAAGAAAACAGAACCAACCTCAATCCTTCAATCTGCCTCTTCGCCATATTATGTTCATTGTGAAGTTCCGCATAGATCCTCATCTGCTTGTCTTTTGCCATTCTTTCCTGGGATACATAAAGGTATGTTATGATAAAGCTGTGAAACGTACCTGAGCCAGTTGACTTCTCATCTCTTCGAGCTCTCTGTTGTTGGTCAACGGCGACTGAAACATGATGGGTTGTACGTATAGAATGTGAATGAACCAACGATAGTCTAACATGTGTTTTAGGTTTTTCAGTTGGTACACACATCGCCTGAGCACCACATTCTCCATCAGTTTTACGAGATTATTATTTTATTGATTTTCGAAGGCTTGTGTTAGTTGATACGATTTATATGAATATCTGTTTCGAGAGATTTTCAAATTGAAAAGAGGAAAAAATCAAGAGAAGGAGAATGGGTACTAAAAACTAGTACTAAAAACTATTAATTGAAAATTTTAACACTGTTTCTGTTCCAAAATTTCGACAAAATGATAAAACCAAGAATTGATCTCTTTGAGAACTCCAACAAGAAAAACTAGGATGACAAGGGAAAGTGAAAACGGATACTTTACAAATGGACTTTGGAGACAAAGATTGAGACAGATCAAGAGCCATGTCCCAAAAGAAAATAGAGGCTTGGAAGGTGTGTCTCAGAATAATATGAACACTGATGTACGAGGGGTTGGACAACTATACAGTACGTAGCCCGCCATATGACAATGTCGATTATATCCGTTCGTACAGTCACTATATCGTGCCCTTGGCCAAGTAAACGAGACATTGTCACGCCAATCCAAATGGTGTGACAACACACCAGACACCATGGTGTTAACTTACTCTAACTTGTTGTCTTAGCTTGCTCTTCATCTCGATGTTGTCCCTTTTGGCAGTCTCGTAGTCGTGAGTGAGCAGATCGTGAAGGTTTTGGAGTCTGTCGTGATCGGCTAATAGCGTTTGGTGAAGTTGCGCCAGGGAGTCCTGGAATTGGTGTGATAGAGAGAGAGAGAAAGAGAGAGAAAAAAGAGAGAGAGACTTCACTCACAGCGTCTTTCTTAGCAGCTTGTCTTGATCTTTCAGACTGTTCTAACTTCTCACGAAGTTCCTCAGCGTCTTGCTTGAAGAGGTCGTCCTGAAACCATTGAATGATGATTTTCCCACTTTTTCAACAAAATCTCGAAGTCTATGTTTTTCAAATTTTGATTCTTCTTGAAATTGGATTCTTTCATGGAAAAAATAAGTTTTTGATGCAAGTTCGTTCATAATAACTTCAAAAACTCGAAGATTCCGAGAATTTTTGATGAAAAGTTCAAAACTACACGAATACTCTTGTGAATTTTCAAATAGTTTCTCAAAACTAAAGAAAAAAACAAAATATTTACCTGTAGTTGAAGATTTCTTAGGGAAACTTGGAGACTGGCCAATTCAGTGTTGCTGGCTGCTGCTGTGGTCTGCAAGAAGGATGGGTTAGTATGGTATCATCAGCCGGTCATCGACACCCCAAGTTTGCTCAAACAATGATCAATTGCGTAAGGGTTAAGTGGGATTGGGGGGGATAAATAACAGAAGACGGATTGGGTTGCACCGGAAGTGCATACAACAGTCATCGGATCATCTTTATCTGTGGATCCGATCGGTCATAAAGATCTGAACCAAATTGTGTGCGCAGACTATGCTCAGCACAACTTCAGAAATTGAACGCGGGCTTTCAGATGATGTTACAGTAAGCAACCTTCCACTAACATGAGCAACTAGTTGAGATTACGGTAGTCCCTCGGTCATAAAGATATTCGCAGGTTCCTAGTGATACAAGCTGATGTCTGCTCAACTTAGTAACTGCAGGAATCTCAATTGGACCATTAAAATCAGATGATGCTACAGTGAACAACCTCCATCTGAGTATCTAGTTGAGATTACGGTATCCGATCGGTCATAAAGGTATACTTGGGTTCTAAACACGGTTTTGAGCATGACTGCACTCAAGACACTAGGTGCTTCAAAATTCAACCTAGAAAATGGAAGGATGTGATAGAAAGATTTTTTTTCAAATACTTTGTAAAATTTCACTTTCTGAACTGTCACAAAATGTTTCAAGCAATAAGAACGCAGTAGTTAAAGCCGAAAAATCATAAAACCGAGAAAAAAGATGATGAGACAAGGTACTTCTGCAAGACGCGAACCGAGTTATGTTAATTACTCGTAAATTATTGCTTGCCAATCTGATAAGATGTAATCGCTCTGGCTAATTTCCCACTTGCAACATAATTTTGTGAGAAAGGAAAGCAAGCTCAAAATAAAACCGAAAAGTGTGAATGAGCTTTGCTGAATACCTAATCAAGACTGGGAATTGAGTGGGACATATGGTTGGTGACAGTCTGGGTGATCAATCTTATTGCCAGTTCATACTCCTCTGCATATGAAAATGGGAATGGAGTCGCAGTTTGTGTACCCTTTTTTCATCGTTTCAGATTAGTATGTTAAATGTCAAAAAATTGAAAAAAAATTGCGCCACGTGGCAGCGGTTTCACGATGGAAGTTTCAAACACTTTAGTTCTCTAAAAAAAATGGTGTTCCAGCAAAATGTCGACTTTTACAACATTTTGAATTCCAACTGTTCTATCTTGCTCAGAACTGAGATCATACAACAATTTCAGTACTGGTTGGTGACAGCTCCCCCTCCTAGTACGTAATTCTAAATAGATTTTTACAGAATAGCGTCAGGCTACAGACAGATGATGTCACCCATGTGTTTTCATTCACTATTCACAGTTGGGTGATTGGGATGCCACCAAAAACACTGTAACGACCATGACTTCCTGTTTCTATGGGGGATGCGGATGGACAAGGTCTCAAAATTCATGAGAAGGTGAATGAGAAAGTGTACTAATTGATTGGAACAAAAATAATCTGTTAAATTAAATAGAAAAGGTGAAACATGAAAATGTTTGAAACAGTATTTTTGATCTAAACAGTTTAACAAACTCTATACGTTGAGCTCTCCCAAAAAATTAACTTTCTCATCACAATTCATAGATGTAGATTGAATTTAAAATTGTTTTGAGCTATCTTTGACTTGATTCTAGATTTGATTCTTTTTCCTTATGTTCAAAATCATCCAGTCAACTTTAATCAAAAAAAAAGTTAACTAAATAATTTGAATATGTTAAAAAACGGATAAAATATCGCAGACAAGATACAAGCTCCATTATAATCCAACAGTAGTGCGTATAGAAAATGTCACTCAAAGAACAACATTACACTGGTCATATGCAAACGAGCTGTGCTACTTGCCACGTATGCTATAGAGATAACTGGGACGTATCATAAATCTCGATTTACGGGTTTATATAACGTCCGGTGACTTACTTGATTCCTGTTGAGCTCCTCAATCTCTCTTCGGGCTGCGAGAATTTCAGAGTTCTTGGCGGCAATGTCGACGTTGAGTTCACGGACTTTTTCTTGGATTATGAAGACCTGGAAAGGGAATTTGTTAAAACAAAGTTTGCATTTTTTAATAATTTTGGTCAAGTCAAATTGTTTCGATTTTTCGAAATCAGAAAAAAGTTTTCTATTTTCTCAATAAAAATTGTACTTCCATTTAGTTTTGATGTATCAGACCCTTATTTGAACTCGAATAAATCAAATTTTTTGAGAAGATTTTCGAGGGATGTTTTTGAAGCCAATTTCTAAAAGAAAGTCTGTTTGATTTTGAGCAGGTTCTGAATAGAAATCAGAAGGAATCTAGCCCGATATGATCATTCCCGTTTTATATAGAAACCAACCTGCTCCTTGATACTGATGTTCTCTTGGGTTAGCTCACGGACACGGTCGTCACTTTCCGTCAAGGATGCTGATTCGCTTCTTCTAAAAAAATGATAATAAACATTTTTTTTCTTTGATTTCTTGAACTCATATAGCGCAAGATCTTTCAAATAATATTTTAATTTTACAGTAAAGTCGAAAAAATACTCTTCGAATGCTTCTTCAACAGATTTTATCCTTTTTTTCTGCCAGTTCAAGTCCTTATTGAAAAAAACATTCTTAAAAGTTACCGTATACGTAACATTTTTGAGGAGACAAACCAGTATTACTGACGAAAATGTAGTTAAACGTTCGCTTTAAAAATTTTCTAATCAGTAAGTAAGCAATTTTCGATCAATTATCCTTGGTTCCGCCCTCTCGTCTCAGACACGCAAATTTTTGTAATGAACAAAAATGATATGCTGTGCAGAGTAGCTATGCTATCGCTTGAGCTTTCCTGCATATCAAACTCTAGAAAAAAATTAATATAGAGATAATTGAGTGGCACCAAACAAATTAACTCTGAATGTACTCCGGAATTAACTTCATATAAAGTTGGACAGAGGTCATAAAAAGAGAAAAGCAACTAAAACTGATTCTAGTAACTTTTGAAAATCATCTCCGGGTCTCTACTATTTTGGTATCCTACTTTCAGGTGTTCGCAGAAAAAATTTAATTCCGGAGTACATTCAGAGTTAATTTTTTTGGTGCCTCAATTAACTCTATATTATTTTTTTTATAGAGAAACTCACGAAAAACACGGGTTAAAGACCACGAGCGGTCGTTTCAAGCAGGACATCCACAAACGGGGAGGAAGCGTTATGCAGTTTTCAACAGTGGTTTGTTAGTGAGTGTTTTAGGGAGCGTAATGAGTCAGTCCTCCTCCATATGCGTGCCGCGCGAGTGCACAGTCAAAGTTGCGCGCCATTCATAAGCCTCTTTTCATCAATCTGTCACTTTCAAATTTTTCGTGTTCATTGATTGGTTTCGCGCCAATTTGGAAAGTTAGAATTCTCAAGGAGAAGAAGAAAGAGTGAGAAAAAAGAGAAAGGAAGAGTAAGGAGAGAGAGAGAGAGAGAGAGAGAGAGAGAGAGAGAGAGAGAGAGAGAGAGAGAGAGAGAAAGAGAGAGAAAGAGAGAGAGAGAGAGAGCTTAAGTTTTTGTTCGAACTTTGAAAATTCATGTTCTTTTTTTTGAGACACCTCGTAGCCTCCCAACTTTCAGAATCTCTGAAAAGTATTTTAAAGAATCTGTTGAAACTTTAAAAAAATTGAAAACCACGACTTCTCAAAGCTCTTCAATCGAATTTCACAAAACGAATAGTTCAAAGTTTTCAGTTTTCAGAAGAAAAATATTTCTTCTGTGACAGTAATGTCGGGAAATGAAAAGAACTAACCTCAATTTCTCAATGTCCCTCTTCAAATCAGCCAACTCTGCGATCTGCGTGTGCTGTTGGATCCTCAGGGCATCGGATTCTCGTTTAGCGGTTGTCAGAGCAGTCATGATAACGTTGTCGATGTTGTCGATCAGCTGATCGTCTGTCATTTCTGTATCCAACTTTCCCCCATTGAAACTTGCGGCAGCGCAGAGACTACGGAGACGACCAACGAGCTCGCCGAGCTTGGACTTTTCGGAGATGAGGTCTTCGCGCATCCTAAAAAAAGAACTTTAGAAGACTTCTAACTCTGCAATTTTTGAATCTTTCCAGATCATGACAAGCAAGGTTTCTCAAAGAATCAACCAAAATGTATATGCTTTCAACTTTTTTGAAAATGAATCGAACAGGTTTCAGAAAAAATATTTGAAATTTCTTACAATTCATTGAAATAGAACCCATATTTTCTTGAGAAACATACAGAAAATGGGAAAAATTCAAAAATATGCTTTCAGAATTTTTCAAATTTCAAGATTTCAACCGAGAACTATCAATTTAAAAAAATTTCAATCGGGATCCAGAAGATCATTTTGAAAAGAATTTGAAACCCATAATTTTTTTCGATGATTGATCAAACTCAAGAAATTCTATACCTTTGAGTCTTCTTAGCTTCGATTTCATACTGCTGACTCAAGGTGCGATTTTCCGACTCCAGATCCCCAAGTCTGTTCATCTGTTCAGCCAGGAGCTTTTCTCTCTCTTCCAGTCTCTTTGTGGAATCCGTTGTTCCCATCAACTTCATTCGCATTTCTTCCAACTCGTCTTCCAGCTTTTCCGTCTTTTCCTTCATCAAGGCACGTTCTGACTCAAGTAGCTTCTTCAGTCGATCCACGTGAGCTGTTGACGATTCCAACTGATTCTTCTCTTCAACGAGATCATCGACAGTATGTCTGAGCTTCCTCTGCTCTTCACGGAACTTTTCAAGCTGAGTTTCGAGGTCTATCCGGTCTTCTTCACTGACTTGGAGGTTACGTTTGGACTCCTTGAGTTCGAACTCGAGCTCTCGTATCTGGAACTTTTTTTGTTAAGAGAGAGGAAGATATGGAGAGAAAAAGAGGGAGAAAGAGAGAGAGAGAGAGAGAGAGAGAGAGAGAGAGAGAGAGAGAGAGAGAGAGAGAGAAAGAGAGAAAGAGAGAAAGAGAGAGAGAGAGAGAGAGAGAGAGAGAGAGAGAGAGAGAGAGAGAGAGAGAGAGAGAAAGAGAGAAAGAGAAAGAGAGAGAGAGAGAGAGAGAGAGAGAGAGAGAGAGAGAGAGAGAGAGAGAGAGAGAGAGAGAGAGAGAGAGAAATCCTACCCTAAACTCAGATTCCTCTTCCAACCGCTTTCCAAATTCAGTTTGGAACTGGGTGAACTTTCTTCTAGCTTCCTGAAGACATTTGACAGCTTCGTCTCTTTCAGATCGGATGGACATGACCTCGGAAGTTGCCTGAATGGTTTATGTATTGTTTTTCTTGTTTAGCTGGTTCATGAACCGTGCATACACTCAGATTTTGCTGGAACAAGTAGAGCCTGATTACAGTTCAAATTTCAAATGTTTCTGGATTTTATCAGATTGTTTGGGGACCCACTTCGGTTTATTTTTATTCTTGGACTCTGATTTTTGGAGAGTTGTCAAGAAAAACATTCGTAGTTAGTCTCTCCAGTTCTTTTGCTTGAATTATTCCCTAGTTCCTTCACAGTCTAACTATAGCAGCGGCTACAAATCCAGATCATCAAAGATTGTTTGCACTTTTTACACGGACGAATGTTTCTTTGACTCCTTATCAGACTTTCAGTTGCCTGGACTGGATAATGTTTCCAAAGCGAGACAAGTCTCGACCTGTTGTGAGAATACCATGAGGGTTTATGTCGTCGGCTGTGTCCTTGTTACATCTGCCCTTTCTTGTATTCCGACTAGGTCTGGTGAGTGAACATCTCGCTAGAAGGTATAAAGTTCCTTTTCCAGTAGAAACAGCGACTCCAACTACAACATCTACAACTACCACAACAACAACAACAACGACTACACCATTTCGTGAGTTTATTTGAATTTTCATTGAAAGAAAGTTCTCCGTATTTTTCCGTCTCACAAACTGTCAGAAATGCGGACAAAACGTTTAAACAGACGACAATCCTTGAGATTTATATATCAACTTTTTATACGCAAGCATGATTTCTACACGAATCGAGAAGTTTTCTGCATGTTCTCGTCAGGTTTCTCCTTCAAAATGCGGACAACACAATTCACCTCCAGAATAACATATTTTTATGATTTTTTCAATGAATACTATGTTGAAAACAAGTGATTCTGCAATTTCGCGTATTGCACTTTCTCCTGGATGCAGACTCTACACTCTACCCTACAACAGTAAAATTTTCAGCCTGCACCTACTGTTCTCCCATCTACGACGCATCATCATGTTCATCGTGTGGAAGTTTGGTTCCAGCCGCAGATGTTCCTGTCACTTATGTGAAAGAACACCGATACTACACAGCTAACAAAGTTACTACGGATCTTGGATTGATGTGCATGTGAGTTGTTACTACTACTACTATGTATTGTTATTGTATGTCGTAAAGAGTGTTCGATACCACTTCCTTAGTAGCTTTCACAGAGGTAAACTATGCGTCAGTGGTACTTGCTGATGTATAATTGATCAAAAATCAGAAAAATTAAGAACAGTGCGCCGCAGGCGCACTGGTCCATTCAGGTTTAGTTACGCCCATTTTGGCTTGAAAGTGGTAACCACCAGGGGTCCGGATATGGAAGGAAAAATATTTCATGTGTCATACCCCTGCAAAGGTAATGCCCTATCTCACAATGACGATTTTCGAAAGATAATTTGAGGTCGCTAACCTATTTTCGCTACACTCAAAAGTTAGTGGCAACGAGGTCATATTTCGAGTGTTGATCCCACTGAAGGTAAAAAATCCAAGTGATATTTCCATTTTTCTAGAATAGTTTTCTGATAAAAGATAGGGTGAACTTCGAGTTTCAGTCTTTTCCTAGCCCATTTTTCCAAATATAAAATCCATTCTGAAGGAAAATAATAATCAGCCGAGATTTTGTCATTTTTTCCAGCATTTTAGAATAATGATTTCAAAGGCTCCTGGCTCTGAGTGACTTTATTCTTCCGGGACAATCTCATTTTCAGCCTGACACTAACCTGTCCATCCGGGTCCTACATGCAACTGAAAAACTCAGCTGGTACATACACCACAGGTGCAACAACGACGAGAATGTTCTGTCTAGAGGAAAGCGGTAGCACTGGCGAGTGGACTTATGGAAAAGTAAAAACGCCTACGACAGTATTGGATGCAAGATGCACTTATGTGTGAACGGGTTGGAGTCCTACATAGTGTAGATTAATAATAATAAGAAGCTTCTAGGAAGCGTTTTCTTTAATATCAAGTTGGTAATAAAGTTTTTTTTTTGTAATTCTTTGTTTAGTAAAATTATTCAACTTGCCCGTAGCGAGCGTTATTTCACTGTTGAGATTCTGATGATATTTTTCATTTAAATTGTTTCAAGTGCTCTTACGTTAGTTGATTTTTCTCCACCTCAAAGCTCTATGACTGCGAAACTGTTAAGAAGGCTGATAACCCTGGGATTCAATGCTTTGATTCATCTTATTCAGATTTTGCTTCAGAACTTTAGAGAATCGGAAAGATTCGAGTAATACCGTGACGGCTTCCGACTTCCGACTTCTACATCTTGTTGAAAAATCATTTGTTAACTGGCAGTTCCGACTTTGACAAAAGGGATATCTACACTTCTAGACCACATGTAAAATTTGAAGCAGTAAAACATAAAAACTACGGGTGGTAGTACGGAATACTGAATGCACACAAGGTTCATGTGATAAAAATTCTCCTCAATGATTTTCAAACAACTCACATTATCAAGGTTCTCATTGATCTTGTCGAAGTTGGCCGCGAACTGTTTGAGATCCGCTTTCAACTTCTCATTGTCCTTCATCAACTCTTCCGTCTTTTCAGTCTGTATGGTAAAAGCCTGCTTGAGTTCCTCAACTTCTGTGGATGAAGCACCTCCTTCGGTCTGTGCTCTGAGCTTCCTATTCTCAGCTTTCAACCGTGACATCTCTTGCTTCTCCGCGTCTTCAAGCTGGTCCGCCAAGCTGCCAAATGATAGCCTTGGCGAGCGAGCGGAATGAGTTCTAAATTGATTACGTCATGTTTTGCAGTCCTACAGTATCTTACGCTTCAAGCTCGGCGATTCTCGATTCGCGCATGGTTAGCTCTGCCTTGAGACGGTATTGTTCTTCTAGGAGTTGCTCGATCTCTTCGTTTTTCTGAAACGTTTTTGGTAAGCTTAGTCTTCTATTTTTACGGGTTAGTTTTCTATATTTCTCTCTAACAAATATAATTTTTGGAGAAAACTGCGCAGTCGTCTTGTTAGAAAAAAACTTTCACACCAACTTTTCTTTTTTCCAGTACAACAAACAATGAGAAAAAGTGCCATTGAATAAAAACTTGTTCTAATATGAATTTTAACATCCTGAACGTAGAGAGAAAGAACTAACCATGCTGATTTCCTCTCTCAGCTCATTAGTATTGATCCTGGCCTTCTCGTAGCGAGTTTCTGCGTCAGACTTGGATCTATTGTCGTCTTGAAGAAGGGAGAGTTTCTCTTCAAGATCTGCTATCGTTTCTTCTAGCAAAGCGTTTTCTTCTTTCAGTTGCTGTAATCTCATTTTGAGTGTTTTAGAAAACAAGTAGAGCTTGAAAACAATGTAGAAAATCGTTTTTGTTTCAAGGTTTTTGCCATCATTATCTTTTATATTGCTCTCACTTTTTTCAATTGAAAAGTCTCTTTCCAGGCATCATAGTGTTATTCTAGAACACTATAACTCAATTGAAAATGAAATTCGAGTATATTGAGATGTTGTAAAGAAGAAATTTAAATTATTGAAAGAACCGAACACTTAACACCAAAAGCAATAAAATCTCATCAAATAATGAGAAACAGTAATCAGCTACAATCCAGTTCACTAGAGTAATTAAAGTTGATTTACGATTAATGGACAAACCTCTGAGCGCGTCTTGTAGTATTTCATCTCATCTGCTTGTTCTCGCATTTTCTGATTTTCCACTTCTAATTTGTGAAGTTTTTGCAGTTTGTGCTGTGCGCAGTCTAGCTCGTCACGGAGATCTTTAGCAGCGCGGGCATCTTTGACCAAGTTCAACTTTTCTTCTTGAAGACGTCGAACTTCTTGGATCTTTGACTCCAGTTCGTCTCTGATGTCGTTGATCTCATCGTCTTTCTCTTCTCTGAAAATGGAAGGTTTAAAAAAGGAGAGAGAGAGAGAGAGAGAGAGAGAGAGAGAGAGAGAAACTTACGCAATCTTCCTTGTTTTTCTGAGCTCTGATCTAGCATGAGCTAGCTCCACCGATGTATGGCGCTCATAAGCTGGAGAAGGCGATCTTCGGTCTGAAACTTGTTGATTCCAACAGTTACTTGAAGTGTTTAAGGCGATTGGATTAAATTTTGAACTTAATGAACCCCTACTAACAAAACTATCAGAAGGCGTTTAAACCATTTCGATCCGACGTCTATGAGTTGAGAAAAGGTTGGGGAACGACAGAGTGAGCAAACCAGGTTTTTTTCACTGGACGAGCAAAAAATAAAGATAAAAGGTAGGAAAAAAACTCACCATACAACGGATCCCTCCTCTTTGAAGATTCTCCGTTCAATGAAGATGTAGTGGTGGTACTGCTGCCTTCATCACTCTCTTGTTCAGCGACAAAGCTGTCAGCTAGACTGTCTCTCTCTTTCATGACTCTTTCTAGGTGTTCAACCACTAGGGTATTACTGCAGTCTGTGATGCGAAGTACGATTGAGGATGATTCAGTTATCTGAAAAGTCGATAAGTTGAAAGTGGTTACTGCATTATGAGTTTTAACTGTTACTGTAGAAATTCTAGAAAAATACTTTTTAAAAATTTCTTATCTTTTCAGTACTGTAACCGTTATACAATACAAATAAAATAAAACATTATACAGTACTAATAAAATACTACTTCTCACCGCAAGCTTCATACAGTATTACCAAAATAGAACTGTACATTGTTTTAGTACTGTATGCAACAGTACACAGTAGTACTGTTACCCGTATACGGTACTAACAGAACAATATTACACATTGAAGTAAACAAAAAAATTTAAAAAAATCACCTGTTGTATCAATAAAGCCAATTCTCTGACTACGTTCTCGTCGAACTTGGTGATTCTTTCAACGAAATGTCTCTTCTGGTCACTTTGGATTGCACAGCCGAGTAGTAGTAACAGTAGTTTGTTCACTTCATCAGCTGATTCATCTGGAATTGGAAAAGTTGCATGAGAAGATTGAAGATTCAGAGAAGACGAGGATTTTTCCGGATGTCATTAGTTTGCAAACATGAAACTGGGAGTATTTTCTGTTTTCAGGATGAAAGCGATGGTTTTAATTTTTTATTTTGAGAACTCTGAATGTCACAACATAGCATTCTAGAAACCTACATATCTAGCTTCAATAAAAACAAGATGGAATTTGTCAATCGGAAACAAGTGAAGCTCATGGATTCATCACACGAAAATTGAAATTCGAATCTAATTCGTACTTTTTATTTCGAAGGCTAAAAATGTTTCAACTCGCTTGATTAGGAAAGAATAACTGAATTATAACTGAATTTGGAAAATACTAAAGCAGGAGAAATGACATGAAAAGAATGATGTAAAAACGATCTCACTCGCTTTAAATCCTTTTCTTAAAGCAGAATATGCTTGCTGAACTTGGAAAGAACAGAAAAAACACTGAAAGAAATTTCCCAGCAGAAAAGTATGACCTATGGATCGACTCGACTTTGCGTGAGGCGAAATCCAGCTTAGAACAAGGGATCATGTATGTTTGCACGTACTGTCAGCTGATAGCTGTTTGCCCGACTCTCACTTCAGCACCCAAATGCCAGAGAGTAGTAGCGCGCGGAATTCCGCGCGGCACAATTTCCATCACGTCTTTGTTATATACATAGGGGCAGTAGAGAGTTTGAAGAGATCAAGTTGGGAGGTGAACTGGATGTATGATTGGGTATAGTTTAAAAATGGAATTTGACAGGGGTTACCAGATTTCAGGATATACTGTAAGCCTACTGCAGTCGTACTGTATGCCACATCATTGAATTCAAAGATTATGTAAAAACGCAAAAAACCAAGCGCTTACCATGAAATGAAAAATTTCTCTAGGAGGGAAAAAGGCTCCGAACAGAAAAATGAGAGAAATTGTTATAGGGAAACTACGTTTCTGAGAAAGATTTTTCCAGTGAAAAATTGACTTCTGAAAAGCCACAAGAAAGGTTTGAAGAAAAATCTTGAGAATAGTGAGATAAAAAGAGTAGGATATCTGGAGCAAATTGACTCAAAGTGATCGAACAAATTTTTTCTACAGAAAATTCGAAGTTACTCAATCTTTCATCGAGTCAGTTAGATAGAACAAAAAATGGAAGATGTGGAACTGACGTCGTAGGCTAAGGATCAAAAGTGTGCAACAGTATCAGTAGAAAAAAAAGATTCTTTCCTGTTGCGCTCAAGTGATATAACTGACTACCATGATGTCAAAGGACAAGCAAAATCATACTGCATTGGAATTAGTTGTATTTAGAATTTTAGGATCTTCAGGAAAATGGTTTGATAGAAGCAAAAGAATGAGCCGACGTCCAGAAGCAGACCATCAGTAAAAGAAAAATTGTAATGCGATGTAGTAGTTAGTTGATATTCATGAATAAAGGTTTAACCTACAAATAAAAGCCAAGAAGCAATCTCTATACTGTCAACGGACGACTGATGCCAATCAACAGGAGCAGAATCGTACTGCAGTAGAGTTACTGGAACAGGTGATTGCCGTTGGGGAATCAGGAACGTCGTTGGAAGTGTTGATTCAAGAGATTAAATGAAGCGAACGCATAGATGAGTTTACACAGTCTCATTTACATTCCGGAATGAATTGGTTACTTAGCAGATTGGTGTAGGTCGCTCAGTACATGGTGTAATTACGGAAAAACACTTATGTCGATCTGATGTGGAACCCAAGGACAGTGAAATCTTTGGGGCGCCGCCGGATTAGTCGAGTGGCTATGATTAGATGTTGTGAATATGAATGATCAGCAATGATTTATGATGTAACAGTGTTGTTTTGAATTATGAAGAAGGAAGAGCTTCAGACACTTTTGAAATATAAAATGAAGAATTCCTTATTGGAACCTCCTGAAAAAATAATCGTAGTGAGATTTCACAAAAATCCGAATTCTTTACAACATTTAGGTAGAGAAAAAATAGGATGAATGAACAGTCAAAACCAGATTAATTCCAGATGATGGAGTAATAATTCTCAGTAAAAAAATCAAGAATTTCAAGATAGTGAAAAAACATGTGAAGAACAAAAAATAGAACAAAAAACTGTCTTTCATCAACAAATATGAATTTCTCATAGGAATGATGATTTCTACTAGTGAAGACTCTGAGGTTGAACTTTTCTCATTTCGAGTTTATAACAAAACTACTGACCATTCGACTTGCAGTGGAAGGAAATGAACAAAGTTCTGGAAACTAATATTGCGAGCATTTTTAGTAGGAACTTCTTGGTTCAGAAGTTATTGGAAGTAAACTTTAGTTGATTCTAATGGCTAACGGAACTACTGACCACATGACATCATGGACAGAACATAACAAAGAAACAGATGAGCCGAATTTCTCGCCTCTGCGAGTGGAATGAAACGAATTTCGCGGCAACTCGGGTCTCTTGGCATGACACTTGTTTGCATGCGGAAGAACCAAGTGTGCGCGCGCGTTGGCGCGCGGAGAAAGGTGAGACAAAGCGGCTCATGAGGCGTAGGAAGCAGCCAAAAGGACACAAACATTTGCATATGTTTAGGGTCTCGTTTTCATGATTCTCTCATTGTGACCTCTTACAGGGTGTGGTCGTGTCTCGGCAATATGCCGCAAAAGGAAAACACGAAATCGGAATAATGAAATTGGAAGGGACCGCCCTTACATCCTTACATGTTAGCCACGCCTTTTTTTCATCGGTCTAACTTTTTCTATCAGAGATTCTTAGCGATCTAATACAGGAGTAGCTGTGCCCACAATATAGAATAAAGTGGAAACACAAAATTGGGATAAGAAATTTGGAAGTGATAGCCTTCAGCCTCTTTTCTCACTTTTTCTAGTGAAAAAAAATGAGATTCTATATGACCTTTGCATCTATGCGACATCAACAGAAAGGAGAGAAAACGCGAAAAAAAAATAGTGATAAAAAAGTTCGAACACGGATTTCACTGGTCTCAGGCGAGATTAGTTAGGAAAAACGAAATAACGTCTGAAAAGTTGTGAAAGTGAAAACCAAGCAAAAACCCAATCTGCCTTATTTGAACGACACATTGACACACCCTCATTGCCATGGTTCAAAAGACGGCGACATTTTCATGTGTGGGAAAGTGGTCACCTTGGCGTTTGTAATGGGTGTAGTGGGAGAATGGAACCCTCAGGGTTCACCAATATGTTATCTAACAGCTGGAGTGTAAAAATGCCAAGTGGTCTTGACATGTAGTGGATCCGAACACTCCCATATCACACATGGCAGAGAGGGTGAAATTGAGGCGAGACAATTGCTCATAGCAAAGTAATCTCGAAAAAATCACTTCAGTGCACTGATTGAAATAGTCCCTTTCTCACTCAGGTTCTCAAAACATTTTATAGAGCTCGACGCAACTTTCTTCTTATGAAAAAGTAGTCAAAGTGTAAAAAACTACTCTATTTTAAAACTGGGTTCAAATTGCCATTGTGAGTGCCTTTACAAGTTACTTCGACAGTTTGAAAGCTCAGCCTAATTTTTAACTCTGTTTAGAACTTTCAGAAAATTCATGTGATTTTTTTATCTTGAGTTCTAGAGCAATCACAATTCAACAGAAAATGTACAGCAATAGTTTAGGATTTTTAACCTATGGGCTAAAAGAATCTGAATTTCAGGAAAAAAATGTCAAAAATTGAGGAAAACATTTAGATCAATGAAAAACTTTAAAGAGATGCTGGAAAGCACAAAAACCAGAACTATAAATGTGTCACAACCAATTTAGAAAACGGCTGGCCTTCGAAAAGTAACGAGCTTCAAATAGTGAAAAATTCCACAACCATCTGTCTTTCATCAACAAACCATCTAAACCTGATTATTGCGTGTGGAAACGACATTGAAAGCACATTGATGAAAAAACGGCTGTGAAGCCGACAAAGGGAATGCTATGAACGACTACATGATGTGGGATAGTCGGGCCAGACCTCTGATAACGAAGTTTGCATAAACAGTTATAAAAGGGAGATAAGGTGCGCAATGCAGGTCACTCGACGCAATCCATGTAAACAATCTTTGAAATGTTGCAGACGCATGGCTAATGGCTAATACCAATGCTTGTGAATGAATCTTTCTGTTAGAATTTCCAAAAAAGAAATATTGAACTAGGAAACATGTTGAAAATTGAGATTTTCCGTCTTTTCCTATTTCTCAACCTTGATTTTTCACAGTTTCAAAATTGAAACTGATGGTGCTACAATAAACCCAGCTAGAAAAATTCCATTACGAAATAAATTTAGATATAAATATTAGCTAACAAAAACGATATTAGCAAAAGGACCATTAATGAAGTTTTTTTTGAAAACCGATATAAAGTGATTCAAAATGTTTTTCTGCCAAAGTTAAGTCTCGTGAAGTGAAACCTCAAGAGCAGTGAGAATCTCTTCTCGCTTGTGTCATCATAACCTCGAGTTCTCTCGGGAATTTCCAACAAGCCAAGTTCCAACAGTAAAACTTGATTCGAAAAGCAACAACGTTCAAATCGGCAGTCGGATGGAAAGTGGTTAAGAGTAATATACTAGAGTGCGTACAAATCGCATAAATTTCGACTTTCACTCATGTCAGACAGAAGGTTGAACGAACGGTGGCTCAGGTGACAATTTGTATTGGTGTGATGACTGCGCCATTGGTGTAACGGGGAGATGCACCTATGCGTAAATAACAATCAGGAGAAGGTTGACATATGGCTGGCAATAGGAAATGCGCAAGAATTATGAGTTTGCGGTTTGGGAATCGGGAAATGTGGATAAAAACTTGTAAATTGCCATGATTTTGTAATTGAATAAAAAAAAGAGATTTGATGAGAATTCTGACAAAAAATATCACCATAAAAAAGATACGAACGTTACCAGTTTTTTGGCATATCTCAAAATTCAAATGTCGTGTCGGTTATCTCAAAATTCAGATGAAGTGTCATTGGAAAGAGATTTGAAAATTATACTCTCAAAAATGAGTTTTATGTGGAATTGACAATTTTTAGTTTTTTTTTCATAATCTAAATCTAGCAACAAAAAAACTTGCAGACTACAAGAATTGAAAAATCAAGGAAAAAGTATTTATAAACCAAAAATACTACAGTCACCTAATCATCCCAAAAAAAACGCCTCAACTTAACTGCTTAACTTCTTATCATTCAAACGCAAGGTGTGAAATGCCATACATGACTTGTAACGTAACAAAAGTGTTGTTATACTCACAGCCCACAAAAAAAACTACACGGTTTAGTCATCCATAAAAGTATTGTAGACGAGTGAATGGCGCCCGCCAAAATGGCTTCTGTCATGACATGCTATACAAACCGAGTGTGGGAGTCGAGGCATTATGTAAGATGGTGTGGGGATGGTGGGACTTGCATATGGTGAAAGCGCGACACCTCCTCCAGTCGACCCTATATGGCAGGAAAAGGAAGTTTGAAAAACATACAGTAGGTCAATAAAAGCTACATTGTCTTAGCGGTCTGTTTTTGAACATATCAATTTTAATTTGATTACTATCACCAACTGCAAGAACTGACGCGTTAGGTGATGAGCAGTATGGTCTATCACATTCCATTTTCTCAACACAGATGACGATTTTTTTTACAAAAGGATTGTGTTACCCACTCTATGTGGCTAAAAAATACATTAAAATCGAAATTAGTTTGCATTCACAACAATGAAATTCAAATAAACTACGGTTACCAAAAATACATTTAAATTTAATTTTCGCTTTACGGAAATTACGGAAAAAATTTACTGAAAATGATAGTTTACACTCACCATAAATTCACTCTAGACTAATGGTGTACTTCGACTCACTATCTCTAATCTTACTAGTGTTTTATGCAAGAGTTCTACTTCTTGTGGGACACTTGATTTTTGCTGTTTTTTGGATATAAATTCATAAATTTTTCAAATTTTGACGAATCTTTATGAAACTTCACACAAGTACGGATATGTGTATTTGTTATCTTGGGAAAAAGTTTCAGACAACAATCTCAATCCATATTTGAATGGCAACAAAAATAGTATGGTTCTACTTCTTGTGGGCACACACTGTATAATGGCGAACATTCTCAACTTTTGAAGTATTTTTTATCTGATTTACAGAGAATTTCTATCAATCCAATACATTCTTTCAAAATTTTAGAAAAAATGAAAATATTAAGACCGCAAAACTACTTACGCATATTATTTTTAGACAAACTCAAGGTGAGGGAATAATGTTGAAAAAGTAGAATATTATTTTTTCACCACACTGTATACACAAAAATTAGGCCAAAAAGGCTTCTGTGACACTCTATTCAAAACGTGGGAGCCGAGGCATAATAGCAAATGTCACGAGTTGCGTAACCGATTGCGTACACTACACCACGATCGGCTCTTTTTGGTTCTATCACTTGTCTCGGCTCATTAACTTTTGTATGATGTGTGACTAATTAAGTGGCGGCTTTGATTCATGCTCACGCTAATCCCTTCTTCATTTGTCAATCAGATGAAGCTTCTCGGGTTACAGGTTGGGGTCAAGGGATTAGTCGCGACGTCAAGCCGAGCGTGGGTTCATGATGATGGGTTAATTATGAGACAATGATTGTGACAGTGATACAGTGTAACTGACAAAAAAAGAAAGAGAGAGAGAGAGAGAGAGAGAGAGAGAGAGAGAGAGAGAGAGAGAGAGGGGAGAGAGGGAGAGAGGGAGAGAGGGAAAGAGAGGGGGAAAGAGAGGGGGAGATGGAGAAAGAGTAAGACGCGATGCATCGTTTGAGAAAATAAAGAAACTTTTCTGACGCTATGTTTGAAGGATAAAAATCTTTTTAGAACAAGATACATTTGATAAATACAGAATAAGACAGATTCGTACTGAGAGCTAGAGTGAGATACTGTTTGTTTTTTTTAATATTGAAGAAAGTCAGCTTCTTCAAAGAAACACAATGACATGAAGATATTCTTCTTCACAAGTTTTACTCATCATCACCAAGACCACCCACGGCGAAGCCTGCTCATGACGCATCCTTGAATATTCCCAGATGTCCTCTTATCACATAATTCTCACGCGGATTTGCCAGTAATGGTCGCCGTTGCGCGCATCTGCCTAACGAGTGTTTACGAGTTGAAGATTTGCAATGTGTTGCGTTGATGACAGTTCTGTGGTGAGAGAGTGAGGACGGGTGGAGAGAGTACGGGCGATACCATCAGGCGTGACATTCTCGCGTGTGGAACATGTGTTCGGGACTACCAGATAAGTAAAGTTTGTTTGGAGGAGGGGAAAATACGTTTCAGAGTGAACATATATTTGATAGCTTGAAAATTATGCCAATGCTCGTTTTGATTTTGGCGGGAACTTGTCAAAGAATATGCAAAAAAAGATATCAAAGGTGGAAAAGTACTCTACGCTTTTGTTGTGAAAGTGGCATTTCAGCACAACCCAAAATTTTAGTATTCAAAAAACTAAAAACAGAATTGTTTTCGGCATGTTAAATTAAGTCCAGATGTTGTTATAAATATTTCTTTTTTCAGTGTGTTCTTGAGTTTATGGACAATTGACCAGGGCACACTGCGCTAAGCGCAGTAGAAAAGTGTCGGACCAAGCAGCGAGGGGAGGCGACCAATAAGCAGCGACTGCAAACCCCGCCCCTTTGTAAATCGCGTTTTGTCGTAAATCAAATTACAGTTACTGTAGTTGAAAATTTTTCTCGAACGCGTTTTTTTTCAAAACTCATGATAAAAAGCTAGTTATAGAGAAAAGTTACATGATTTGCAATTTTCAATAGCAATCGGCGAAACAAATCCGCTTGTTCACTTGAGAAAAATAGGACAAAGGAATAAAAAAATATTGATGTGCGAACGCGCTCTATAGCGAATTTTCGTTCAATATAATTTTGCTGCAACGCGACTAATCGATGACGACCTTCTTTAGCTCAGTGTGCAGGGTTGAGCATCTATGAATAAATATTTTCGGAAGTACATTTTTAGATTTTGGACCCTACAGTAAACTACAAAACAATCACTACATTGTATGTTTCCAGAAGCAAACATTATCCCGGAAGAAGCTTAATACTGTTGAATGAGAGTACAACTGCACAGATGAATCTGGCATGAGACAATAGTCCAGGTCGCTAATCTTGTTTGCCTTGTAGTGGAGTTAAACCCGTGAAAAGCCGGCTGGACAACAGTCCGTGTTTGGTCACTCTGACACCAGAAGCATGTCAAATATTACTGAAGCGATGAGACGCGGAAGTTTCCGGACGGAAGCGATATTGTATAGAGGGAAAAACTCCACAAGTTGTTGGGGAATGAAATATTTCCATTTGGAAGGAAAGCTAGAGGTGTTTCAGAAAAGCTGAGTGAGCAGGAAAATACGTCAAAAATGGTATAGGTGAAAGTTTCAGACTCTAAAAGCCTATTTCAAATGAAAAATTCAAAAGTGAAAAAGACTATAAAAAACGTGAACCAGAAAATGGTTTAAGTAGCCAGAGCTTGTTGTACATATCATTTCTAGAATGAACTGTTTATATTGATCGGTCCTCTGGTTCACCACGATATATCGCTATACAACCGTAACGGTACTTCTAGAACTACCAAAACTATAGGAAAAAAGATTAGAAAGCTCACGGAAAACTCTTTCAAGTTTTGTTGAAGAATTTGAAAAAAAGACAATTCTACTAATTCCCTACTAAAATTTCGCATTTGGAACGGTTCAGATTCAAATCAACATAAAATGATATGGTATTTCTAGAACAGAATCATTTAAAAAAAGTTTAAATTTTTTTAATTCAATCATTAGATATTCTCATGCATACGTCATAGAGCTGGGAGAACAAAAACCGAGATGGATTCTGATTCAGAAAATTCGAATTCAATTCATCAGAAAACCATACAAATGTAGATTTCCTCCCAGCCTGACGCATTTCATAAACGAAACGACTGGCAGAATGGGGTTAACACCTCACATAAATGACATCTTTATGATATTGCAAAGAGGTTCCTGGGGGGAAAAGTCAAGGAGATGGCAAATATTATGATGGAAAAACTCACGTGAACTCGAACTCCGAGCGATAAGCGGTAAATCGGGTTTAGTGATGACAATCAGCTGTTGTAATCGTTCCTGAAACCTGCTATCTTGATACTTTCATCTTATTATTTGCAACCTCGGGTACCCAAATACAAGTATTTTAATGAACTGTTACACAATTATAATAAAGAACACGAATATTATATTGAATAAAAAATTTAACTCTAGGTTTTTTTCTCAAATTTTTTGAACCTGAAAAAACGCGTAAAACAAGTAGAAACGCTAAAAATTTCTAAAAAAAAACTTGGAATCTAAAAAAAAACCGCGGAACAGATAATTTTTCAATTTGAAAAAGAAGACCATCTAAAAATTTTCAGATTTTTTTTTCGGAAGACGGATAGAAAATTAACCTTATGAGTGTCTAGAGATTACTGTGAACAGAATAAATGTAGAAAGCATTACAGTTTTTGAGAAAAATCCGCTTACCCTATAAAAATGATGTATCGCTGTGAGCAGTCTTCTGAGCAACTTCTGCCTTGTAGCAGAATCTGTGTTGACTTCGGATGATCTAAGAGCCAGAGAGATGTTCGAAGTAGGTTCACTGAAATCGTCAACACATTGGTCGGTCACTTTGATGGTAATGGAAAGTGGATATGGAACATCGGGTGCACACCTGGCACATATTGAAATGTGATCCGCGGATAGGTGGTAGGAACAACATGTTCAAAGACTGTCCGACATCTAGGGGTTTCAATTTTTTCTTATGGGAAGTTTTGAGTTTCTAACTGAAGGTGTACTCTTTCGACCTCGTGTGATATCGTTTCTTGGGTTCAAAAAAGCCAAACTCAATTAACAGAATTATTCTCAAAATAAAAAAAAAGCCTGGGGATTACAGAATTTTGATATAATTTGAAAAAAATATGAAAAAATTCATTCTGGGTAGAATATAGAAACTGAAAAACTTTTTTTAATTTAAAAAAATACAAATCACTACTAGTTTTCGTTGCGGTTTAGATAGGGATAGTTCATAGGTTGAAAGAAATCGCAAACGAAAAGTAGATTTGCTTTCAAAAATAATCTGTAGGAATACTGTAACCGTTGGAAAATACAAAAACTCTCAGACACATACTGTGACAGTGAAAAAAACAAGAACACCAACTTTCCCATGATCATTAAGAAAAATCGGACAAAGGTTATGAGGTGAGGACGAGCTCGTAATGAGTGCTAATGCCCGGTCAAGGACGCACGTGCCACCGATCGTTTAGGATGTTTACTTATGCAATCGAGATGAGTTATGTCAGGATTCGTCTCTGTTTTGGACTGTAGTAGAAATTCCGTGCATCTTTTGAATTTGGAAATTATTCGATAAACTTTGGAAAATTTATGTTTTTTATTACCCTGATTTTTGTAATTGAATATATCCGTCTATTCCTTAAAAAAATATCCAATAGAGAAAAGATACAGTGTTTTCCTTTAAATTTCAAACATTGAAGTTATTACTAAAAGTAAATGACTTGCTTCGAGTCCAGTTTCAATAGAAATTTTCAATCCTTTCAGTGGAACGCTGTCTCTGTAGCAAGAACCAACCTGCGCCACCAAAATTCTCATCCAAATTTCTTGCCCACTACACCACTGGAGCAAAATCATTCAACTCACATGAAATTGAACAAAACAGTCAACAACGTTCCATCGCAAACTTCCCCATAGTGGAGTTGCCTGGATCTCCTGGATTCGTTTCTCCACAAGGATTCTTCGATGATTGGCGGATCGCCGCATGCGCAATCCCTAAATGGTATGTTTCAGGATGAACTGACTGAATACTGTAATTTACCGTAGCCACTTGGCCAAGGGTTGATTCCAAAAGTCGTCTTCAGTCATCCAGTGCACATCTGAATTCGGTAATGAGTTAGATAATTGTGAGGAGATGAAATGGAGTGAAAAGAAACATGAAAATTCCAATGTGACATTCTTGAAAAGTATCTATTCTAATGAAAAAAGGCTATTTGGTCACACTGTCTTTCCGCGGCCTGTTCTCAGCTCATAGGAATCGCATCAGAACGGTGTTAACGCCATCGGATAGGTACTGTTGAAGCGGAGATGCGCATCAACTTTTTTATTGGATCAGACCGCGCGCTGCTGCGCGGCACGGTTTTCCTTAGTTTTGAAATTCAAACGTGTCCTCAACGTAATCCAGTTATCGCCTAGCGCGAAGCTCCCCTGAAGAGTGCTTGTTTTCGATTATAACGGATCTACAGGTTGCGTAAAAATTACTAAAAATCAAGTGTTAAACTTTCAATACTGAAATATTTCAGATTGGAGAAATTGACATCTAAGCTTCTTGGAATAATATTTTTTTCATTCCGAAACTTGTGAAATTTGAGAAAATCCCGATCCGGGATCGCATACCCCAGAACAAACCAACTGACCGAAAAATCCCGATCCGGGATCGCATACTACAGAACAAACCAACTGACCGAAAAGCAAAAAACGACGTCCTCTACGGAGAAAACGATAAAAATGTTGGGGATGGAGTCAAGTTTATGGTCGTGAGAAGGAATTCGAAAATCAATGGAATAGAGAGCAGGAAGAAGTGTAGCTGACAGGAAACTTCGTACGATTGCCATACTATTTGCGATACTTTAATGTGTGGGAAACCGATCGGAGAGAGAGAGAGAGAGAGAGAAACTGTCCTAAAACTGCACATTTGTATGAAAATAGCTTCTAAAATGGGTAGTTTTAAAAAATGGAACTGTGTTTAAAAAAAATTTCTCAGTTTGTGATAATTAGATTTTTATATTCTAAGTGACATGCTTCAAAAAAGTTTCTTCTATGTTTCACTGCTTTATGATATATTAAACTTGAATATCCCAAGCTTATTATCTGGTTTCCATGTACACCTTGTTATCTTTCCCTACTCGGAGAATAAAAATGAGAGAATAAGAAGTTTCAGACTTCCATGTGATAATTTTTGAAATTCAATTTTTATTTATGGGATGTGAAGATTTTTCATGGAGTTTGTGAATTTGGAATGTGTTATGTCGATCAAATTACTGTTCGTATTCTCAAAGACCCTAAATTACTCAAAATCAACTGTCTTAACTCGCTATGAAAAAGACATATTCAAATCTTAGTGAGGCAAATGAGAATGGGATACATTCTTACAGTATCACATTCCCATACGCTGTGTAAAGTGTAAAATATGTCTATTGCGCGATCGAGGTCCAAAAAGCGGCATTGGTGAAAAAAATAACAGTAAAGCAGTCAAAGTGTCATTGTCTACGCGGCCGTTTTTTATGCAAATTTCGGAGTGGCCAAACAGTAATGAAGGGTTAGTGAAGGTCAGTCTTGAAGCGAAAATTACTGTATCACAGGGGATTTGGGAATGGGAAAGTCTCGTCCATATGTATACAAACAGAATTTTGAAAAAAAAAGAGAGAGAGAGAGAGTAAGAGAGAGAGAGAGAGAGAGAGAGAGAGAGAGAGAGAGAGAGAGAGAGAGAGAGAGAGAGAGAGAGAGAGAGAGAGAGAGAGAGTGAGTGAGAGAGAGAGAGAGAGAGAGAGAGAGAGAAAGAGAGAGAGAGAGAGAAATGTAGAAAGAGAGAACCAAAGAATGAGAGAAAGGGGAAGAGAGAGAGAGAGAGAGAAAAAAATGCATGAAAAATAAGAAACGGCTTAATTTATCTCAAAATAAATGAAAGTTAATAACATACACAGAACACCAAAAAAGCTACAAGAATCATGAAATCCATAAAAAATTGACGTATCTGATCAAACTTCAGAAGCACCAGATGCATAAATCAATCAGACGTCGAGATTCGGAAATGAACAGGTTAGCCATGCTTGTATGTGAGTTTTTCCATTGCGACCCTACCATCGAGCGAACACATTCCAATCAGACAAAAACAGCCAAAAGACAAGGTAAATGTGGAGTGAAAGTGGTCGTTTCCAAAAGTATTGGTACAAACACATATGGAAGTGAAAAGGAAGATGCCGTAAGGACCATGTCAGGATCGGATCGAAGTGCTTGCTGGGAAATGCAGAGCTCTGGGAGAACGCCAAGATTTAGATCAAAAAAAGTGAATCTGAAGTTCTGAAGGAAAAAAAAACCATGAAATTCTCAACATTTTAAATTTTTGGTAAAACAATTTTTCGAAAATCTGGGAAAATTCAATGAGTAAAAATCTAGCAACGGGATCAGGGACAGAAATGAAATAATGAGGTTTTCAGGAGGGAAGGAAGACTCTGAAAAGACAAAAAACCCGAAACATAAATCAGAAAGGGTAGCATGATCTCTCACATGGTACTCACATAACCACGATAATGCTGATTGAACGGAACGAAACGATAATAACACGGTGGTGCGTCGAAATTTGCAAGTACTAATGTGGGAATCAGCCGGGGTGCGGCGTTAAGGTATCCGGATTTAGTTGTTCTAGTAGCATTTCTTAATGATTCTAATGCGATTAGTTCGTGTTTGCTAACAAGCAAACTGGTCACTGACACGTGAACAACACCCCATCGCGTGGGTACTTTTTGTTCCTTGGGAAGGTGGGAAGGACACAGAGTCCTAGAAAGACGGGAGTGAGGAATTTGACACATTGTGAAAAACCCGTGTTCATGGCGTCATGTATTAATATCTCAATCTGCAGCCAACAGTTATTTCCTTTCATAATAAGCTTAGGTTAGGTTGGAAGAACAACTTTTGTGAAGAGCCAACTCTTGGATACCCAAGTACACTGTGAAATTAATCACTTTATGATGTGTCAAATTCCTCACTCCCGTCTTTGTAACACGGCGTGGGAAGGACAAAGGGAACAGGTACTGCAGGGCTGGGTAGTGTAGTGGATTATTATCACGACGCACATGGCAGAAGTTCGGTATCTGCCTCACTTCAATCGAAAAAGCTGTTTTTACATATAGTGCTAGCGACGGAAAAAATACTTCGAAAAACGATAACCTGTAACTTTCAGCGTGGCAACAGGTGAAGTCATAAAGTTCTAATTGTAAGGCTTCGTGGAAAAAAGTAACCCTTATCTTTACTGTTTTCGAGGAGAAGGTGTTAAGGGTGTACTTAGCGAATTTAAAAGATAAAGTTGTTTACGATAACGTTGTGGGAAAATTCGAATGCGGTGCTTTTTAACAAGAAAACTTTCAGACACCTCTGAAGATATTCTACAGAAAAAATCAAATCAAACAACTAACAAAATTAGAGAAAATCTGATAAAAACATTTAAAATTGTAATTTGAAACATGAAAACTGACCAAATAGAATAATCTCTTTAAAAACCATTCGGAAGTTAAGTACATGAAAGTTTAATTTTTGCTGATTGATGCATTTGATTATATTCTGTCAAAAAACATTGAATATTCGGATATTTTCTGCCACATAAACTTTAAAGATTCAAAACTGGCCGATTAAGTTAAAACACCACCCACGAATAATAAATAGCGAACTCTGGAGCAAAGTCCAGCTGCTTGTGGGTAAATCTGCATTTTACAATTAGCTGTAAACCAGCTCCGTGAATATGCATACATTTCCTCACAGGGACGGGTCAGACTGTTGGTTTAGGTATCATATACTCGCTTTGTTTTAGTAACAAGATACTCTCTATTAGCAGGTTGTTCAAGGGTGAAGGGAGTGGACCTTAATGACGATGTGGTCTTCTCTTTCTATAAACCAGCCGGCTCGCGGTGGTCTCATTAATTATCTATTTTTGGTTCTACCTTGCGCCCCCGTGACTTTGCATGAGTGGGTGGAGGTTAAAAAGTGTTCCAACAACTTTTCCGCGCGCTGAAGCGCGGAACGCAGGAAAAAAGGAGAATTCTTTACTCAAAAGTCCTAATTTTCTTCAACGAATGATTATGATTAAATGAAGTTCCATCACCAGGACCTATTCCAAACCTAGAAAAAATCTCCACATATAATCAAATGAGGCGTAAAAAGGAAATCGTAGTTTATACTTTTGTTCTCAAACTGGGATGAACTCAATAATGAGCGGCCAATATAAACAGTTCATTCTAGAAATGATATTAGCAACGAGCTCACAGGCTTCTTAAAGCCATTCAGGTGGGTCACGTTTCATATGACACCATAAATGTAGAGAGATAATTTGATGGAAACCCAAGTAGAAAATTTCGAGACTAGCTAAACGGGAATTAAAAAACGATGCATAACAACTGTTGAACAAAATGGGATCAGTAAACATTAATGGGCACCCACAAAAAGTGAGGTGATGAAAATATAATGAAATGAACACCGAAGTAGAAAAAGAATAAAGAAATGGATTAAAAAGAGATAACTTTTAGAAGAACCGAGTAGAAAATATCACAACTACGCGAAATGGGAATAAAAGCGTTCACTGAAAAAGCGTGATGGCCACCCACGAAGAAAAGTGAAGTGAAAGAGAAATAAACAAAGAGGAAACGAAAACATAGTGGATAATGACTTAGTGTGAGTAAATGACCTCGTAAGGTAGGTTGTGGTTTCCAGGGGCAGGTGAGAGAGAGAGCCGGATTACCCTCTTCTACATTGTGCATACAACCGTGTCACCTGCCTGCCGTCTCTCTTCTCTCTCGCTAATGACAGAGGAACATGAAGTAGTGGGTGCCGATGAAAAATGGTCGACCCGAAAGATGCACTACGCAAGTATCGGGTTTCTGAATTTTTGATGATAGCAAGGTAGTAGTGGTCATTTTTCATTGATGGTGGTCGACATGACTTCGGATATTTGCGAGCGGAGCAAGTTGGATTGTACGTTGAATCAGTGTAGAATCCCAATACCGATATGGCAGTGATCATTTTTTTCATTACCCAGGTTCTTTTCGATAGTTCTGATACATTTCGAAATTGCACTTATGTTCTAAATCGCAGTGGTTTCGCATATCTGAGAAGATTTCCTAAAAAGAAACATTTTTGATGATAGTGGTAGTGGTCCATTGGAAAAAATACGAATATTTGAGAAGGAAAAATATAAAGCACGATAGAGACAGGGACATGTTATTATGCAACGTTTACATCACTATGTCGGTTTTTTTTCGAGCGAAGCGAGTTCTAATCTGCATTGAGATCACATTTATGTGTAAAACTTGAGTAACGCCCTTTTTTCACAATAATACAAAAAAGTTTTTGAAGAACCAAATTTGTGATTGACTGAAAAGCCAAAAAGTGACTGAAGAACCAAACCCTTAAGAACAATCAGAATGAGAAAACTTTTAAAACATACTGGTTAGACTGAAATTTGAATGAGCTTTTCCTCGACGTTTTTCACATCTTAATCCTACAGTACCAATCTGATTATTGAAGTTGAAGTCTGGTTATATAATTTAGAAAGGTAATTAGCATGTTGTGATTATTGAAGTTGGGTCTGATTTTTAAAGTTTAATTTTTTCAACTTCAATAGGTAGTTAGCATGTTAATGGAGGTAATCATGCAGTAAGCATAAAATACACATACTGTTGACACTCAACGGGTGGCAGTAGAAATGATGTAAGAGCTCTCTCATGTACAAGGTTTTTGTGCAGCGCACCTGGTGGCTCAAGGGCTTGGCCATTCTTTGCAACCTTTTCAGGCATAAGAGACAAGGATCCTCATGAGCCGTGTGTCACCGCGCAGGTTGACTGATCCTAGTGTAAACTTTTGCAATTACATGTGTTGTAGGTTGAGGTCGAATGTTGATTGGGTATGATTGAACGCTTGCTGTTAGTCACCACCCCTTTGTCTGCTTTTGGTGAGGGTGGGAATCTAGAAAAAAAGGATTTGGTGAACGTTGATTTTCTGCGAGCAAGTAATTTGTAAATAAAAAATTGTAAAAATTCGGTAAATTGTGAAAAGCTAGAGAGTAGATGTTCTAAATGAAATTCCCTAGTAGTACAGAACTGATTGATGATTCTGATTCGAATTTTGACTATAAGAAAATTTTAAGTAAATTTAACAATGTTATGGACATCTTGTTTGATTTGACAAGTCTTAGGAATGTTTCGATGAAACCAGGTAATGTTTTGTGGCTATGGAATTAACATTTATTATTGATTTAATTTAAATAAAATCAGGATAAAAAATAAAATACGACAGGCCTCAGTCCTTACGAGGTCTGACCAATTTCAATCAACAAAGCAAGCAAAAGCAAGAGGAAAAGTGAAAAGTCTTGAGGATCATGTCCCCAAGGAGTACGCTAGTTAGTAAGGAATTCGGAATATTTTATACGGCGACGAAGGTTCGAGTGGTATGAACAGAGTTGTACAGGGCAACTTTGACGCCCTCCGTAGTAAATTGTTTGAAAAGGTGCGCCCCACCACGTCGGGCGTGGTTCTTCTCAAAACGTTCGCGGCATGCTTCCGCACTCGGCGTAAATATGTTTGTTAAACGACTTACACAGGTGACTTATACTCAAGCAATCATTTTTCCGTGCAAGCTTGCAGAGGGGTGTGAAAAAATATCGCAAGGTACACGATGGTAACATTTACTGACAGGGTGGTCCGCTGGCGTTTTGGTCAAGAATGGTTTTAAACGACTTGGGAAAATCATTGTATCCCCTTTTCGTGCAGGCTTGCAGATTGGTGTGAAAATCATTTAAAAGGGGATGACATTTAACAAACAGGGTGGTCCAACAACTTTTCTTCAAAACCCGAAGACATCTTATAATATTTTCAATATAGTTTCGATAATTTGTGTCCAGAGACAATACTGAAGAGAATAAACTTAATATTTCATATCATGAACATTTTTTAACATTCCGTAGTTTTCGGAATTGTTTTCCAACAATATATTCTATGAGTAAGCTAAAAATTAGAAGAAGACAAGAAACTTCACAATTTTTACAGTTCAGAAGAACAACATTTTCTATACGCTGCTGCATGTTCTGGTTATGTTGGCTAGTTTGAGATTGTCTGGACGTTACGTGTAGTCAGAACTTTTACAAGAATAGTCTTCAACTCAAGAATTTAAGTCATGGTGAAGAAACTGTCTATAAAATTTAACACTCAAATCATTAAAATTTGAATTACTTAGTTTCAAGGTCTAAAAAATCGATGAGTCAGAAAATAAACGGGTAACCATAAAATTGCTAAAAGATAGAGTTAAAATGAGAAGATTATCATTATCTCATCAAGACCTTAATTTTACTATATTACCTAACCATGAAACGTACTAGAAGCGAAAGGATTTCATACATATTTTCACCGCCAAAAACAAGTCGAACAATGTGAACTTCACGCCAATGGTGTTACCACCATTGTCACACCAGCCATTCACAACAAACCGGCTCGACAAAGTGCGGCATGGTTTGAGTCAGCACATGGTAGACAAAAGAGTCACGCTTCGTTTGACTGTTGGATTGACGGGCCAAAATTACACTTGATCAACGTTTATGGTCAAAGTTGGAGAATAGATGAAAGTTTGATGGGAAGGTTGGGTTTATTTTTTTCAATCATAATAACTTTATTCATGTAGAAAAAAAAAGTTTATAAGCTTCATGACGACCAGCAAATTGTTAAAGAAAAGTCACTGAGAACCGGATTTCGCGTTTTTAATGAAAAATCAGCAAAACAATGAAAACCTGAGTATTGTCTTTCGAATATCTCAATTTTCCATCTCATCAGTCGGTAGTTAAAGTAACTTCAAGTGTTTTTAGTGTGTTTTTCTAAAGTTTAAATCAACCGTCTGGACATCAACCTTTATTTTGTGAAGTGCAGAAAAAATATCTCAACGTGAAAACCGAACTAACGTAGCGAGGATAACTATTGGCCCGAATAAATTTATAACAAATGAAGAAAAGAAAAACTATGACGGAGCGAAAATATTGAATTTGTGTCTCGACTCGACCAGAGCACATAACTAACGATTTCAGTGACCCACATCGTAATAGGAGAAATGAGCAGAAAAGAAAAACCGGAGACATCCAAAATCGCTTTTGATCGTATAGGGGAAGTTTCAAATCGAACACCGGAACTAACGTAGCAGAGGCAAGGTTCTGGTAAGAAAAAGGATACCACAAACAACAAGTCATCGATGTAGTGAAAAGGCATGGGAAAGTACTTGACTCATGCATCTTCTCTAGGGTAAACTAACAAACAGAGATAATCTCCAACCATAGCATGCCGACCAGAACAAATATGGGAAAGTAATGGTTACCAAAAACAACTCTTTTATACGGTATTAGCAGTGTTTTGTACACGGATGGCTAATGAGAACAGGAACCAACCAAAATAAATGGCAATAGATTTGTGTGTGTGTGTGTGTGTGTACAGACTCAAGTTTCAGCGGTTTGCTTTTTTCGTTCAAGACAATGAGAATGTCCAAAAAGGGGAAAGGAAACATCAGTGTTCAGTTTTTCTGGCCCTAAAGGACTGGATATTTTTTGCTGAAAAGTTGAAGGATTCCTCTATACTTTCAAATTTTTGAATTTTTTCTGAATGTTTAAACAAATAATAAGAACTGTGTCTATGTGGCCGAATATTTACAAAAATGCGAGGAAGCTAGAAAATTTGTTTTGAGGGAAATCTTCAAAAAAAGGGTTTGGAAAAAACAAAAAAAACACATACAGATTGAGAAAAAAACATGATTTTAATGTTACAGACAGATTCATTAGTACAACCCATCATTAGTACAACCCAGAGTGCGCTTTGTGAGTCAAATGTAACAGTAGACAATTGAAAGATGAGCTTACTAAGTGGATCAACTAGGTTGGAGCTTTATTACGAGCTCGGAAAGAGCCATGGAGTTAAGATTATGTTCTCTGGAAGAGGAAAATTAACAGAAACGCTCTGAAACCTTCATTGATGTTGAGCGAAATTGTCAAGGGGAAACTTCTCAAAAGAATTTAAACGTTGAAAAAAACACAAAAGGGTAAACTTATGTCGCTGGAAAACTAGAATTCGTAGTTTCACAGGGTCCTCGTGAAGAAAATTCCATGTTAAAATCTCTACTGACTTTGAAATCGGAAATTTTTTTCATGAAGAAGAATGAATTCAACAAGTTTCTGTTACAATCGTTTTCGCGTTCTAAAAATTGACAAATTCTCTTTCTCTCTCTCTCTCTCTCTCTCTCCCTTTCTTTCTTTCTTTCTCTCTCACTCTCTCTCTCTCTCTCTCTCTCTCTCTCTCTCTCTCTCTCTCTCTCCTTCTCTCTCTCTGATATGTAGCCATTGAATAGAATAAAATTTCTTGAGCAGCATTCTGAAACGTGTCAGTTCATTGGATCCCACCAATATCACTCGATCCAAACCCCAACCGTTGTTTACCATCATCTGTCCATCCAAGTTCCAGCGTTCGTCGTTCCCGCTAATTGTATCTAAACCCATACACATGTTTCTTGAAAGTCAGCCATGGGAATTTATGGCCAGTCTGTTTTTCTTTCGCCCCTGGGTGGTCGTCTTTGAGTTTATTGCCTCCCTGAATCTTTTTTATGTGAACGCACTTTCTTAGCCGAACAGCAACTGATTTTTCTAGATTAGCTTTCATTTGAGCTCATTTCTTTACTTCTTTTCGATCTTTTCCTTTCATTCTGATTTTGATTCTTTTCATCTTTTTGGCTATCGTAAATAGACTATTTTACTACAGTATCTTCATTCAGTAAAAACTAACAATAACAGAAACTTTGTGATTTTGAAATTTGGTTGCATTAACGAACTTTGTAATGAATTAAAATGTTTCATGTTTCTTTGTGAATTCTTAATAACATAATTGTCACATCCGTATTCCAATAAGGAAGGTTACGTCTGTCTATCGAGTTCAGTTTTATCGACAGTGGTATAACTAATTTTCAGATATTAAACTTAGTTGTAGTAAAAAAAATTAACTGCGATTCAACAAGAATTGGAATTTTGTCCACAATTTTTGACCTCCATTATTTTCAATCGCATTTTCACTTTTTCAGTGAAACTATAAAGCGTCAGTGTGAAATTGATGATTCCTTATAAGACTCGGTGAAGATGTTCAGAATGATGTTAGTATGCTGAAAATTAACACAAAAAACCTCAAATTTCGTTCGTGAATCTACTTCTGCCATTTCTGGTTGTACTGCGGGAGCAATATCCTCAGAAGAGTGAAGAAGAAAGAATACTAGATATGACAGTTATAAAAAACCACATGAAACATGAGATATGTATGTAGAGTAACCTCGAAACTGGAACATGAATATCATTTATCAGAACACAAAAAATAACCGCAACTTCTTTGTCCCGATGGGATTTAGTTGACGTCGTATGTGCCCTTTTTAATTCATGACTTGCTTTGCATTTTTTCTTTTTATTTAAAAAGTTGCCAATCGCTTCCAGTTGTGCTTTAACCCGATCGCGATTTCATAAGTTTTCATAACTTTTTGAAAGTGATTTTGAAAACACGATGTTATTTTTGCTAGAAACAATTTTTGTCTCTTTGATGTCCCATTATTGCCCCTTGAAGGAACCAATGTCATTCCAAATTTTGTCCCATTGTGATCTTGTCCCTAAAATCTCCTCACTTTATCTAGTCTTCTGTTTTGGTCTCATTTTTGTCTCATGAGTTCCTGTAACAACGTTGTCCCTTTACTACCCTGTCTAAGGAATGTCCCGTTATTGTCTCTTTTTGTCCCAATACTCCTCTATCTGTGTCTCATTGGTTCAACACATTGGTTACAATTGTATTTTCAGAAACTTCCGTTTAGTAGATTTTTGTTCGTTTCCAACAACTGTCATATCTTGTCCGTTCAGTACTTCTTGTCCCAACAGTCCCCGTCGATGTCCCATTGTCCCATTAGTTTAAAACCTCGATTCCAATTGCTTTTTCCACATTTCCTTTCTATAAATCTTCATTGGTGTCCAATAACTGTCCCATTTCGTTCGTTCACTATTCCATTTTTGTCCCAATAGTCCCCTATCAATGTTTCATGACTTTTCCATCCTCCACTTCTCTGTTTCACACCTTTGTCTTCATTGCACTTTTGTCTCGAGAAATGTATCAAGAGTGTTTGAATGTACTTTAACTCCCCCTCTGCCCTCCACCATGGTGCAACTCGGTTACACCAACCATGATCCCAACAACGTTCCCACCGTTGTTCGCCATTGGTGTGTGTGTGTGCAAGAACTCAAACAGTGTTTTTTGCGCCAACTTTGGGGACTTTGAACTATCTGACGCAATGCATTACAAGCTGGAACTAACGGAGAGAGAAGTACATTGGGAAAAAAGGAGCTCTTCTCAATAAAAAGGACAAAAATTTATTCAACTTCCAGTCTTAAATCTCATTTTTTCTGATTTTTGGAGAAAATATCACTTTTTAAGATAAAAATCAAGATTTCCATATTCGAGAATCTTCTGCTATCGAATCTGTGGGAAAACATTTGCGTTAACGCTCTGGGTGGTCCAGATGCCGAGAAACTGAAAAAACCTGAATAAATCATGAATTTGGAACTTACATTCATTGATTTTGAAAAAAGGGAAATAACGGATGTTTCATTATCTTGAACAAGATTAATATTCCGGGAAGTCCACGTCCTCAAATTTTTGTAATCTTACTTCATGAAACTGCAAAGTTACCGGGTTCTACCGCACCATCATCCCCTCCAACCACTCGCCGACCATTTTTTGTGTTCACTAAGCCGCCGACAGACAGAAAAAGAGAACACCCAGGGAGGTTTTTCGTCGTGTGTGGTGCCCACCATCATCAGATTAGCCACCTCTTGCCAATTATCGTTCACTTTTTACCGCATCGAAACACACAGACAGGGTGGTCTGCTGTTGAGCCGTTTGTACTTTTTCCCACGATTCTTTCATCTTTACATGGTCAATTTTCAGCTGCTACAACGGTGTGGCACGGTCGGGAGCATGCGGTTATCAGGTTGGTTGACAGAATTTTGAGTATTTGTATAAAAACAGAGAAATAAAACGTGAGAATATTGAGAGAAAGTGAAATAGATACGTGTAGAGAGAGAGAGAGAGATAGAGAGATAGAGAGAGAGAAAGAGAGAGAGAGAGAGAGAGAGAGAGAGAGAGAGATTGAGGTGCAAAGAGAGACAGATAGTTAGAGACAAGAGAATGATGACAATCAAGAAACGCAGACGATCATAGACCTTTTATCACCAACTCTCCTTCTCGTCAGCAGCCAGATCCTTTACACCAGAACAAAGACCACAGTTTCAGTTTCGAACGGTAGAGAATATCTGACAAGGTCATCTTGAAAACACGAACACACGCATAGTTTACGCTGATAACACAGCCATTCTCCGAATTCAAGAATGTCATTTTCTGATTGTTTCACCACATGTTGATCGGTCAGCAGTCTGTCCTTTCCCGTTTTGTAGGAGCACTTTCAGAATTGTAGCTGCACTTTGAGCTTTGTCACCGCCGGTGTGATTGTATTGGAGGGATACGAAACACACTTACTTTAGCGGAGTCTCTCTCCCTCCCTCTCTATCTCTCTCTCTCTCTCTCTCTCTCTCTCTCTCTCTCTCTCTCTCTCTTTCTCTATCCCTCTCTCTCTCTCTCTCTCTCTCTCTCTCTCTCTCTCTCTCTCTCTCTCTCTCTCTCTCTCTCTCTCTCTCTCTCTTTATTTCTTTCTTTCTCTCTCTCTCCCTCTCTCTTTCTCTCTTTCTCTCTCTTTCCCTCTTTCTCACTTTTTCTCTCTCTTGCTCTAATGTGTTCCCTTTACATATTTTCATTCAAATTTTCTATGTTTCGGGGAAAGACACTTTTTGGCGCGCACTCCTAGCCAGTCGTAAAACTGTCACTAACACGGTGATCATAAACTTGACAAATCGGGTGTGCACAACAACACGTGAATCTTTGCATAGAACACTTGTGCATAGTTAATTGTGATATAAGGATAACCTATTATCAAGCCGCGTGTCTTGAAATTTTGTAACTCGAAATCAACTGAAACAACTGATTCAAAGTTTCATCCCCGACAAAAACAAAGCATAGTTCATTCTGATCAAATTTCTCTGTTGTTGAGCTGGTCGAGTCCTCATTTATACATGCACCTTTAACATGTTTTGTAAACTATATGATACCACTACTGTATTCGGAAATAGGTTGTCTGCTTGGGTAAACTTGGTTTCTTCGAAATACAGTATTGCTCGGTGAATCAGCCAATATAAACAGTTCATTCTAGAAATGATATGAACTAGGAGGTCTACATATTCAGAGAAGTTTATGTAGGTCACGTGACAACGTAAGTGACAATTCCGTACTAGAACAGTCTCCAAATTTTTACTCGGACGAACACAGGGCGCAAAAGGGACCTGGCGTTGGTGGCCCCACTCGCAGGTTTTTCCGAGGCGCCCTGGAGAGTGACCATTTAGTAAATATCAGTTTTTTCTTCGTTTCATCAAAGTTCAGACAAATCCTCAACTTTGTGCCAACTTTCACCCAGAACATCTGCCTTCACGGCAACATTAAAACACTCTTTTGGCGCGTTCTTCTCCAAACAGTTGTAAAGCTGTCAGTAACACGGTGCTCATAAACTATGCACAGAAGACATGTGCAAAAGTGAAGATTCTGATAGATTTGATGAATGGGAACTTTCTGCCGAACCATTTGCGTTTGAATTTTAAGGATTTTTTTTTTCAAACTTTCCCTTGAAGCTTATAAAATGCGCTTGATGGCAGTAAATGGTACTGGCACACGAACTTTGAACATAGTGACTTTTCTCCAACACGGATGTCACTCACTATTCACAAATTACAATTTGCAAACTGTACATAATGAAGAACATGTTGGATAGTATTAGTTAGCAAATCGGGGGATTTTAATAAGAGTATTGTTCACTAAAATAATAGTGTTTTTAATAAAAGGACTCTAACTAACAAAGTTTTCTGATTGGGATTATGGTCAATGGTAATCTAGACTTGACTTCATCAGAAACATAGGAATTTGAGTATTATCCCCGTAATAAGATACTTACAACATTTAACTGCTAGTAAAATATTTGAGTTTTATTTCTGTAACTTGTAATCTTACTAAAATAAAAACCTGAGTGTTCATCTAACCCTCGAATCCTCAATAGAATCCTCCCCAAGTACAGAAAGAAAGTAAATTTCTCATGGACTGGACCACCCGCGTGGTTTATGAGTTCTTTCTATTCACGAAGGTCGTCAGAACGGGCGACATCGCAACAGAAATCGGCATAGGTGGCCATCACTTGAGACGGTTTAATGTGGTAATGACAGTATTGTTGAAAAGTTTGATTTGGCGGAATTTCCCCGGGTTTTTGAATTTTGAATTTTTTCAAGTTTGAAATTTTAGCTCCAATTCAAATTTTATTTGTAGTTTTTTGAGAAGTTTAATGTGTTTGGTTCAAACATTAATCTTCTTTTTTGCAAGGTTTAATCTGTTAAATTTTGATGAGTTATGAAAAATCTTTATCTAGAATGACAGTATACTCCATCTATAAGTGTCGCTACACTACATGAAATCCGATTCATCGCAATGTTTATCACTTGGTACAGTTCGGCTCAGCTATGGTGTCAAAAGGATGTTTACACCTTCTTGTCACACCCATATGGTGTTCCGCCTTTGAGAAAAGCTCACAGAAAATTATAACTGTGTCTGAAGGAAAGAGCACTCAATGTAAACATTCTTAGCGCAAGTACTGAGATGTAACTATGTAACTTGTCAATCCACCTTCATCTTTTTCAAATTCAAACCTGTTACATGTGAAGTACCGTATACCGAAGAGTCCTGACAAAGCTCCAGATGTCTTGAATGGATCCACCATCCACCTGTCAAGTTAGACGTGTCCATTCACGAGTTTGGGCGCCGATGTTCCCGCCAATTTTTAAATTCAAATAGTGCACATTGCCGTCTTTGTGAGTAATCAAAATGGGCCGCTTCGATGATTCACATAGAGACTTTTCTTGGCGTTTAACTTTGGTGTCGGTAAACTTATTACCGCTTCTATGAGACATGCATGGAAGCTTGTGAAAAGTGGTGGAAACACATTCTTATAGAATGTTTATAGAATCAGAATTCAGTTTTGTTCGTTATTTTTTTATGAGAGTCCATGCTTTTACATCAAGTTTCCGTACAGAAACTGAAGAAGATGAATTCATCGGAAAATCAACTGAAATTATCACTCCATTTTCAAAATAAAAGAGAATTGGAAGCTTTATAAATTTAAAAAAATTCAGGTTTTTTCCTTCCTGTATCATGGATACTTTCTACAGAAGGAAGAGAATAAATGCATTTTCTTTTTATTTGCGCCGGATTCCTTCTGAACAATTTGAAATTTCTAGCTCTAACAGGTTTTTTGAAAGAGTGCGGACTGCCTGCAAGTCTTGTGTGATTTCTCCTCAATAGTATCTGTTATAGAGACACTGTACTATCACATTACTGCGGAGGACTATATGGTAAACGCACTTGGATACCGCAACAGTACTCATAGAAATGTCTGTGTGATACTTTTCACATATCAACTTTTGAAAATTTCTTTCACAGTCAAGACCCAGGAAAAAGTTTTTCAACGACTGAAGCCATGATCTTCTTCGATTCAAAAGTTTTTTTCCAAGGTAAAAGTATACTCCATAATATTTTTGTCGTCATTCGGTATGCCTTACCAAACGGCGACAATATGGAGACGTGCAGGCGATTATACGGCGACGTATCTGCAACAAAACAGTTACGTACTGACAACAAATGAATGATTTTGCCATATTGTTACCGAAACGTCACCGTATTGTCGCTGAACGTCGCCGTTATCGAATGCTTCACCGAATGGTGACAGGGAGGCGACGTACAGGCGACGTACCGGCGACAAATTTATTATGGAGATAAGTAATAGTTTGTGAAACATATTTTGAAATTTACATGAATCCAACAAGTTCAATTAATTTTGTATCAGGTGAAATATCTCTCAATGACTCAAACTTTCTTTAATATTTCCTCCCAACCTTTCGTTTTTCCTACGTTATTCACACATTAACGCAGAGGATTATGTGTCATAAGCATACCATTGGATACGATATATTGCTCTGTTACTCACTTACTCTCCGGTCCAGTCAGTTACCCATCCGGAAGCTCCACCCCCAAACCTTACCCAGCTTCCCCTCGCACTTCTATAACTCCCGAATCGTTTTACAACAATGACACCAATTATTATTCTTTCTGACCACCATTTACAGTAACAGTCATGGAGCTGTTAGACCCGTTCTTCCATCTTTCTAGGATATTAAGCCTAGAATGTGCTTCCAGAAAAAATATCTTTCAAACAATTTATTTCATATTACCGTAACATTTCAGCTTCAAAAAGCTTAGCTTCAAAAAACGAAGAATTTCTTCGACATTGAAGTCCACATTAGGATATTTATCTTTATACTAAATCATTTTAAAAAATCCACTAACAAGGTTATGTGTCTTTTTTCAAGTAACCACAAAATCTGAATACTGTAAGTGTGTAGAGCATTACGAAAAAGTTCTCAACTCTCTTGGAAAAAAAATTGAAAAAAGTGAGCTATTCTGTAGGAGAGTTTTCATTCTTTGACAAAACCCTTGTGTTCAAGTTAGCATGCGTTTATTTTTTGTCCAGTTCTTTAAAAAAATGATAACACTACTGTGAAACTAACTACAACACCATATTCCAGAATCCATGGACCCGGATTTCTGTTGGCAGTTTCCGTTGAAAATGCGTCTCCTTACCGGAGATCCGGCTGAATGGGCTCTAGCAGCTTGTGGCCGATACTACAAGAAAGGTGAGTTGGGGAGCTTTGAATTTTACCATGGATTCAAAATTAAGTTGAAAATAAGAATAGTTTCATGTTTCACACTCCAGACAAAGGCTTACACTTTTCAACTGCGTTTGCCGTGGTGTGTTTCATAGTAAAAAATTCAAATTGGCGCTGCTTCAAACACTTTGAAAATTTAATAAAAAGTTTGGAAAATGGGCTGTTTTGTTTTAAATAGACAATTTTTAAGAAGATACAAAAAGTTCGCCGTTCTATGTAAATCAAAACACGATTTTACCTTTTACCCATAGTAAACCGGTACACGAGGACTACTGAAAACCTACAATCGTCTGCGAAAATTTAACAGAGCTTGTTCCGAGAGTTTTCATCATCAAGATTCTTTCAAACCAACACAGGTGAATTATAGTTACAGTAACCATCAGTTCTCTGAACTTCTACATTGTCCCCCGCATAGTCAAAAACCGAAACCGCTTTGTCTCCGGTCTATTGTCGTAATAAAAATTGTCTAGCGATAAAAAAGAGCGTGTTGCGATAAAATGTTGCCATTTGTTGCCCTCTCCTCCGGACACAGTTATGATTTTCTGTGAGCTTTTTTCAAAGGCGGAACACCATATGGGTGTGACAAGGAGGTGTAAACACCCCTTTGACACCATAGCTGAGCCGAACTGTACCAAGTGATAAACATTGCGATGAATCGGATTTCATGTAGTGTAGCGACACTTATAGATGGAGTATACTTGGTAACGAAATGGGACGCATCCCGGTTTTTAAACAATTCTGCCCAATTTCTCACTGATTTTCCGATATTTTCATGAAAGTCAAAATCAAAATGAGAACTTTTTTGACCATCGTACGTCAAGAAATGCTTGAATAACCTAAAAAAGAAAACTTTGAACTTCAAGTTTTGAAAAAAAATATTTAAAAATCAAAATTTTGCTTTAAACACAATCTGACAAATCTAAATTTGCTTTTTATTCAATCTTTTGGCACAAATTTCTAATATTTTGTCCCTGGGATTGTCTTTATTCTATTTTTGTTGCAAACAAATAACTCCCAATTAAGAAATCATGAAACGAAAAACAAACTGTTATCACAAAATGACACTATCAGTTCCAATGTTTTCGGAAATGGTTGACCATGATAATTACCAATCCATCAGGTTTGAGTATTTCAAACAATATTTCTCACATATTAAAATGAAAGTTTTTGGTGAACTATGAAAACAAAGGGTTCAAAACAGTTAAATATACCTTTTTAGGTATATTTTTTCGTAGCAGTGCACATCTCACTGCTTACATGTTAAAGATTAACGGACTCTAACACTCTTCAACAGTATCACACCGACTTCTCTGATTTCTAGCATGTGTTCAGGAGCCGTAAACCTACACAAAATTCTCTCTAACCGCGACATGTCTCTGTGCTCTCTCACTTTCGCCGCTGTTTTCACCTCGGCTCACCTCAACAAGGAGTTGTACAGTGTTTTTATCGTTTGGGATGACTTTGAATTTTGAGTACTAGATCAATCCACATGAATAAAAGACCAGAAAATTACTCGCTCTGGATCATCCCAAAGCTGTCCAAACAGAGTATTTTCCACAATGCGTTCCAGTTTTCCCGGGCAAAAATCTCCCGTTAAAAACAAAACTCAAAATTTTCTCCGCGTTCCCAAGACCACCAAAACACACTTCACCATACTGTTTGTTTGCGCTCCCTACAAAACTCATTTTGCAAAGATTAACAGCCACATTTTGGCTGTACTTGAGCATAATAATGGCACATTTGAATATAGGACAAGCAGTGACGTTTATGTCGATGTTTTGTCCCTTCATTTTTTCACGGAAAGTGAAACTGATAGAAATGAAAAAATTTAGCAGAAGTAGTGATAATGTTCTGTCTGTGTTTTGTAGAGTTTTTGTTAGAATTGAAACTATTCTATGAATTAGTTACGATTATTGAAGGAAACAGTGAGAGTTAAGTTTTCAAGAAGAAAGAAAATTATAGAGTAACAAAATTGTCGACTTTTTTGTCCACACTGTTGAAAAAAAGTGATTTTCGGAAAATTTGAACAAAATAACTATTGAACAAGGCACATAGCTTCCTTTACCTGTAAAAAAGTCTGACCTCCGGAAATCGGTTTCTTAGTACCGTAGCAGTTTCGTCTCGAAATACAAGAACAATTTAAGTAATGCGCCTTTAATTTCAATGGACTGAAAGTAAGAACAATAACTTAAATCCACAAAGATCTAATTGTTCGTTGTGAGAGTCCCGACCCTACCATACTCATTTTACAAAAATGCGACTGGCAAGCGTTTGGAATCGGTCAGACTTTTTGCCATAGATATGTGCAAGGGAGCTTCAACAGTTTAAAAAAAAAGACCTGTTTTCGTTTAATGAAATCAATTAGGACTAGAACATAGTAAAATTTTCAGACTTTTTTCAAATTTACTAATTTCACTAGAAACCATAATAGCTCTTGCATATTTCCGCTGCAAAACTAATAAAACAAACTGCTGCTCCTAGGTGTTTCTCAATGATGAATGCTGTGCGAGAACAGAGTTCGATCTAGCTATTTCCGACATTCTTATGTGTGTGTGTGTAATAGTTGGCCGTGTTCCAGTGGAAACGGTCGTGCCGCAAGGTCGCATAGTTTAGTGGCAGTGGTGTTCTTCATCGGCTAATTTATCTTCTTGGTAGATCGTGAACACACTTTTTCCGCAGTTTAACAATGATAGCAATTGGGTGCAATGAATTTATGTGTGTAGCTTGCTCTTTAGTGTAAGACAAGTGGAATCCAATGCCTTTTGATTAATTTTTGATATCAGAGGTGCAAACAGCTCTGATTTATTGATTTTTCAAATCTTTTCTAAAAACCTATTTGAACTCCGAATTTTCACATTTCAAATTTTACGTCTATTCAGTGCAAAGCTTGGGGATATCATATTTTCCAATTCAAAAATGTCACTTCTGTTGAGCTCTGCTGCAACTTTAAAAATTTTGAAATTTGTTTTTTACCACTGTTTTCATTGACATTGTTCTCACATAACACATTAAGTACTGCCAGAGGATCCGCTGCGAGATAACTGTGCTTGCCCAGCTCTAACACTGTAAGAACTTTTGTAGGAATAGCAATGTCATTGAATACTTCTGCGTCTTGAGACGAATAGCGATCATGAAGAATGATCTTACTCACTTTGATTTTTTCATGATCTATAGTTTGCGTTGTCATGTGACCGCGTGGATCAGAAACTTCCAGATTTTACTTGGTTGAATTCATAGAACAGAAAAAGTACTAACAGAACTTTACTAACTTCAATCGTTTTCAAAAAAACTTCAAAAATCCTAGTACTTCTACGAAGACCTGCTGAAAATTGATATCACTTGCTTGATGAACGTAGGATTTCATAACTGCATGAATTGGAGCAAAAGGGAAAAATTACTTTTGCAAAAATTACACAACTGTCCTGACCGGAGCAGCTTTTCAAAAGGTTCTCCTATGGTTCCCACGCCCATTATCTGTGCTCCTGGCGGCTATTGCTGGCCGTCACGAAGCTTATGAACTTTATTTTCAAGGAATAAAGTTATTATTATTAACAAAATTCCATTAACCCGGGCTCAATTGATTTCTCCCAACCGAGAATCCTACCGAAATCCTGAGCATAGTCCACATCCAGTGCAAGGATTGATGGCTGCTGAGTTCAATGCTAGCAGGTGTTTAATGCAACAAACACTTTTTACACACGATTTTGAACACTGACCTCCCGTTGAGTTATCTATCAATCCGAGCCCCAGCAACTTTCTGTCTATCCTATTTTTCCCTGATGCAATTGATATCCTGAGTTCCCCGGTTGACGGCTTTATGCGGAGTTTTTTTGTATGTTAGGTTCATCTTCCTTTGATAATGTTCTGAGCATTCAGAATCCAAGGAAATACTGCTTCCATTCGTACTGAAAAGTACTGAAAACATCTACTATCTCAGTCCCTGGAATGAGCCATAACTCGCGTTGCTTGTACTTTTAACTTCACGAATTGAACTTCGAGGCATTCTATTCTAGTCGAAACAAAACTTTTTGGTTTTCAATCCTTGCGGTATTTTTTGCTCATTTTTTCGACCTAGTTTGTAAGATAAGAAAAAAAATCTCGGAACTCCAGCTTTTCCGTACTATCCACAAAAAGATTAGACCCTTCTTTGTAAATTTAATCGGTAAACTAGTATTTTTCCCGATATGTGATTTCCAATTCAAACTAGGCGTAGGACGATGTGCACTCGCGCTCCAGCGCTAATTTGGAACTTGTCCAACTCTCCTATAGCCTGTCCGTTTGTACTTCTCTGACCGTTTGACGATGGAGAAGGTCAGATTGGCTTGAGAGCACTTTGAAGTGTTGCGAACATAAACACCAGTGTTTGTATGTGTGGCTTGGGCTCATCTTTTAGCTCTTTAACGTTTATCCAGAAAATCGATTCGGATATTCTCTCTCTCTCTCTCTCTCTCTCTCTCTCTCTCTCTCTCTCTCTCTCTCTCTCTCTCTCTCTCTCTCTCTCTTTCTTTCTTTCTCTTTCTCTTTCTCTCTCTCTCTCTTTCTTTCTTTCTCTCTCTCCCTTAACTGAACTTTCAAAAAGTGCATAGATTATGGTAACATTGACCGTCATGAATGGCAACACTGTCAATGGCGCTTATTCAAATTTTGTAACACTGATCCTTCAGTCCAGTTCTATTAAGTTTTCGTAAGACTGACATGTCTTTTTTGTTTATCTCTCTTCCTCCTTCCTTTTCTCTCTCTCTCTCTCTCTCTCTCTCTCTCTCTCTCTTTTTTTTTGGTCTTCCCCCCCCCTAACAGAGACCAACATGTTCCCTTCACCTGAATAGAACATGGTAGACAAAGAACCGGCGATGTTTACCTACACACCAACCCTTGGCGCCAAAATTATTCAAAAAATCTGACTCACACAACTACTGTAACCCGCACTTTTACCCTGTTTCCTACATAAACCCAAGCCACGCGTTTTGAAATGCAAATTCGCCCAGGAAACACAACTGAAGGTACACACACACACGCACACTGGTAGTGTTCCTTCTGATTCATAAAATTCGATTTCAATTGTAATGGTTTGGTTGAGTCATGGTGTGCACACTCGTTCTCCCTCTGCACCTGTATGTTGAATATTTTAGATGTCATTAGTGACAAATCGTAATTATGGAGAAAGAGAGAGAGAAAGAGAGAGAGAGAGAGAGAGAGAGAGAGAGAGAGAGAGAGAGCATGAGAGAGAGAGAGTGTGTGTGTGTGAGAGAGAGAGAGAGAAATAAGTAGAGAGATAGAGAGAGAAAAAAGAGAGAGAAATAGTGGTTTCTTCCGAGAATGAATTCATGTAACCCATCCATCGTTCTACACCCAATCCAATAGTGCTTTTCCATTTATCCCGAGCCCCACGTTTGAAAAAAAACAATCACATGTCCATTTCGGCCTTGGAAGACGGCCAGAAAACCCTTTCACTCCTCAGCTGACTGAATTCGTCGTCGCACCATTGGCCAGTTTTTTTGGCGCATTAACACCATCTGCTCTTGCCACCAAACACGTTTCCGTTGTTTTGATGGTGTTTTCAGAAAAATAAATGACGCTTGAAAAGGTCTCTCTCTATCTCTCTCTCTCTCTCTCTCTCTCTCTCTCTCTCTCTCTCTCTCTCTCTCTCTCTTTCTTTCTTTCTCTCTTTCTCTTTTTCTCTCTTTCTCTCTCTCTCTCTCTCTCTCTCTCTCTCTCTCTCTCTCTCTCTCTCTCTCTCTTTCTTTCTTTCTCTTTCTCTTTCTCTTTTTCTCTCTCTTTTTCTCTCTCTCTTTTTCTCTCTCTCTCTCTCTCTCTCTCTCTCTCTCTCTCTCTTTTTTTTTTCTCTCCCTCTTTCTCTCTAAATTCTTTATTGGATCCATAACCTAAATGACCAATGATCTCCGGAAAAATCTTATTATTACACAGGTAGATTTGATTCGAGTATCGTGGACTAAGTGACCACCCTGAGAGTACTTTTCACTGTGTAATGCAGTTCCTCCCCCCATCTTCTCCATCTTTCTGTTTTGTTTCATTATCAAAAAAGTGATTATTGTTTGGACAGCTTGAGATGATCTATGGTAACAACTTGTCTGCACTTGTACGAGTTTTCGCGAGGAGATGAGCAAGAGAATTAGAAAGTTGAAGATTTGAGAGACTGAGACAGTTAGACAGAGAAAATTAAAAAGATGAAAATAAGACGATAACTATATCCCCTCTCATTGAACAATCAGAAAAAAACGGCCTGATTCAAAAGATGAATGAAACATGTTTTTCGACTAGGAAGAATAGACAATTTGAAAAATTAAAACACTGCATTTTGAACCCTACTAAAAAAATCATTTCGACATTCAAAATTTTGAGAAAACATGCTCTACGGATAATTTTGTCCCTACCAATTCCGGCCAAAACTTGCCGCACCTCTAAATGGATATTGTTCCTCCCTGGCTAATAGCTCAATCATCATACAATACACTAGAGCGGGTCGGGGGAGATTAACAAAGTGACATTGAGATGTACTGTTTGAGCATGATATGTCCCCCTTTTATGTCGCCGACACGTGTCAACTAGCGGATGTGATCCACTCAGGCAATCAGAAGTACGCAGAAAATCCGTAAAAAGACCATTTTTTACGTATCTTCTCCATAACTTTCGAAACAGAGGCAAATGCTAGAGTTAGGGACAAGATATGGAAGTTTTGTTGCGCGATGAAATTTAGTACGTATCAGGACATATCTTGGAACATCTCGACATTTCCAACCAGCGGCGGGTCCACGACTGATCGAGGTTGGACTCAGTCAAATTGGGAATGAACTAGGAGAAACGATAGTATCTGTTCTTATCGTATTAACTTCCACTGTCACTGGAAAGACTATTTTTGCAAAAACGAGATGGAAGAGGGCAGGAACCGAACTTGTGACGTCATGTCGCAAAATTTTTTGTATAAATTCCGAGATACTGGAATCGCATTCAACAGATCAAAACAATTCATAGATCAAACAAAAATACTTGCCACTCAATAGCGAAATTTCTCCACATCTCGCTCTTAATTTGGCATATCTAGATACAGTTTTTTAGGGAAGTTCCGTAACTCGTACGTATCTTGATATATCATGGTGCGTATTTCTGATTGCCTGAGCATCACTTCCGTTCCCATGAACCAGCAGTACTTCACTAGTAGCGATTTGGATCCTGTGATAAGTCGACAACAGCTGTCCCTGTTGAACTTTTTTACTTTTCGTAGTGTTGATTCACTGATTTTTAGTGACACCTGTTAGTCGATCACGTTCGATACTCTTTGGGTCAGTGGAATTCACAGAAAAACTGTAACTCGGGTGACCAAAAAGCGACTTTATTCATGTGGGACACCGTTTGTGCTACATCTACTACGAACGACGATCATTCCACAATTTGTCACTTACAGCAGGCGTTAAGAACGTGCGGCTCTATTCTTTTGAGACACATGTATTAGTTCCCATGTTCGAGGCGTTAAGTGGGCTACTGAATGACAATGTGACTATATTCTTGTTGGACACTTTGTGGACAGATAAAACAAAGTGACAAGTGACTTTACTCTTTTGAGACACTACCATGTCGTAACAGAAAAAGTGCCGACCAAAATCTAACGGTAACTGGCCTAAGTGTCTTTAATCTTCTGGGACACAGAATTGACTATCAATTACCATGTCCTAACCGTGGTGTGTCCACCAACAGCTTCCCTAGAGATTAGTAAGTGGATCCCGTTGTCATAAGTGCTGACTTGCGCAATTTTATGTAATTCTACCACCATCACACCCACGACGGTTCCCTCACCCGTCAATCATCTGTGTTTTGAAACTGTGTACTCGACTCTTAGAGCCGATAACAAGCCAGTTGATATCAAAGGGGAGACGGTTGTTGACATAGAGGGGGTGACCCCTTGAGTAGATGGCAACATTGTCGGTAATGGCTCCTATCTGCTGAAAAACAGAGAAGTGGTCCTAAGAATAGGCTCTAGTGGGTCTTATCGGGATGTTTTCCGGTGACGATTACACTTTGAACACAGTGATGGCCCGAAACATCAATTGGGTTGGAGAACAATTTTTAGTTCTGAAAATAAGCTCTAGTTAACTTATCATCACAATTTTGGGAAAATCCTTGTAAAACTTTCGCGAAAAGCAAGAAAAACACGAACAGTTCATTTAATGTTAAAATAGTTTTCAGTTGTTGTTAATGATTTACAAGATTCGAGAAATAAACCCATAAACCAGGATTAGAAACATTCCAAATAGAAAGTATCTCTCTCTTCAATAGGAAGATTCCAATGTTTGTCATACCCCTGCGAGATTTCCCTTTAATTATGGTCGGGCTTTCTGTTTAGTTAGTGTTGCGTGATTCCTTTTAACCACTTCCTTCAACCATATTATGTGATGTTTTCTGACCATGTGAGCTGTACATGTACATATACACACATGTAATCATATTTGTACGGTCACTTGATTGATTATGCTGAATGCAACTTGAGACGATGCGTGTCAGGTGCTGGTATTAAAACAGTCCCATTGCTTGATATGCATGTAGTGAGAACTTACATATTGACGTCTAGGCTAGAACAGAATAGGATGAAGATTGTTGGTAGACGTATTAGACTGATTCTTCTCAACTCAATTTTAAAAAATAGAGGATAAAAAGTATAGCAAACAATACTAATAGAACTCAGGTCATCGTGAAGCACTGAATATTCTTCAAAACTTTGATTCTAGAAAAGCACGTTTTGGAAACAAACTGGACACAAAGAGGTTTTATATGTTTTAGCTTTTTGGTATGACTTTTCCGGACTTTTTCTCTCTCTCTCAGAGTACTTTCGTCGACGTTACAATCTAGACACAAACAGAGCACATTATATGACAGTATCCCACACTATCTACATATTTTCCCTCCTTATTACCAATCATTCATTCTCTGATCCCGACATGCTGGACGGCTAGACGATATCACGGTAATTCCTGGCCGTCAATTGTCTAATCAGATCAAGACGCGTTTCTCTTATACAAACGGACATATAAATCGCGTCAAGTCTAGGTCAGTCCGACCGTGGTGTGAAGTGTGGTGGCGGTGAACATACTCGGTGGGGCGACGAGCGCATGAAAGAAAATCCACCGCGCATCATAAAGATGATATCCGTATTGTTGTGTGTCAATGTAGAAGTGTAGGTCAGACTTATGGAACATAATGTGTGACGTAGCGAGGGTCAGAGTAGTGAGGCTGTGGTCAGCGTAGCAAATCTCTTGGTACCGAATTTTAGGCACGTTGAGCACAATGACTCGTATTCAAGTTGTGAGAAGAACGTAGCAGGGATATATTTACGAGCATAGATTCATCGTAGTGATGTTCAGGGACACAGTACGACGTTTTTGAAAAAATAAATATTTTGTCCTGTCCAAGGTAGTTCAGCGTTTTGATATCCAGCCCACATTATTGAACGTCCGACATCGACTTGGAAAAATTTAGAATAGAAAATTATTCAAAAATTCAAGCAGAAAACCTGACTAGATGATCGTGAAGATGTCCATGTTACAAAAATTTAGTCCCGAATTGAGATACAAAGATCAACTTCCCTTTGGCGTTTTTGTAGTTCTATAGAGGTCAAAACAGCAGCAACGGTTTTGATTTACTGACATTATTCTTGTGAGACGCTCGCCATAACGATGAGAAACGTTACAACTTTCTATCCGCACACATTTAATCTTGTAGTTGAGAATATGCGTGGTTCTATTCTATTGAGACAGGCTGTATCCAATGTGCATAAAATCAGACCTCATTGTGGTCCCACAGCAGTAAATCGCAACAACCTCAACCTGCACTTTTACAATTTGACACCAACAGGAGGCGAGAAAGTGTGTACGTGAGCGATAGAATCTCTTGATGTAAAGGTGTCTCGGCCATTTTGATCGTGCCAGATATGCTCTAATTCATCAGATGGTTATCGCGTCCGACCTTAGCCAGTACGAGAAACTCGGCCACGTCTGGGTCGGCATCAGTGCCCTTTGAAGATGTGTGAAATTCATTGAAAATGAACTGTCTCAATGAATTGTGGGAATTCATTTTTGAACGGGGGGAGAGAGAGGGAGCGAGGGTGAGAGAGAGAGAGAGAGAGAGAGAGAGAGAGATAGAGAGAGAGAGAGAGAGAGAGAGAAGAGAAGAGAGAGAGAAGAGAGAGAGAGAGAGAGAGAGAGAGAGAGAGAGAGAGAGAGAGAGAGAGAGAAGAGAAGAGAGAGAGAAAAGAGAGAGAGAGAGAGAGAGAGAGAGAGAGAGAGAGAGAGAGAGAGAGAGAGAGAGAGTAAGAGAGCAAAAGATAGAGATAGAGAGAGAGAGAGAGAGAGAGAGAGAGAGAGAGAGAGAGAGTAAGAGAGCAAAAGATAGAGAGAGAGAGAGAGAGAGAGAGAGAGAGAGAGAGAGAGAGAGAGAGAGAGAGAGAGAGAGAGCAAGAGAGCAAGATAGCAAGGTAGTAGGAGAGTGAGAGAGCGAGAGAGTGAGTGAGAGAGTGAGCGAGAGAGTGAGCGAGAGAGTGAGCGAGAGAGTGAGCGAGAGAGTGAGCGAGAGAGTGAGCGAGAGAGTGAGCGAGAGAGTGAGCAAGAGAATGAGAAAGTGAGAGAGTGAGAAACACAGGAAGACAGAGAACCACGTCACGATAAACTACGCACTGGCCGTACCGTACAACGTGGGGGAACCCATGAAAGAGAAACATTGCAACATTTGTTGATGTAGATTGATGATAAGCGTGTTGCGTAGAAATTTCGCGCGTATTTAGCAGTCGCCGCCGTCGGTGACTGCAAGCGAGAGGGAGACGATACCGTTATGGGTTCTTCTTCTCCTCGACAACACAATCCGGTCTTCATGTTGCAGGAGAGAAGTCTTGTTTTCACGTAATCTGATTAGAAGCCGAGTGTCTCGAATGTTTCAGACACGATTTTTGATTTTTGGTACGGTAGCGGTCATTATGGTATTCGTTCTTTGATCTGGAATTGGCGTTTTGCGTTTGTGGAAAAATACTCAGTAGGATTTTCTATATAAAAACCTATGTAGAAAACTCATTCAGATCGTATACTTTTGGTCGATACATCTCTTGTGATCGAGCATCAGCATGTAGACATTGCGTGGGCTTCTCGAACTTATACATATCTTCAGTATCGCGTTTGAGGGTTCCAAAACTACAACACTCTCTATACAGACTTCACTAATCTCTTATCACCCTTCATTATCATGAAAAAACTTTAAGCGTAAGTCAAATCGTCTAGAAAAAAAGAGCATGTTATAACAGTTTCAACAATGTTTGTTCTTTCCTTCCAAAATTAAAACGTTCTTGAGCACTTCAATAAGTCTTATCACCCTCTCTCTATTTACGAACGGAAAAGAATCTTTGAGAAATTATGGAACTCATTTCTGAATTAAGTATCGGTTTGAGGTCTTGAGGGCTTCGAAACTGACTTACCCCTCCAGAAGATGTTTATAAAGCTCTATTGAAAATTCACAAACAAGACAAAACCACTGATTCATAGAAAAGAGATGACCCATCGGGTACAGTACATATCCGCTAACTAGTCCTCTCTACAAAACAAAACCCGGGTAATCCGACGGTATAAGTTCGCGCCTGATCACTTGCCACACACACACGCCTATTGAACCGTTACAAACAATTTGATAATTTTACTTTTGGCGCCGGTTTGATTACAGACTGTGTCACTGATATGCTTGTTTTCCCTGCTTTGTAGTTTTGAATCAAGTGGTGTTGGTTGTTGTACGTTTGATTGCCATTTTGTAGATCGAATGTTCAACGCCTCAACGGGGGGTCTAAAAAAATCTGAATCTGCCAGACCACCTAGCTCAAGAAACCTTCTCTTTGAACCTCTTCTGCCCAGTAACCATTAAAGATCTTCGTTTCTGCCGTTCACAGGATTTTATAGCATGTAACATTCACATTGTTGCCATGGTGATAAACCGTGGGATATCATAGTTTTTTAGCCCCGATTGATCAGAAAAAGTGTGCTAGGCAAAGACCCCTTATATGTAATAACAAAGGAGAAAAACTTGGTAGTTTGATATTTTGTCGGACTATGGTTTTTCATCAATTATTTTCATTTTTTTTTTCAATTGGAGTTTGACAGGTCAACTG
>OZ022250.1:3350379-3380279 GCA_963978915.1 Caenorhabditis parvicauda | reverse complement strand
ACTTTTCTCAATTGCGAGACACGGTTTACACCGTTGATGAGCAGAGTTCTTCTGCGTCTGAAGTTCTTCTAGTATACTGTCTGTCCCCTACACATCCCTTCTATTATCCTTATGTAAACTTATGAAGTACAGGAACTGCTTACCTCATGTAGAATTCAGTCATTATACTGTCTCTTTTCATCAACTATTTCTATATTATCCGATTTTCTGTGAGTAGTGTCAATTCCCTGAACATTATAGAAGCTCTTCCATTTTTCATAAGTCTATGTGAAGAGCCTAATGTCTTTTAGTATACTGTAACTTCTTGGAATTATCCTTCTGTGATACATACTTCGAATAACAGAAGATCTGACTTTTTTCTGGACTTTACACTCTGTCAACTTCTAGAACTGTCCTTTCTGTAGAAAGTTCTCATATCCTAGTAAATCGCAAGTTCAGTATATGTAGAATTTTGTTTTTCTCATGCACTTTCTCAGAGTATAGTTTCTGTGAGCCGCTTCCAGCCATCTGTTAGTTAATAGTATTAGAGGCTATCGAGTAGTTTCCCGAACCCGAATTTCCCGAATATTTCAAGCCATTACCGTATTAGTTTGAAGTTGAGATTTCTTACTGTAGATCAGATCAAAGACACCCTAATCTTTTGACACCAGTTGACACCAAAGTTATCACCCCCAGACAAGACGGACCATAGCCCGGTATAGGCTCATTGACACCTCAACTTGTCTCGAACCGTGCCAGAAGCAGTCAGTCATGTCATTCGGGTATCGGTTACTGTATTGAAGATAAGAAGACGATCAATCACAACAGGGACGTTACCTACTCGCATCATACCTTTTTTGCGCCCGGTTCTTAACGTGGATATCACGGTTATTTGTCTATCAACGGTGTTTCCCCGTTCTAAAATTCCACCGAAACTGTTTTACCTACGTTACCTTCCGGTTCTGTGACCTCATGTTCTGAAACTAACATCCTCTTGTAGATGGCAAACATTGGAAGAATGCCAATGATAACTAAACCCTAAGTTTTCTACTAAATCATTTTACTTTCACCAAGTTTCAACAATCTGTAGACATTGGACAATCGCCAAGACCACCCTGCCTCGTAAAGTGCTAATTCTAAACCGTTTTATGGGGAGGGAGAGCGAGAAAAAACTTTCACTTACAAATACAAATTCTCGAGGTCGCACTGTCAGATGTTTCTAGCAAAGGAGTGGGTTTTCCATAAGAGAGTCGCGGTACGAAATGGCAGTACTAAATACTGCACTATTCGTCAGTTTGTAGCATTGTTCGGGGTTATGGATACATTATCCGCTTTTTTCACTTTCCCTTCACTAATTGACGAGTGAGAGTAGAGCAGGGATGAAACTCCTGGCAGCCTAAAATTGCACTGTCAAATGTTTCAATCAAAAAATGGCTCGAATCCTCCACAAGTAGATTGAAACAATAGGCTGGACGCTAATCCAATACTGTGTAAAAGAGTGCACCCCACTCGTCCCGCCAGATTCGACTCAATTAAAATGTTGTTGGTCCCTCGTTTTTCGTCTTGCCATGTTTGTTTCACTCCCGTTTCCTGCTTTCTGATTCAAACCCAGCCAGCTTATCCGAGCTCATGGAGCACTTTCATAATGATCCAATCTCGATGGAACCTCTCACCCGATAAGCTCTTAATTGTAGTGCAGGTACTTCTACACCTGCTCGTCTTCTTCCTTTTACATGGGAATCTTTCTAAAAGATGGAGTTGTTGGATAGAAGATAAAAGCTTTTTTGGTAAGGATAGTGAAGCTATTTTTTCAAGAGAGAAAAACGAATAAGTTTGATTGGTCAACAAAAATTGTAGTTTTTCTTGAACACGTTAATGTTCAATCCGAGTTCTACCGAAGATCTTACAATTCTTCCATTAACTTCTATGGTGGCTACTGTGGCGTAGATCAAACTACATCTGCTCAACTCTTTTCTAAAACTTGAAAAAAACCATAATGACTCAGTTTATTTGGTTTTCGATTGACGGAACGTTTCTATTGACATACCCAGGGAAACACACTGGACCACGTCAAATAAATCTTCAACCCGTGCCAAATATCACATTTCGCCTTGTTTTTGTTTTTTCTTATCCTCGTCCGGCCAGCGATGACACGTTACTGCCACGTTTCACAATTTCAGTTGATAACCACGTTTCACGTTTTCACTATGTGACGTGGTACCTACAACCACGTGACACCTGGAGCTTTTTTCTTCGTTTTCGCACGTGGAATTCAATTAGTCGGTTTTTTCATGTTTTACTGTGTATCTCACGATTTGAAACCATGTTCTATGTGTTCGGTTCCACATTTCACGTTCTACACGTGACAGGAGGTTTAGAACCACGTCTCACGTTTTTAACGCTCTTCAAAATACTTTTATTTTTACGTGAAGTAACGCGTTGCCACGTTTCACGCTTCTCCTGAATGGATTTTTATGTCACGTGATTTTTCTCTGCTTGCCACAAAATTTTAAAACTCCACATTCCCACCTTTCATTGTTTCTCTCCACGTGAACACTGTCTGGTAGACAACAGCAGGGAGAACCGAGACGAGCAAAATTAGCCATTTTTCACATGACACCACTCCAGAAACGGATTCTTTTCATTTCCCATGCACTCTGAATGACTTGTCTCTTTTTTGCAGTTGATGCGCCTATGATGAGATACACCAAGCCACCTTCACCAGCTTCACTCATCCACCACGAACAGCACTACAAGATGATCCTCGCCAATATGATGCCAGGAGGAACAGTCGAGACACGGCCAGTTCAAGGCTTTCCACAACGACCGCTTCAGCCATTGGTTAGTTTTGTGGCACTACAATTAACATATAATCTTGTCGCTGACAGTATTTTGAACAAAAATCTCCACTTCTGTGAAAAAAAAATTTTTGCAGATGCCTGAACAAGGGAATTGGTTGATGACCGAGCAACGCTCTCCGGAAGTTAGAGGTTTGTAACAGAAGAAGAGAAAAAGAGAAAGAGAGAGAGAGAGAGAGAGAGAGAGAGAGAGAGAGAAATTAGGAAAGAGAGAGAGAGCGTATCAGAGAGGGTGAGAGAGTAAGAGAGAGAGAGAGAGACGCAGACAACGGCTCGAATTCCCGGATGACCCTCTTGTGTTTTACTGAACTAATCAAATGAGCTCTACCCAGGCCGGAAAAACGTCTGTGATCGGGTGGGGGCAGAGGGAATCTCTGCACCTCTCACTTTCCCACGCTATTTTGCCACTCCGTTCGCTTTGTTTGAACATTCATTGCTGGAGAGCACACAAGAACGCAACACAGTGCAAGTGTCCTTTTAGCCATGGCGGAACCATTTTGATTTGGATTTAGTGGGAAGAGAGAGAGAGAGAGAGAGAGAGAGAGAGAGAGAGAGAGAGTGAGAGAGAGAGAGAGTGAGAGAGAGAGATTGTACGAAAATGTCATTTTTTCATGTTGACCTTTCAGAAAACAAGTCTCGCCATACATCTGGCGATTCTAATGAACGCAGAACTCCACTTCACATGAAGATCAAGAAGTCGAGACAGCAAGGATCTTCGAGCAGACCCGAGTTCTACAACGAATACAATGAGCAGAACAGAGAGCCCGTAGCCTGGCATCCTGGTATGAAGGGTGAGTAAACTTTTCTCTCTCTCTCTCTCTCTCTCTCTCTCTCTCTCTCTCTCTCTCTCTCTCTCTCTCTCTCTCTCTCCTACTCCTTATCAGCACCCGACCATTGCACCACTCACATAAATGTTGCGTTATTGAACTACTGCTCCCTTATCTCTGCAATAAGCCAATTGTCTTGATGATAAAAGCCAAAGTTGCAACACATTCCATGTGTGTGTGTCAACACACGGTGGCACACAGTACACGCAAAAGTGCACCAGGGGCTCTCTCGCACCCTGGTTCTCGCCTCAAATTACACGCTACTCGGTCACCCTTCCCCCTCCCCCTTTGATAATTAATCGCTGATACGTTTTACGACCTCGCCATTGGTGTACACTGAATGAATACACACATGATAACTCACGGGCAAGAGGGGAGGACAATTTTGTTCCATTGTACACGTACACAGTGCAAGTTTCGTAAACAAAAGTCGATCCCGGGGTTTTGTTATGTTTTGTGTCGACGCATTGCTGTACGGATAGAGGGTGGCCGACCCGAGACGGGAACCTCTTTCTGTTGAGAGCAACGTTCCCAATTACCTGTAAATTGCAGAATAAAAAACCGCTCGCAGTTACCTAGACGAACTTTCGGGTGATTCTTCTTGCGCTTTTCCACTTCATCGGAAAAAGATTCCAACCGATCAAAAAAACAGATTTTTTTGTTTTCCACCATCCGAAACAAACAAGTTTGTTATTGGGGTATTTTGACTTTCCATCTCTCAAAGACAAACAAAAACCAGAGCAGCCGGTCTGTTTTCTACAGTATGGTCACATGAGCCCCGATATACAGTAACCGCGCTGAGGAACGCAACATTTTTGAGTGGCCGCTCTCAACTGCTTTTTGCACATTGCTAGTTCATAAAAACTGATGTGCGCGGGTTTCCCATCTCTGGGTCTCTTGCCTTTCCACACTATCTCTTCGGCCAGACAGTTGCAAGACGCGTTTTTTCAGCCATCACGCCCAAACAAACAAATGCCGGCAAACATATGGATGCACTTTTATTTTTTGTAACCGCCCAGTTTCGAAGGGTGGTAATGGATTTGGGATGAAGCGGGGTTTTAGAATTGGTGTAAAATGTCGTGAAGTGTAGTATCAGAGGTGCAACTGTTGGTGATGATCTCTAATCTATGTAAAGTGTCGTCAGGTGTGGTGTCAGTGGTACACCTGTGAGAAAATCTCAAATGAGCCTAGGAATGATTTCCTACATAATTTTGTGTGGAGTTGCGTCAAGTGTAGTGTCAAATTCATACGAGTGAAAAAAAACATGTTCAAGTTTGTTATAACAGTTTTGATAATCAAGTCCAACATATTCGTTCAATGAAGATCGGTGTAAATTGTCGCCAGATACAACGTTCACACCACGAACACAAAACCTCACGCCATTTATCACTTTTGTAGAAAAAAAGAGATAAATCTTGTGGCAACAATGTCGCGTTCCCATGTGCGCCAAAGACGGCACCCCACTGGGCGAATTAATTTCTGTCTGCACTTGGCCGGCTAGCTTTATTAATTGCCAAGAAATTCTCTAGAAGAAGATCAAAAAGTGCAGATCATTTGGTGTGTGGAGATAGGGTTCTGTGTGAGAAGTTGAGTCTGAGCATTGATGAATAAGAATTTTGTTTTTAACAAAAAATAGTAGTAGAGTAGGTTTCTGAATTGTTTTTCCAGATTCTTTATCACTTTGGATGGTAACACTAAGTTTCGTGCAAAATCAGTGTATGGAAAAGTTGTGATCCTAATTTTTTTTTTCTGAATTCTTGAAACCAAAACAATCCATCACCATTCGATCGGAAATGGTTGTCGCAAGAAAAACTCGCTTTCCAATATGATCGCAGTGAAACGACCCAAATGGCGTTTCCGACGATGTTTTGGTGGCCGATGGTGTTGTTCCCATGTGCAATCTTTCGGAAACATCTTGAGAGACCACCCGTGAACATCTAATGGCCCTTTGTTCATGTCACGACACCCGCCGTTAAATATGGCCCCAGAATGTTGCACTATTAGATGGAGAAGTGAAATACTGTAGAGCCATAAATTTTGTGGGTGCGCGAGGCAACTTGGTTAGTGATGGGTCGAGGAGTTTGGACAGGGGGATGGTTACTCGACTTTATTCTGACTTTTTCTTAGAGAAGATCAAGTTGCTTTTTTTCTGCAAAAACCAAAGATATTGATTAATATCAAATGTTCCAATCGAAAAGCGAATAACTTGCATGACAAATCACTTCTCTCGATCTCTCGATAGCGATCCGAACGGTTTATAACTCTCCAATTTTCAGAAACCCCGCGATGGCTGAAGACCCTGAGACTCCACAAGTACACCTACATCTTCGAGAACATGACCTACGACGAGATGATGTCTCTAGAAATCCACCAGCTAGAGGGAACTGAAGTCACCAGAGGTGCAAGAAAGAAGATCATCCAGTCGATTGGATTCTTGAAGAGTCGTGCGGCTCAAATCAGGATGCTCGAGCAGGTATGTAACGAAAAATCATGTTGAACACATCGAGACCGATTTGAAATTCCACCGTTGAGATCAAAAAGCATAGCGTTCGTATACTTTTGACAATACTGAATAACCTTTCGAAACTTCCTGTGATCATTGATACGTAGAGGCATAGTGCAATTAGTAGGAAGAAATGCGCGTGCGGTCAAGTTTGATTAAACTACGAGGAAGTAATGAAGGGGAGATAGATACAGTGCTGATTGATGATGGCTAAACTTCTTATCTGCAGAGATTGACCTCAAACCCAAGAACTGCGTGTCTTCACTGTTCGGTCTGCTTCCTGAGGCAACTTCTGAACTCGCCTATCCAACGGTATGACGGGAAGAATCGGAACATGGCGAACAGACGTGGATCAACGTCATCGGTTGATTCCATTGGGGATGATTCGGACGGCCTGAACACACCGATTGAAAGAATCCCCAATGAGAATCTGCCGGCACTGGTGATGAGATTGGCCACAGAGATCAGTTATATGATGTACCAGCATGGAGAAGTGCCAGAGAATGACTATCACATTATTCTGTATAATGCTCTGGAGAGGGTCAACAGACACCCGGTGAGAGGACGTAGGAAGAATAACCCTTGAATTTATGATTCCAGGCTTTCACCCAAAAGCAGAAGGCAAGAGCAACCAACTTGAGGAGCTTGTCCAAGAGCTGCTATGCTGACATGAAAGGCCAGAAGTGTTATGTACCTCAGAATGGACAATGTGAACTCTGCCATGTAAGTTTAAGAAAGTGATAGTCTGTCGAGAAAGTCTTGGTTTATTTTGTCAAGCTGGATTTATACAGTTTATGAGAATCAATTCAAATCCATACATTCCAGCTCAACGCCACACGTCAACGCCAAGAAGAGACCCTGCGCCAGAAGAAGCTTGCAACGGTCGCACCAACCGCAAGGCCAGAAGCACGTCAATCCGTCGTTTCTCCACCAACGTCGTCGATTGAGCTCGAACTCGCCAAGTTGGAGCAAGTGATCCCAAGAATGCGCAAGGGAAGTGCAGAGAGGATACGATGCGAGATGAGAAAGGCTGAACTGGAAGCGATGGCGGTTGAAGTGCTCCTGAAGTTGAAGCAGAAGGCAGCTCAACAACAACAGCAGCAGCAACAGAAACTCCATCAACAGCAGAGCATGTTCAGAAACATTAGAAAGTGAGTTTGATTCATTTTTTAGAGTTGGGCGACTCGGAAGCACGATTTTTCTTTCTGATGGTATAGGTGGCATTCTTAAAAAACCTCAGACTCGAATCAAATCTGACAAACCGAGAAAATAATCTAGAAAACTTATATAATTTGGGTGTGACAGGCACAGAGCAGCACACCCATGAAAAAATAAAGACAGTGGCCTGCCACAATCTAGGCACGTGCCTGTCACAACTGCAGTTATCACGCGTCTGAATCGTGACGGGCACATGTCTAGATTGTGGTAGGCACTAGTCTTCATTTCTTGTCAGATGCATTTGAAGAATGTTACAGGATTTTGATAAAAACTCCTTTTCAGCCTTCCCGAGTACCGTTCCCAACCTCAACCTCAAATGGTCCCTCAAGCTCAACCTACAGCAGTCGTTCGACCTCAACAGCAATCTCGTTTTGCTTTTGCCTCGACTGCGACGACACGGACAGAGGAGCCACAGAACATTGACATGAATCAGGTAAGGATACGTTTCAGTTGCACAATGTAAAGATAGGAAAATCCTGTTGAGAAGTGACTTTGCTAAAAATGTACAGTTTTGCGATATTTCCAAAGAACAATATGTGAAGCTCATTCTCAGAACTTATTAAGTGTTTTTTTCAGCTCCTCGAGTCTTCTTGGGATCCATTCGACTCCAACTTTGTTCTTATCCCCACGACCTCTAGGTCGCCCTTCTCATCTGGCTCATCGACCGCCTCCAACTGCTCCTTCTCCAGGGAGACCGGACTCTTCGACCAGAACAACGAGACCCTTCACAACCTTTTCAACCACCATCGTTAGACTCCTTAGCCACGTCCACATATCGCTTGAAACCTTATAATCACATCTGTTATACATAGTCTCCATTCACTTCAACATCGGTGACTCGTTCTGATTGTTCCACTATATTGACGGCTATAGGATTTCAGAGAAATCCAGCATACTTCTGTTCAAATGCATCGAAATTCATACAAATGCAGAATTGTGCTAAGCCAAACAACCGCTCTCATGTTACCTGTAGCCATGACCTCTGACATCTACTAACTCAACCGTAGTTCTTTCCCAAATTGATGAAGATTAGATCATGCTTGATGACTCTTTTGACCTCCGTTGACATTTTTTGATTTTGTCCGTAAACTCATGGTCAGTGGAGAAGAGGGCACCATACCCATGACACTGACCATGAGCTCCCACTTTTATTCTGCAAAACATAACCCTGTCCCAACCCCATCATGATTTGCGAACTTCATTCTTGAACTATCGCTTTCACCAATTCACTTACACCCTAATTTGTTTTTCATACTGTAAAACATCCATCATCTACCTTCAACAATCCAAATGATTACTCAACTTGCGATTTGGCTTTACTCGCGATTCGAAACGAGTTGAGATGTGGAGAGAACTCTACTGATTCTAAGCTTTCCACATTTCTACTTTCAAAAAACACCCCCACACACAACTGGATTGTACAATGTATTCTTCCATCTTCTTGCCAACCATCAGATATTTTCATGACACTGTAACTTAGTGTACAATGTGTGCTCCATGTTCATAGAACTGACTATCACCCAGACTCTCTGCCAAATCGCGTCACGCGAAAATGCAGAAAAAACTGGCTCTGAGCTCAGGTTGTCTGTAGAATATTCATTGAACCCCAAACATTCTTTCAACTAGAAAACAGATCATGATACCTTCAAACAAAGTGCGTTTATCATTTCACCGTTTTAGTGCCTAAAATATTGAATTGTTTTAGTTTTCCCGTGTCGTTTTTATTTTTCTCTTCATTTTCGTGGCGTTTGTGGACAGTGATGTACTTGCGAATAAATTGTGAATGTTGAGATTTTTGTCTTATGAAGATGAAAGAATAAAGATGGAGGGAAGAGAGAGAGAGAGAGAGAGAGAGAGAGAGAGAGAGAGAGAGAGAGAGAGATAGAAAAAGAGAGAAAGAGAAAAAGAGAGAAAGAGAGAGAGAGAGAGCACGAGAAAAAGGGAGAGAAAAAGAGAAAGGGAGAGAGAGCACGAGAGAAAGGGAGAGAGAGAGAGAGAGAGAGAGAGAGAGAGAGAGAGAGGGTGAGAGAGAGAGAGGGTGAGAGAGAGAGAGAGAGAGAGAGAGAGAGAGGGTGAGAGAGAAAGAGGGTGAGAGAGAGAGATTATACTCAAAAATGCAAATTTCGTTTGCTCTAAACTATCTTTTCAATCTAATACTTTAAAATAAAAATGATGAAACAAAATTCAATCTCATAGTATCGATGTATCACTGCGTGCGATCATGTCTACACAAACATCTTACCTTTAGCCATGATGTTAACTAGGTCAAACGGTCTTTCTTTCACTCATTAGTAATCTACATTAAACTTTTTTCCGCAACACACCTCAACCAATTCGCTGAACAGCGTGTTACATGTTATCAGACGAATCAAGTTTTCAAGTCACTTTGGTTTTCTCCTAACTTTTACTTACATTGAAATTTTAATGAGTAGTCATGGGATTTTGATATGTTGAGAACATTGTAGGATCTGACTTCTCTCAGAAACCGTACTTTCATTCAGTCACTTTCTTTTAAAGTTTTGTGAAAAAAAAAGAACTTTATAATGCTAGTTCATGAAAAATGGTATCGACAATGTTAGCCACGTAGGTTATGATCCTAAATGGTTTCAAAAAATATATAATTTGATCATGTGATGAATATTCTAAGCGTAGACAATGTAGACAATTTTTCATTCCCGTCATAAAATTCTGTCTCATCGTTCGAAATAAGATAAGTATAGCTACGAAAGCTGTCAATAATCTCACCTACAAAATCCCGATTCCATGACTTTTCATTGTCTTATCAGGTAATGTTCTCCTTTCCAAACTTCCTACTGGTAGCCCTCCTCGCAGTGGTTATTTTCAATGGGTTCGAGTTGCATTTAGACTGCAATAGTGATACTCCATTTAGTTTGAGGTTTGTTTTCATTGCATATCAAAAAATTCGAATCTAAGAGTAACTAAAAACTTTTCTTCTGGAAGTTTTCCGGAAAGTCTATAGTCTAGGCTTCTTTCTTTCAACTTCTCATTATATTGGTTACTCAACACTATAGTCACTGAAGAAACAGTGAGATCTTGTTACGGTATTTTTCGAGATCGTAATCAAGAGGGAGGTTAGGTTAGATAAGGAGAATGAGGTTCAGAAGGCTGGTAGAAAAAAGTCCCACTTCAGGATTAAACTCGCTTCTAACAACGTTACTGATGAATGTGACGAGATCGAAGCGAAAGCAGACAAGAGCGATGACAGACGTATAGCGATAGTCAATGGTCATGGGAAGAATGTAAGATTTGGGCGACTTGACATAATTCGAAGAAAGAAAAGCAAAAATTTTTAAAATCTTCGTTACAGGCATCATACACTTACCTTGCTCATGTCCGAGAGACCTTTGAGAACCTGGGTTATAAGGTTTGATTTCACTTGAAATATTAGATGGGAGAATATTGAAGTGAGAGAGAGAGGGAGAGAGAGAGAGAGAGAGAGAGAGAGAGAGAGAGAGAGAGAGAGAGGGAGAGAGAGAGAGAGAGAGAGAGAGAGAGAGAGAGAGAGAGAGAGAGAGAGAGAGAGAGAGAGAGAGAGATGAGAGAGAGAAAGAAAGAAAAAGAGGAAAAGAAATTTGCCAAGTCCAATTACTACCCCACAACGGTTCATCTAAATTTTCAGATAAATCCTTTCAAAACACCTATAACCACATTTTAAGGTAATCACAGGAGCACCAAACCCTTCACACAAATGGGATGTCCTCTGGTACCATGACTATGCCTTCTCTTACGAACCATACGCAACAATGATCAAAAGCGGTGAAAAGACCAAGACTGTGAACCATGTACCTGGATCAGGATTCTACACGAGCAAGGTTGTTTTTTTTTATTGTGGTTTCTGATTTTATTGGTGCACATACATCTCACTCCAAAATGTTGGGTGGACAGGCATCGGACCATAAATGAGCGACAAATGGACTCGAGCCATCTGACCAGGTGACAAGTGAACTGTGAATGGACTGGCATTGGACCGACAGATAAAGCTCCTAACTTTTCAAGGAGACATGTGACATGACATCGCTAACAGTGGAAAAAAAGAAAGAAAAAAGTGTAGACAAACCGTACAAAAGTTTTTTGATATGACTTCGTGTTTCGAAAGTTGCATATATTGTTCGGATAAGAATAGAGTTTTGTTTTGATTTGTTTTTGGTCCACTTTCACAGAAATCGTTTTTATCGTTCATCTAGAGTACGAAGCAACTATCACTGTAACTTTCTTGGGGAACGAAAGTAATATGTGTAGTAGGTGAAAAAAAAGGATTTTTTCAAGTTTCCATCCTTTCACACCCCTTTAGCGCGAGTTATTTTCACAGATATGTAGGTGTCGGATCAAAATGTGTAGTCTGAACCCCATCAATTATTAGGTTCTTTTTTTTGCATACTTGAAAATTTTGATTTTTTCTGTGAGCATAACTATCCTCTATAGACCTATCTGGTTGAAGTTTCCGGCAAAAAGATTTTCTAGGAGATTGAAAAAAATTGTTCAGTATTTTTTATGATTCTTAAAAATTAAAAACACGACGATACGTTTCATAGGCAGTAAGAAAATCGTATCTGATAGTTCAGGTGCAACTTGCAACGTGTGGTCTTGAATCTGGAGTTCCGGAGGCTTACAAACTACCATCCGAGAAGGAAGATTTCTTGAAAACTTCCACTCAGCACCCTGAATACTTCTGGGTGCAGAAGAGCAATGCACACAGGTTTTACCTCTCTGCGGAGTTTTATGAAGAATTCTTCAGGAACATAAAAATCAAGAAAGTGGAAGAAATGGACTTTGAAAACGGAGAGTCCTTCATTCAGCGATTTGTGGACAACCCGTTGCTCATCGATAATAGGTTTTTTTAATCTATAGTACAATTTGTTCAAGAAATCATTTTATATTTTTGTTATATCCAACAATTTTTCACTTTTCAAACTTTTAAAAAATCGTGAGATTCAACTTCTCTGAATGTTTGAGCAGAATTATGGTCATAAAATTTCCTGTTCTTGAAACATTTACATTTGAAAAGTAACTTTTCTCGCTCTGATAACATTGTCTTCAATAAGATTCATGAAAAATTGAAACTATATAGTCCTTTACTCAGCAAATGAATGCCGTTCGTAAAATTTGAACGGTAGCCAACCTACTTGGAGTATCCTATTGTGAAACAAGTTAGAGAATCTTTGTTTTATTTTCAAATAAACAAACTTCCAGAAAATTCGACATCGGAATCTACACCGTCGTAACATCTCTTTTACCACTGAAGGTCTACATCTACACCGCAGATGTACTCCTCCGGTAAGAGCTTTCGCCTTGCTTCATCGATTACCCAATACAGATTCTGCGCTGAAGACTACGAACCTTTCGATCCAGAGAGGGTGGATAAGTATGTCGTCGGTGATGACTATACTCCTATCTGGGAGGTAGGTCATGAAACTGCTCTTTAGGAATGTGAAATTTCTGAAAAACCTTGGACTCTTGAGCACAGAAATCCTCCAAATGCAGAGTTTCCAACTTATCGCATTTGTTTTTTAAGTACCTAAATAAGCTACATCAATCTGTTAATGGAGTTATGGTTGAAAAATCAGAGTTAAGTGATTAGCTGAAGCAGCCATATTTTTTGTAAAGATATGAAAGCACTCTTCGAGAATCACACTCAATGTTCTATCACTACCAACAATCCTATTCAGTTCTTTTCCTTGTCTGTAATTTGATGAACTTATCCATTTTTTTGAGAAAAATCGCATAAATTTGGCAATATGTAAAACACACCCCGGACACCGCACACCCGCACACCCCGTTTTCCGAACCGAGGTGTGCGCTCACTCTAGCGCACACCCCGGTTTAGAAACCGGGGTGTGCCGATCGAAACCGGGATGTGCCGATCGAGACCGGGGTGTGCCGATTGAGACCGGGGTGTGCCGATCGAGACCGGGGTGTGCCGATCGAGACCGGGGTGTGCCGATTGAAACCGAGGTGTGCCGATCGAGATCGGGGTGTGCTTACGGCACACCCTGATTGTACGCAGCGAATCTCGAATCGTTGCCTGAGTATCATATTTTTCATCACGCAGATATTCAAATACCATTCAAAACCCATAATTCCTTTTCCATTCTGGAAAAAAACAGTGATTTTGCTAACATTTCTTGATCGCAAAGGAACGACATGTCGCGACAGACATTAAACTTCATTTCAAAGCGGCAACTAAAAATTATCAGTAAATGTTAGTCCTAGCCTCAGGTTACTGTATCGATAAGGTAATAGAAACGTAGAAACGTGAAACTTTATATCGAGGCGGCAGTTCAAAATGCTCTCATGGGGCAAATCCATAACGATGAGCACATGCGACGACATGACTTCTGTGCACATACATTCTCGGAAGACCACAGAAATGGTCACAGAAGACCGTCTGCACTGATGATTTGGGTAAACTTGAAAGAGTGAATCAGGTTGAGCAAAGATTGAGTGAGGTGCCCATCAAATAGTTCATAACTTGTTACGAACGCTAGAAAAGCTTATGTAATTAGCAAAGAAACGACGAGAACTTCCTTCCGAGAATACATATACCAAGCTGTTTAAAACCAGAAATAGAATTATAGATGGTTCATGTCCGAATTCCGAGCTGATGCCAACTATGCGGATTCCTGATTGCGAACGGCAGGGCCGTGTGGATTTGGTGGAACCATTTACCTCAGAACTTTCAATACTGAACAAAGAAAGACGATGTACTTTTTGTTAATATCGATTTGACAAACGGTTTCGTTAAATCAAAAATTTCGTAAACAGCCCTGGTGTACACACCTGGGATGTCCTGAATTAGATTGAAAATATTTACAAGTTAAGACTTAATTCTGAAAAATCCGCGCGAAAACTTGGATAGAAGTGGCGAGTTTCTCGTTTTTAAAGATCAAAAATTGTGTCGGATGTTTGGCACAATGATAAACGTTACGACAGAAATCTCAGTCTCTAGCAATCAAGAAACGTTAGAAAACTTACCGTTTTTTTTCAGAAGGTAGAGGATTATGAATGATATTTGAATATCTGCGTAATGAAAAATGTTATAGTCAGACAACGATTAGAGATTCGCTGCGTACAATCAGGGTGTGCCGTAGGCACATCCCGGTTTCGATCGGCACACCCTGGTTTCGATCGGCACACCCCGGTTTCAATCGGCACACCCCGATCTCGATCGGCACACCCCGGTTTCGATCGGCACACCCCGGTTTCAATCGGCACACCCCGATCTCGATCGGCACACCCCGGTTTCTAAACCGGGGTGTGCGCTAGAGTGAGCGCACACCTCGGTTCGGAAACCGGGGTGTGCGGGTGTGCGGTGTCCGGGGTGTGTTTTACATATTGCCCATAAATTTACTGTCCGGAGCAGCTTTTTAAAAGGTTCTCTTTACGGGTCCCACGCCCACTAGTTTGTGCCACAGCGGCTATTGCTGGTCGTAACGAAGCTTATGAACTTTATTTTTAACGATTAAAGTTACTATTATTAAAAACTTCTCTTTTGACCTTCAAAATCTTCCAGATCCCATCTCTAATGAAGAAGTTCAACCAACACAAGATGACCTTCAAGCATACATTGGATTCGTACCTTGGACGTCGAAACCTGGACTCTAACCAAATCTGGGCTCAAATTGGGAATATTATAGCCGAGGTTGAGTTTTGAAATAATTTTCGGTTTTTGTGAAATTTTTCCTCTCTCCGTATTTTTTTGTGTTTCAGATGTCTATTTTGAAAAATGTATAAGAAATGAAAACCAATCAATTTCCAAAAATTTTCACGATCGGACACAGAGCGCGAAACGAACCTGGCGTTGGTGCGCCTCGAAAAAACCGCAGAGTGGAGCGAACTGGTGTCTTTTGAGGCGTTTTGTGTCCGGCCGTGAATAATTTTAGAGGATATCGTAGTTTTTGTAAGTTGCGAAGAATTTTGCTTTACATCGATGGACAAGAGAAAACGAGGAAAACATGCAGCCTAATAAAAGATTCCAGGTGTTTCGGAAACAACAAGCAAATATGTTGACGTCTTTGAAAACCGCCAATTTGAAGACGAAATACTTTGAGTTGAGCCGATTCGACTTTGTGGTAGATGAAGAGTTGAAAGTTTTTCTTATGGAAGCAAACATGTCGCCGAACTTGAGTTCCGGTCACTTCAAGCAGAACAAGATACTTTATGAGAAGGTCCTGAGGAGCGTCTTCAGCTTAGTGGGGATCGCATCTCCATTGACGAAATCTGCGGAAAATGAGTTTGAGTGAGTTTCTCGACTTGGGCGGACCGGGCGCCATGGGCACGTTTCATTTGTCTCCCATTTAGCTCGACAAGTAGAGCAATTTTTGAGTTCTCTGCCCGGCCCGCGGGCGCCCTCTCTTGGCCATGGCTTTTATATTTCATCAAAATCCACGATACGATGATCAATATCCATGACTCTGTTATAATCGATAGACCCATCTCTTTTAAGTGAGGATTATATGAGGGAGAAATGACGGTTTGAAAACTATGATGAATTTCGCACCCGGGCACTTATGTCCACGAACCCTGGAAAGCCCACCCTTGGGCCTAATCCCATCTCACTAGCCTCCCACCTAGCAAAACAAGCAGAGAAAGTGTTCGAGTGAGTTCTCATCCTATCCTATCTGTGTTTATTTAAGGTCTCGACTCGGTGATGAAAATCCAATCGTGGATGATAGAGAACTACATCTGCCGCTCAAAGTATGCGATCAAGCATGTGACAAAAGTTGTGAAGCGTCTGAGGTTAGTCGTGGAAACTTGAGAAATATATCACTTCCGGTGAAAGCTCGGTTCTCATTCAGTTATTGTCTAACAGACATCGTAAGTTAACTTGGGCCATCTTTACAGCTCAAGATATTTCCTCCAGTTGTGAAACATTCAATAGAGAATCCGAGCAAACTCACCCCTCACGCGAAAAAACTTCAATCAAAAAGAAGACTCCGTCGACTTGAAGTGTTTTCATGTTCTAATAGATTTACTTGAACAGCGGAAGAAGTAGTATTTCAGATAGTGCAACAAAGATGAATATCTCGATTTCCAAGTTTCAAGTAATGTTTCCAGGAATGCCAACTATGCGGCCACTGCATGTCAGCCCACTTCCGATCGGTTCTCAAGGAGACGTATAGGGAACATTTGGATAGAAGAGGCATGCAGAGATTGAATTTCGACTATTCCAAACTCGGGGTAGGAGATTTCACTCAAATTTCTGTTCAATTATGCTCAAAAATGCTCAAAAATTTCATATATTCGTAAATTTAGCCATTAACGAAGGAGGACAGACTTCTGTCTATATGGACTCATGCCAAATGTCAGACGGACTCATCATGGTGTTGATAATGTTACCACCTTAACGTAATCTAAATTTTGTTGTGTGCCTAAAATCTGGATTAGACGACTCATTCGATTTGTCTAATCCAGAGTGATGTGAATTCTGACAGAAGCAGAATTAATAAACTTATTCTCACATGACTTTAGATTGAAGGATGTACTCTAGTCGAACAGAAACGAAAAAATAGAAGTAAAGAAGAAACAAAACAATAAAAGTAAAAAAGAAATTCAATCAAAATTCGATGTTAAGTGTGCTCTAATGCACTCTCAATTTTACACTTTTTCTATTTTCTCTTTTCCTCTCTGAATTTTGAGTCTTCAAACTCGCATTGTTCCTTGAATACGTGCTCTTTATGAATGAATAGAAAGTTGGAGATGCTTTGAGATGGATTTTAAATGCGACCGCATTGCGAGCTAAATGACACGCACGCGTTCAAGGAATTTTGGATTTCACTATAGCTGAGAGCTTTTCATACCTGGTTTCGATGGAATTGATGTTTGAAAATCAAATACCAACTGTTTGAATGTTGTGAAGTTCACTATTTCGTCCATAAACTACACTCATATTTTATCACCATTTCTGCATAAATTCTCTCTGTCCCGAATTTCGTTCGAATTCTCTGTAGTTCATTACTATTCCTGAGTGTTTTATGATGAGCCTAAACCTCAAACACTTCCCCGGAACACTGTTGATTCAGATGCTTGTCACTGTTCATTTAAAACCTTTCTCTTTCTTTTGTTTCACGTTCCGAATAAAAACGTTTGCTGGTATCATTTATTGCTATTGATTGCACTTTTTATTGGTATGCACCTAGACTACACAGAATTTTCAAGAAGTATTCTTCCCATATCTAGCAAAAAGTCTGACCGATTTCAAACTCGCGGCAGTCGCATTTTTGTAAAATGAGTACGGTAGGGTCGGACTCTCACAGCGAACAGTTAGATCTTTGTGGATTTAAATTATTATTCTTACTTTCAGTCTATTGAAATTAAAGGCGCATTACTTAATCGTTCTTGTGTTTCAAGGCGAAACTGCTATAGTAATAAGTAACCGATTTACGGAGGTCAGACTTTTTTACAGGTAGAGGAAGCTATGTGTTCTTCACGATTGGTTTGGAAATATGATTTTAGCCGAACGTTACTATCTTTCATGCAAATGGCGATTTGAAATTTACATAGTATTGATTGTTGCAATGTGAGTGCGTTATCATTATTACTGTTCTTCTCGCGTAATCTCCTCTCGAACTGATTCCATTTTCAACATAAGATAAACATGATGTTCAGGTAAAATGAACGATGACAAAGGTCAAGTCAACTCGAAGTTCGATAGGTCAGAAGATGATAAGGTGACTTTACAACCAGCATTAATTGAAGTTTATTGTTCAGAGGTGTCCATTTACACTGCAAGGAGCCTTGCACTATCTCCAACACGAAGTTTCTCAAATGGAACTCGAACGAGCTAGGTGGCAGGCAGATAAGTCAGAAATGCAGGTATTCCTGTTATAGAAGTCTGACATTCTTTCATTGTCCTGTTAAGGCGAGAGTATCCATACTACAAGGAGAACTCAAAGGACAGGAGAACCTCAAGAATAACTTGGTACGAAGAATCAAAATGCTCGAATATTGTCTTAAACAAGAAAGGTTTGCTTTATCGAGTTTCATAACAAAGATGACACATCAAAGTTGTTTCTGTTCAAAATTATTGGAAACGAAATTCATTCTGTTGCAATATATATTCACTTTTTCTTTAGTAAACTGGTTTTCAAAACGAGAACAATTCATTTTGTGTGTCTATTATGATTTTTTTAAATTTGAATTATTGCAAGTGGTACTAATAACTTTCTGCTTTCTCCCGAAACATGTTGTAAATTCAGGACAAAGAACTATCGCTTGACACATGACGGTCAAGATCCTCCGGGCTTTGAAGATCATGAAATTGAGAATGATGTTCCGGAAAGTGAGTTAAATGAGTTTCATGTTTCACATGTTGATGAAATTTTAAATTCATTCATTCTCGGATTCATCCTTTAATTTTCGATTTTGTGAAAAATTACCAGATTCAGACAACCACATAACCGAAGTGGACGCCTTCGCGACCGACGGAAATTGGAAAACTGGCCAGAACATTCTGAAAAAGTATCTTGAGGTAAGACTTTTCGGTTGTTCCCTCCCCCAATGAGATGCTTGGTGTTGTTCAGTTGCTCACAGGTCAGAATTGTATCGAAATTATAGGTTTCGGAGTCTTTATGTCGTGCAGTAATTTCACCTTTCTCACCCTTCAGTGTGTGTTTCGTTTTAGAATCGGTGGATCATAGGGTGTGGAAATGATTGTTTGTTCAAAAGATGATCTTGTTGTGATTGTTTCAAAAATTGAAACTTTTCAAGTAGAAAAGTTGCTTTTTAACGAATATAAAATTGTAATTCTCATCAAGTCAGGTTGAAGTTTTCTATACAAAAGTTACAAAAGGAAGAAAACTAATTGCTCGAGTTCAAGATAGTTCAGCGATAAAGCGAAAACGGTTATGTTTTGAAATAACAATGTTGTCTGAGCATGATCATAGGGAGGGACAAGTGATAGGTTCAACGTTTTTTCACTAGGTTGTTGTCGATACAAAATTCGTAGATAAAAGGTAACTTGAGTATTTTTTTGAGAACCTTGAGGTTTAAGAATAATAATAAATTTTTAGAATTTACCCGTCGCACTTGATTGTGATAGTTTATAGTGAGTTATGAAAAAGTTTTTTTTTGAAAATTGAAAAAAAAAGGCGACTATGAAATTTCCACACTCCGATCCCCGTTACCACACTCGAATCTCTCACTCGCAAGCTCTGAACAACTTCTGACATCGAACTGTGTACACCGACACTCAATGAAAACATGTATACACATCTTTAATCAAATTTTGACATAATGTTTGCAGGAAGTCGGGTTCTGCGAGCAATTACTCGATGTTAGAACGTTTCGTGTCAGGAATCTGCTTGGTACCATGGCACCGGTAATTGTTTCAGTTCACTTGACAATTCATTTACCAATATATCTGTCTCTCTCTCTCTCTCTCTCTCTCTCTCTCTCTCTCTCTCTCTCTCTCTCTCATACTTCCAGTGTGATTTTCTCAGCCATGATCGTTTTTGTACACGTAATACTTCTAGATAGACTGATAGATGTAGTTTCGAACGTATGTCGTTGAACCATGTTAACGTGTCTATGAGATGATCATGTATCGTGGTAGTTGGTTTTATAGAATTCGAAAGTTTCATTGGAATTAATAGTTTGAAGCTGAAAATATTGGAAAGCTAGGAGATCTATCTGTTTTGACTTCTAGATAGACGAATTCCACGTTCAAAAGCAAAAGGTTTTTTCAATAGATTTCAAAAACACGAAAAAAAGTGATAATGCAATTTGAAAAATGTCCTACCCACTCGAAAGTATTAACATCGAAAAGAAATCAGAAAAATGTCTAATTAATACGTTTCAGAACAATCATTCGCTGAACGATCAAGATGCTAGCAAGAAGAAAAGCACCAGTGACAGGTATTCAGTTTCATTATTGACTCATGGAATCTGAAAGTCGCAAGTCGATAACACCAGAGTTGATGTGTTGCGATAGTCAATAATATTCTCCACCTCAATTTTTAACTACACAGATATTTCGGATACAGACAAACTGAGGATGTTTTGAAATTCAATGTTATCAATATATTTATCAACAGTCAGAAGATAGTGTTCAACCCGCGAAATTTCAAATATTTTTTTTCCATTTCAATTGAGCGAGTCAGCATTGATTCTGCATCTCATCACTAATAGTCATGTAATGTCTTCTAAACTCTGAATCTTCAGTGATTCGGACGTCGACCACGAGAACTTGGATGCTGCAGCTTCGGAAGCCCTAGACGAGTTTTCCTTTCTTCAGAATGAGAAGACTGATGCGGTAGGTATTTTGGCTCGACAACTTCAGAATGTAAAGAGCAGAAATTTGAATAAGAATGAGCAAAACAAAAATTTGAGTGCACTTTAGAGCCGGTAGTTTCTGAAATTTCCACGAGTTGCGGAGTTTTTGTTAGTTTTGAAATCTAGAAAACAACACGGTTCCCGGCTTTCAAGAAATTGAAAATTGAGTTGCATTTATTCGGAGGCTTCATTGAGTTTGTGATGATTGTGTATCGCTTTGAAAAAGATTTTTTTCCCTCTTATCGATTTTTTAAATTTTGAAATTCATATTCCAGAGCGAGTCTAACAACTGGAACAAGAAGGACTACAAGGATCTGGTCGAAATCTACACGTGAGTTTTCTGCTCTACGCGCAGTATATACAAAAATCTCATGAAAACAACTCCAATACAAATCACATCCAAACTTCGGAAGATTGTAGTTGTTTTGCAGAAACGACGTGAAGCACCGAAAGTCAAAGTCCGGAGAATCGGGTGATGAATACGATACGGGAACCACTGAAAGAAGACCAGCGAAGGCTGATGGTGAGTGGTTTAGAGCGTTTTAGATGATTCTCGAAAAGCTGAGATTTTTCGATATCTGACAGATTTCACAGCACAGTCGCTGTGTAAAATCTCAGTATCAGACTCTTGCATGTGTTACCATTTTTTCCCTGTATGATTGATTGATATCAAAATTTTATCTAATCGTTGAATGATAGCATATTCATAAATATTACGTAGAAAACAAATTAGTTCCTAAATGTAAGATGTCTACTACTACTATGAAAACTCGACAAGGTTAGAAAAAATAAGAAAAGTAATCACGAATTATTCATCAAAGATTGGACTTTTCTTAACTGTTTGAGGCAGAAGAAATATTAAAAGTACACAATTGCAGACAATTCAGCACCTTTTATGTGTCAATCTTCATTTTCAGCTCAAGCCACCGAAGACGTCCCAATCGGAATCGCTTCTGCAAGAATCGCGTCAGCACTTAAAGAAACTGAAACAGCGGTGAAGAGACCAGGTAGAAGAAGTGGTGCCTACAACGAGCTCGATGCTGCTCTGGGACTACAATTGACAGACAATATCGATATCAAAGACGACTTTGCAGTGGAGGTGATTTTTAGTGAGAAAGTAATTCAGTGAAAATGAACATGAATCTACGTCGCGTGGGTCTCAGTTTTGGTTTAAACTATATGCATGTGGGGAGTTTTTTTTATGGGAAATACTGAGAAACGAACGAATCTGGTAGAGAATAGAAATTCATAAAATAGAAAAAAATAGTCAATTTGTTTTTCTCATACCTATGAACATTTTTATCAACACGTATTCAGAATGACGAAGGAGAGCGCCCGTTCAAGTGGAACCTGAAGAACACCCTCAGATCTCATTATGATGAGATTCGCGCGTTGAAAGTGAGTTTTTGAATGTTTGTCAAAAGCTTACAACGTTCCCTTCGATTTGTTTACAAATTCTGTTTATTCCGACATATGGGGAAGTTTTCCTATCCGAAAAAGACTCTGCAAATGAATTATTATTGATGTTTTCCGAAACTGGTAGAAACATCCCTTGAAATGTTCTTTGATGAGGATCCAATTGTAAAAGTTGCCAAGAAAGTCATGGTTTGAGAAATGATGCCTACATCATGGTAAATGGATATTTCGAGAGTCTTTGTACAGATCGAATTTGAGTAGTTGAATATGGTTTAGAAGTTGTCATTAAGTTTTATTGTGAAAAGTATAGATTCAAGAATTCCTTCAAGTAACACAAATTCGCCCCCAACACGAGTGATTTGCAGTTCCACCCTGTCGAGCCAGTCTTCGTCTCAGTATCCGAAGACTCGACTGCCAAGCTGTGGAATCTGGAGCAAGTCAGACAGGATAAGAGCTCATCAGCCGGAGAAATCGAACCGATTCATACTTTCCGCGGTCACAAAGGACCCATTCTCTGCTTGGATCTCTCACCATCTGGAGAACACCTCTACACGGGTTTGTTCTTTTCCTATCACGAATTTTATGATTAGTCAAAAACAACATAATCGGTGCCTCGGAAAAAAAGACATTTAGTAAAATGCACAGGATGCACCGCACCGACTTCCTATTCCTATGTATACAGGTTTTAGGTTGAACTTTAGCTCACCGAAGCCTAACCTGAGCCTGAAATAGAGGTGTTCTTAGTAACTTTTAACAACCTTTCATTTTCAAAGTAAAAGCATATTTAAGTTATTAACTAAAAAAAAATGCATTCTGAAATGCTAACGTAACTGTAGAAATTCGGTGCACTCGGTACAGTCGATGCATTTTACTATCATTTCCCTTGGAACAAGGCTTGTTTTCTTAAGATTTTTACAGTCACTGCATGTTGCTAAATTTTTTGTGTTTCATGAAACACATTTCAAAGAATTTTACTGCATAGTATTAGTTGCGCGACCATGTTTTTCATCAATCAATTTGCGAAAATTTGACCTACATTTTCCATTTTTTGTACCTAGACTTCATTATTCATGCAATGAATCGTTCAGGCGGAGCCGATGGAATCATTTGTTGCTGGAACGTGCCACCAAAGACTAAGGATCCGTATGAGCAGTATGGTATGTTTTGGAGTTTTATTTGCTTTTCGGACGAGTTGCGTACAAATCGTTTCTAATATTTTTATAATGTCGTCAGGTATTCCCCATAAAAGTCAGTTATTTCCTCATCAGGTCATTCAGTTCCGAGTTCATATTTCCAGATCTTACAAGTTTAGACTTTCCTGATGACTCTTACTTTTCAAGATTCTCTGAAATTTACACTGAAAAATAGAAAGTCTAGGGTTTAAGGTTTAGTTAGTTTTTTAGTTTCTTTTTGTAAGAATACAATTTTTGCATTTTACGAGCAAAGTGAGTAAAGTTTCAACTATAAGTGTGGTCATCATCATCGCAACAGTTTCGTTCGTTCTCATCCTAAAGATCTGACAGAAGGAACTACAGTAACTCGCAAATTTTACTTTTAACTTTTGTGTGGAGTGTTCGAAATTTCTGATTTTGAGGATAAATACAATGAAAAGGGAATATCGATTAGCCCGTAAACCTACAAAAATCACTCTCTAACCACGAATTGTCTCTGTGCTCTCTCACTTTTGCCGATGTTTGCGCATAAACAGGGAGTTGGGCATCGTGTTAAAACTGTCATTTTTCAGATGGAAAAGACCTGATCCAAAAGCTGACAGGTCATACTGATGCTGTCTTCTCACTCGTCTATCAGTCGTCCAACAACCGTCTCATCTCGGCCAGTTCAGACGCCACTGTTGTTGTCTGGGAACCAGGTGAATTTTGTTGTTTTTCATGAGTGAGAAAGAAGTCAGTGATGAATAAGAAGTGAGCGAGTACTCTTGTATTATTCAACTCCAGCGCTTGATAGAGACTGGAAAGCTTACATTTTCACTACATAAAATACAGATGTTTGAAAGATTGTATTCACAAAAAATGCGAAGCTGAGAAAGAAAATAGCTTGTAGCAAGTTGATGATTTTCTGTTGTTCTTTTGCACAGCAAAAAGATTTTAAACTTGAATCGTAGTAAAAATCAATTTTTCGGAAACAGAAATGCGAAAAATTAATTGAATAATGAAAATTGTCAGTTATCAAGCCAAAGAAAAAATCAGGGGTTTAAAAAATTGAAGAACTTTGATTTTTCATCTGAAAACAATATAACCTTTCCCTACAGGGAACAGCCAACCAGTCGTCCGAACGATCCAAGCACCGGAGCCTGGAATGGTTCCAACTTCAGTCGACTTGGTTGCCAACGAACAATCACAGTTGCTCATCGCCTACACCGGTTGCTATGCTCATATTGTCGATGTGGAGACTGGAAACCCGCTTGTCGTGTTTGATTTTGCTAAAGGTGATTTTTTATTATGTTTTTATCTCATTGAGGGTTTACCCGAATGAAAATTCATCACTATCATTCAAATATTTGTTTTAAATTGAATTTTGGCTCTGGTGAAACTGCAAAAACTACCGAATCGTCTCAAATCAATAATTCATTTTCACTATAATCCAAGCATTCGTTCAAAATTAAATCACGGGAAATAGCTGGAAAGTGGCCTATCTGAAAACGGTAATTGTTTTTCTTCCAAATTCGTACAGTTTTTTTAAATTAATGAATGCAAAAATCATTCCAGATATAACACCGAATTCGACACTGACCAAGATCATCTCGCACCCAACCATGCCGATCTCGATTGTCGCCTCTACAGACAGGAAAATCAGATATTTCAATAATGTGACAGGTTTGTTTTGAATTTTTACCATAATTATTTTATCATCAAAAAAGGTTCCTATACACGGATTGACTGACACAAGAGTTATACGGAAGTAAAGAATTTTCAAAACGGGCGTACAAAAAAAGTCGAAACTACACTAAAAAACATTAAACATGAAGAAAAATAAATCAGATACGATATTATTGATGTACAGTGTGGACAGAAAATAGAGGAACGGTACACTAAGCTCCGCTACTCGAACAAGACTCTAGATTACTTTCTGAAATTTTGGTCTATTGTAGCCAACACTATTCTCCACAAGTGTACTAAATTTCATCCTGATTCATTAACTTCGAAACGGTGTATGATGATTTGATTGAAAACAGTGGATTTTCAAGTGGACATAAAATAGAGGAACGCTACTGTAGTTTGAAGGTCAACGCTCGGAATTTGGAATTAATGATGAAAATGACACGTTATAAAGTTTTTTTTAACAATTGATATTTTTATTTTCATCATTCCGACAATTTTGACAGAGTTACAATCAAATCTTGTCGAATCCTGTAATTTCCCGCATCTTAGAAGTTTTTGGTTTCCACCGAGTTATTTATCAAAATGTTAGTTATTTCATCATGATCAGACAATGATTCTCAACAGTTTTCCAAAGTTTCGTAACAACATCGGTTATTTACGTTTCGGAAAAACCCACTAAGTTAACGTCGCTGCAAAGGTGACTACGGTGACTTGTTGTAAAACGTGATGATATTGAATGATAACTGTGAAAAATTTTTAAAAATGTCATGGGGCATTTGTCATCTGCTTAATAAGAATCGTTTCCTATCCAAAAAAAAATTGGATCTAAAGGAACAGGGCTGTTCGAACCGCTTCAAAGACGCGCGTTAAAAAAACAAGGCGAAAACAGACACTTTGAGTGCAAAACTCCGTTCATTCCAGCGCCATCACTTCGACAGTACGACTTCTCACAGTATGATGTTTCTTTTGATCGATAATGACTTAAATGATGTCTTCAAAATATCCTTCTCCAAATTTGAGTGTTTTTTACACATTTATCGTTCAATATCATCGCGTTTTACAACAAGATAACGTAGTCACCATTGCAGCGACGTCAACTTAAGTCAGTTTGAAGGGCTCTTTGGAGGGGTAAAATAACCGATGTTGTTACTAAACTTCGGAAAACTGTTGAGAACCATTGTCTGATCATGATGAAATAACTAACATTTTGATAACTAACTCGGTGGAAACCAAAAAATTCTAAAATGCGGGAAATTACAGGATTCGACAAGATTTTATTGTAACTCTGTCAAAATTGTCGGAATGATGAAAATAAAAATATCAAGTGTTAAAAAAACTTTATAACGTGTCATTTTCATCATTCATTCCAAATTCCGAGCGTTGACCTTCAAATTACAGTAGCGTTCCTCTATTTTATGTCCACTTGAAAATCCACTGTTTTCAGTCAAATCATCATACACCGTTTCGAAGTTAGTGAATCAGAACGAAATTTAGTACACTTGTGGAGAATAGTGTTGGCTACAATAGACCGAAATTTCAGAAAGTAATCTAGAATCTTGTTCGAGTAGCGGAGCTTCGTGTACCGTTCCTGTATTTTCTGTCCACACTGTAGTTGAATTGGTATTGTGGTTATTGACGGATCGTCTTGTTGTGACCAGAAGAATTGCACAATTATTTTTAAAACTAAATTTTGTTCACAAGAAGACGTTCCGTCAACAACCACAATAATCAACACGATGCACAATAACATTCTTCACCACTCACACTTCATTGAATCGGTGTCTTCATGAGAAAAAGCTGAAGTACTGAAGTAAGTAATATCTATGAAGACTCAAGACCTGTGTTTTTTGTTTGAACAGAATGATTTTTGTGCTTGGGATATTTTTCTCAACTTCAATGTTCAGGAGAAATGCTCCACACAGCGATCGGCCATGTCGAGGCAGTCTCAACCCTCGCGATCGACCCCAACGGATTGTATCTTCTCTCAGGAAGTCACGATGGAAGCCTCCGAGTGTGGAATATCGAGAAGAAGGTCTGCCTGCAGGTGAGCTTTTCTTCCATTGTAATATTGATGTTGAATAGTCATTTGAATTGAAAAAAATTGTCGGAAGGAAAGAATAATGGATGAAAAACTGAGAGAATTTAAACGAATATCCGATCGAAAGAAGTAAAATATATCTATTCTCACAGAGGTGAGTTTGATTTGATTTCGCCCATTTGTTGTAGGTCGTGACCACTCTTGGAACAGAAGAGCGGATTTTTCTCTCGGCACTCTGAACGAGATTTTGTGATTTGAGCGTAGCGAAAAAATTTCGGTTAGCGAGCTCTTTTTTTTGAAAATTGTCATTAAGAAGAGGTGCGAAGACTTTGGGGGGCTATGACACGTGAAATATTTTTCCTTCCATATTCGGACTCCTGGTATCCGATAGTGAGAACTCTTTTTAGGCCCACACGAGCGTAGTTGAAACTAAATGGGTCAGTGCGCCTCCTTATTAATTTTTTTCTAGGTTATCACTATGGCATACAATCTTTTCAAGAACGATAGCAGTATGCAAGTTTCAAAAAAATCAGTTTTTTGAAAATAGTGGAAACATTCAATAGGAAGGTTGTTGAGAATATCATCCAGACCAGTAGATGGCAAGTCCAAAACCGATGAATAGCTCTACCGTAGTGTGAAAGTTGAGCGTTGTGGCTTCGAAACAAGTATATCTGGTTCAGATTTTATGTGTATTTTAACACAATGTGTCTGATGTGTATTTTAACACAATTGTCTAACAATATAGAAGTTCTCAGAAGTCCAGATATTTCTTTCTGTTCAATAAAACCAAAATTCCAGGAGATCTCGGCGCACAGGAAAAAGTTTGACGGATCAGTACACTGTGTAGCCTTCCACCCATCCCGACCTCTGATCGGATCTTCTGGAGCCGATTGTCTTGCGAAGATCTACACATATGGAAATGAATAGTTGCTCCGTATGTTTCTCGCTTTTTGCCTATTCTGATGGTCGGAACACTCAATTTCATGGATTTCATACCGAATTTGAATGTTCCGGCCTTTAGTATTCCATGCACCGGTGATCGAGTTATATAACGACTGTAGGAAAATTGCCCATCTTCTCGCATTTCTCTTTTTTTTCAAACCCCATTCCTGAACACCAGAATTTGGCGTAGCGAGGACAACTCTGCCAAATTCCCACTTATCAACATAATCTGAAGGCGATCCTCATCAGTTTTTTTGTGCAGGGATATGGATGTACCCCATCCCGCCCATATAGGATTGTCTTCAAAAAACACACAAAATACTAGATCTCCGCCGGTTTTGTTAGATTATCATTATTCGACTAACGCTTTGGATGCCATACGTTGTCTCCATCTCTCTCCCTCTTCCCCCTCTCTCCCAGCACACTCTCTCCCTCTCCTTATATTTTCATTTTTGTCTATCACTCGGGGAAACGTTGTATTCTCTTCTTTATTCTCTCCACCTATACAGACTCGCATATTTGATGGTTTTGAGTTGACGTGGAATAAGAGGCACCAAATGGTCACAAAGTCGACTCAGAATCGCCAAATCATTTTCAGCTGCCGTTTCCGCAATCAGCTCAATGAACGATATAAATTGATACTAATGATTGAAATGAACACTTTGTCTGCCAAAAATTGAGTAGAGTATCAGACATAATCAAGTTCGCTTTTTTGGTCTTTGCATTTTTTCCACGAAAAGGAATTGAAAATTCCGATCGATTCTTGAATAAAGGAAAATACCTCGAATAAGATTATGTCAGATATTTATGTCTTAATTGCTACCAATATTAGTTCTCTCTCCACCTGATTGTAGACGAAATGTCATCGAAGTATACATGAATCAATTTTGAAGACAATCTCGGTTCTGTCCATCCCCTTAGCGTGTAAATAAATGACGATCCATATTATCATTATCATCATCATTATTTTATGTTTATTCCCATAACTGGTTAACCCGATAATCCTTATCATTATCATTATTCGTTTAATTCCTATGATTTCCTTTAACGGTGGTTGATCTTCGCTATGTGAGAGGTTTGGCGCGAAATTCAAGTCTCACACAGTCCGTCGACCAACTGTATGACATCCTAAAACTGTAAAATAGAGACATAGATTTGAGAAACGCGAGGTTCATCTGGGAAAATTTAGAGTGCCTACAGTATCGAGAAAATTCCTTGCCTCTTATTAGACAGTTTCTCGATTTTTCTAACCGTACGAGGTGACTACTGTAGATTTTGTCTCCAAACGATTTCTTCAAACAAACCATTTACTGTAGCTACTGTAGGTTCTCCCAGATTTCCACAGCGCCTTCTGTCTCGTTTTACCCCGGAATCCGTAAGTTTATATTTCCCTGTAACCATGTTCGTATTAGCTTGGACCCCGATCCCGTGGTGGTCCGCCTTTTCTCTTTGTATTGTTCAACTACTATCATTGTCCCATCCACAGGCACACTTATTACTATTATTATCACGAAGCCCCTCCAGCTATTCTTTCCTTTTTCTTCTTCTTCTATTTTCGAGTGTGTGTCTTATTGTTAGAAAGAATATAGAAAATAATAAATATTGAATGGTATTCTGGTATGTTGTCGAAGGTTATTAAAAAGGGGAATATTTTCGTTTCCGAGATGGAGTTGCTCAGAAAATTGGCGTTTGTAATAACGGGGAACCTGGGTTTTGAAGACTTATGGGTTGAACAAGAACCAACTGACAGAATATTCTGAACGGGAAAGTTTTTAAAAAAAGACGGAAGTCGGAATTCCGTGCCTTAACTGAGATTTTTGATGTAAAAATATATCTTGTACATTCGAACAGAAACAGTCTGTGTAAGTTCTTGACTAAAGAAATGAAAAAGTTGATAGTACCTTCAACTTTCTATCTACATTATCAAATTAAAAGGTTAGACAGTAGATGGACTCACTCGAAACACGCGGACTACAGGCTAGTTAGAGT
>OZ022250.1:3337879-3345379 GCA_963978915.1 Caenorhabditis parvicauda | reverse complement strand
GTTCATTGAAAAAAAATTCTCGATCCAAAAACCAATCATAGATCTTCAGAGTTGACTTGATTTACTGCTAAATTCAGCTCATTTACGAATTTCGTAATGATTTTCTGATTCAGAAACAAATAAAAAAAAACTAGCCCGATCTTCTCGTTTTGAATATAATTAAAAAGTTCCAGCTACAAGAAGAACGCAGTACGATTGGCCAATATGATGTGGGACAAGCCGTTTACACCTCAGGAACGACTGGTCAAGTGGACTGAGGTAAGCCTTTGGATCATTTTCTATCAAAAAGTGTCATCATCTCTCCTTTTCACCAGATATAATCCGACGCTTATCAGTTTTTCTAGAATTCCGTACAAAATTCAAAATATCTGAATCTATATTTTTCGAGTCGGTGAAGCGACTTCTCATACCAGTTCCATCGTTTCCGCCATATTTAAAAACCTAGGAGACCAATTCCTAATTTTCAGTTCGCCATCAAACACGGAGTCTTACATGAGCTTCATGTTGAAGGAAGTCGAATGAACACCATCGTCTACTTCAACCTCGATGTTATTTTTGTATTTGCTGTTTTACCACTAATTTCATTAGCTCTTGTCTTTCATGTAGTGAAATCTGTTGTATGTAGGAATAAGTCTCACGAAAAGAAAGATTAAATGTTAATTATGTACTTTATTGTCAATTCAGTGACACAAAACGAATAAAGTGTTTTCTATGAATTGCTTTTTTCATCTTCTTTCTCTCTCTCTCTTTATTTCTTTTCTCTTCTCGCTTTCTTTTCTCTCTCCCCAATTTTTTGACACTTTTTTTGTCAAAATACAATTTCTGGACAAACTTTTCAACTTCGGGGAAACCTTGCACTCAAGTTTCTTATATCTGTTTTTAATTGGCAAGGAAACATTAGGCTTTCAACATTCTTGCAGTACTCAATTTTAACATTGTCTCTATACATATACATGTGTTGGGATCCTTCAATAAAGAGTTGACCATTTTTGTAAAACTAATCTATGTAGAACTCATTCTCCCTTCAAGTAAGAAACGTTATGACGTGTGATGAAAATCAACAAAGCTATCATTCCTCCTTCGACCAATACTAGAACTACTAGGTGAGCTCTCGTGTTTTCAGTTATTTACAGTTATTCAGGATGAGGATACAATTATGGTTGCTATCACTACTCGCTTTACTCATGGAAACGTCTTGTGAGGTGGGAATTTTTGGAGTTACTGCCTCTAGTCCTCTAGTTGACTTTTTCTGTTTACAAGTGAATTTCAGAAGTACAAATGGAAAGGATGTCGAAAGTGTAAACTTGAGGGATTGTATGTTAAATGTCTTTTATTAATCTCTAAGAATTCTGAATTTCAGCTCAGGAAAAGATGAACAGAGTCTTTTCATATTCGCTTTTGATGGGTTCGCCAGGAAATATCTGAAAGACGTGAAATCGCTGGCAGAGTTTGCGAAGTGTGGTGCTAGTGCTGAGGTTTGGTTGTGGACAGTCTCCAACGATCTGAATCGGCTTGAATAATCAAACAGTGATTCAGAAAGTATACCCTTCATACCCCGCAATCACTATCCCAAACCATGTCTCAATTGTCACTGGACAATATCCCGGTCACCATGGGATCAGTAAGTTCATGACTCACGCAGATCGAGTGAACTCTTAAAAAAGTGAAAAAAAAAAGTTCAGCTAATAATTTGATATACAACAAGTCAATATCGGACGAAATGTTGGATATGCGGAGAATAAATGGATCCATGTTCTCAAAGTACTACACAGGAAAAGAGCCCGTAAGGAACGACTGTTAACCTACATGATTCTTGTTCAGATCTGGTCCATTTTCCCAGGAACCAGTGCATGCTTCAACTACCCCATGTGTCATGAACCTCTTCCACCCAATTTTAGCAGAGCCACCAACTATTCGATGGGTGTGTACAAGAATTATCCGTTGGACGTTTATTTTGAGAGTGTGAGTTGATTCTTTCTGTATTTAGAAAAACATCCATCGCGTCCCGTTTTCCTTTCAAACGTGAAGAACGTGGTGCGCGTTACCATGGAAACCTCTTTAAAGAGATGTTCATAGTAAATTATCTTGCTTAGGTTAGGCTTAGGTCAGCTTAAGATCGAATTCTTTCTGAAAAAAAAGATGATTTGAATGTTCTGAATACAGTTATAGACTCTTGAAAAAAACGGAAAGCTGGATGCTAATTGATAAATGCCAAAATTTTTACTCTCATGTAAAAATAAATTTCAGATAATCAGTACGTTGACCTTGCCTGCGGACAAAAGACCAAGACTCTCACTAGGTTACTATTTTCAGCCTGACAAGGCAGGTCATAAACAGGAGAGGGTAGTTGAATCTTCTTCATAATACAAAAAGAAACACTTCAGCTGCCAGAAGTGATACAAGAAATTGACGACTTCATCGATAGACTTCTACAGGCCCTTTATGAAAAGGATCTTTTGGATTGTATCAATATCGCTTTTCTGTCAGATCACGGTAAGTTGGTGGATAGAATCTATGAAAAAATAAAGTACAGGAATGATTGTCACCAAGAACACAGTCATTTCATCCGATATCTCGAAGATTCCCGATTTGATACCATGGAAATCGGGTCCTGTGAACAGTTTCTATACCGAAAATGAAGGTTTGCATCATGACGGACGTGAAAATGTCCGCATGAAAAGGGCTACCATTGCTAATAAATGTGACTGAAGTCACTCACACGACTAGCAAGGGGGAGACTTGATTATAATAACTTTATTCATTAAGAATAAGTTCATAAGCTTCATGACGACCAGCAATAGCCGCCACGAGCACAGAATAATGGGATTGGGAACCGTAGGAGAACCTTTTTAAAATTCTGCTCCGGTCAGGACAGTTGTGCGATTTTTTGCGACTTGACAATAAAATCTATTGAGGGAAGGGGGTGGTTGTTGTTTAGGGAAACCAGGACGTGCACTCGAAAACACCCCCAAATATCAAGGACCTAATCGACAGCCTGATATAACATTATTATTTTTGATGACTCTGTTAACTTCGGTGCTCTAACTACCTGAACTATTCCAGAGCAGCAAAATCAGCTGATCGACGATTTCACGTGCAATAAGAAGATTGACTACCGAATTTTCAAACGAGAAGAGCTAGCACCAAGAAAATATGCCGTTTCGAAGCACTTTGGAGACGTTTATGGAGAAGCCGCCACAGGAACTGTATTAGAACAGTTGGTTTTTTCTTTTCTCTCTTTTCTCTATATCTCTCTCTCTTTCTATCGTCTCTAACGCAAGTTTCTCAGGCCGAATAAAGAACCATATGCAAAAGGAGACCATGGTCAAGACTATGTCAATGAAGGTGTCCAAACCATGTTCTTCATTCGAGGACCTGCAATCAAAGAGAATGTAGTCATCCGACCCTTCCAGAACGTCCAGTACATGAATTTGTGGACAGGTGATAAATTTGTGTACCAATTGCCTAAAAACAATGTCCTCATTTGCAGAAATTCTCAACCTCCCCCCAACCGTCAACGATGGAACGCTGAACTTTTTCAACTCGATTCTCAAAAAGCCGAGAACCCATAGGGTGGATACACCTTTGCCTCCTTCGTAGGTTTTCAGAGCTATGAAAATTACGTTGATCGTTTCAGTGTATGCGATCATCGACAGATGCAACTACCTCAATTCTGTGATGTGACGATTCTGACCGATTATAACTATGAAGTGAGTGAAAGCTTAAACACGTATTATAATGATTATGAGCCGACAACCATGTGGATAGAATATTCACTTGTAAGCAAGATCATGAGTTCCCTGTAGTCACTATCAGTTTCGCGAGTAGTCGTCCAATTCTTCAGGTGGTACGTAGTATCGGAAAGATGTTCTGGCGAGAGACTACTCGAATTCCTGACATTATCAGAACCGAAACTAAAGCTTGCATGAACAAATTCCCCGACTTTTCATTCTTGACTAAAGAAGGTATGAAGCTCTCTATCTTTTTCTCGTTCTTTCTCTCTCTCTCTTTTTCTTTCTCTCTTTCCCTATCCATCTCTCTTTTTTTCTCTCTTCATATATGCATCTTCAGACCGCACTACCCTGTCAGTAGAACTTTTCGATTCTGACGTCTTTAAGAGATTTCTGGTACTAGAGAATGAACAGGTTTCCTATTGGGGAAACGGAAATTGTACTGTTAACGAGGGTCAACACGTATCATTCGCACTGCAGAAAGGTACAGTAACCGCTTCGCCACCACTCGCGCATGGAATATTTCAGAACTGCAAGGAAACGTGAACACCTTGGTGAGAGTTACTAACAGCTCATCCCAATTCCTCGGTAAAACAGTATCATCTGATTCTGATGACGTCATCATTCCAGAAGTTATGAAAAAACTCAACGAAATCACTGTGGCCTTCATCCAGAAGCACGGCAATGCTCTCGTCATCTCTGGCACCAGTCATTTTCACAAGAAGCACGCGTATGTTAAGCTCCGCCCCCTTGTTTCACTCTATTTTGCAGAAACCCAACACACGTGTACCGGACCATGTTGGCATGCAGAGGCAAGGCTAAAATCGAAAACTGCAAGAATGTTGTAAGCATGTCGTTTGCCATCCCGATTCAAGACAGATATCGGAATTTCGAGTGCAGGGTCGGTCGCCGACCTGAGACGGTTTCCATTATTCAATTTCAGACCATGGATGACCTCATGTTCGAGTACATGTGCACTCTCCAAGACATTGAACGAATGGCTAAATTCACTGTTGGTTTCAAGAAGCTGCGCGGTGCTGAGTTGGCATATGTGAAGTCATGGTTCCCAGACAAAATCGAGATGATAAAAAATCTGAAAAGGGATTTTCAACCACCACGCTCTTCATAATGCTGTCCGTATTGTTTCTATTGCACAATTTACAATAAATAGTGTTGTACACAAAGTTAGCTATTACATCACACAGGGAAGGATACTGTAGTAGGGCGGTTAGAGTACTGTACTTAACAAGATCGTAGAAATTTAGTGTCTTCACTACTTTAACGTAGCTCCACTGGAGTTAGTTTTACGACTTGGCGACCGCGGATTTCAATGCATTCGGACAGTTTCCAATCATATCAGTAACGAAATTACATGTTTCTACGGAAAAATACTGAAACTAACAATTTTTCAGGAAATTACTGTACATGATCATATTTCTAGAAATTGCGGAAAACGACTGTTCTTTTGGATACTCATTTCAGATACATCAGAGATCCATTGTTTGCGTTGTCATGTGACGACGTAAATCAGAAACCACCGGGTTGAACGGTCCTTTGCCAACGTGGTCCACGGAGTCTTTCTCACCAGTATACCAGCACGTCTTCTCTGACCAGACATAGAACGGATGTGTAGAAATTCGTCTCTTGTTTTGATGATGTCGTCGCTCCATCTCAGAGGCGGTCTATCTGCTTTCCTTCTCTGACCCAAGGGTGTCCACTCAGTGACTTCTCTTGACCATCGGGTAGGCGGTTGTCGAGCAACGTGACCTGCAAAAAAATCATCAGAGTCGAAGTCTGCATCTTCACATATCTTGTTCATCGTGCGTTGTAGTCTCCCTATCTCTGACTGAAGAAGTTGCCAGGTTTCTGTTGCGTAGAGCAAAGCTTGGATGATGCATCGGTTGAGATGTTTTTTCTTTTGACCTTGTTGCCAGTGAGCTTGATTGCTTCTTTGATATTGATGTAGGCGGCCCATCCGCCCGTATTCGTCTTGATGTCTCGAGCAACAGTTGAATATTTTCTTTCCGTTGTGGCCTTATTGAGTGAGATCTCGTGCTTCAGGATATTTCCAAGGTAACGGATCTTTCCAATGTAACAGGATGTTTCCAAGGTCTTTCCAAGGTTTATTTGATTACTGCGATGTAATACCCGTCTCAAACAATTGGTTCAATGTGAGCGTGATCGTTCACTAGTGCCACCGTTTTGAAGAGTGATCCGGATTTTTTGGCTTCGCGGCTGATGTCGTTGAGATGATCTTCGAGTTCCTTACAGGAGTTTGCGAAGATCTGGAGGTCATCGACAAATTCCAGGTGGGCAAGTCGTTCTCCGTTAATTTCGATTTCTCTGTCTTCTTAGTTTATTCTGTCCAGTGCATGCTGAAATGTCAGAGGCAATCACCCTGTCGACGCCTTTCTTCACTTGGACTTCGATGTTATAACGAAAAAGAAAGAAAGGTTATAACGTGTGATGAAAATCAACAAGGCTGGGATCATTTCTCATTCGAACTAGAGCTTCTAGGTGGGCTCTCGTGTTTTCAGTTATTTACAGTCATTCAGGATGAGGATACAATTATGGTTCCTACCACTACTCGTTTTACTCATAGAAACTTCTTGTGAGGTGAGAATGTTTCAAAAATCTTTTGGGGGTAACTGCCCCAGGTCCCAATTCTTGGTTGTTTTTCACGGCTTATAAGTGAATTCCAGAAGTACAAATGGAAAGGATGTCGAAAGTGTAAACTTGAGGGATTGTATGTTGAATGTCTTTGATTAATCTCTAAGAATTCTGAATTTCAGCTCAGGAAAAGATGAACAGAGTCTTTTCATATTCGGTTTTGATGGATTCGCCAGGGAATATCTGAAAGACGTGAAATCGCTGGCAGAGTTTGCGAAGTGTGGTGCTAGTGCTGAGGTTTGGTTGTGGACAGTCTCCAACGATCTGAATCGGCTTGAATAATCAAACAGTGATTCAGAAAGTATACCCTTCATACCCCGCAATCACCATCCCAAACCATGTCTCAATTGTCACTGGACAATATCCCGGTCACCATGGGATCAGTGAGTTTATGACTCACGCACAGTGTATCACTTGGCGACTCCAAAAGTGGGCGTGAGACGACCGAGAATCGTCGGTCAGAAATCGCTCATCTGGAAAGTTATCAAAGCTAGAGCTTCACTACATTATTCATATCAGTAATGGACAACCTCTTCGAAACTTATCTTCGTGAGAATAATTGCAATAATAGAAAAAGGCAATTGCAACGCGGTCACACGGAACGTAAAAATTGAATTGATCCATTGAGGTCGACTGCCTCGCCTCTTTTTTTACCCTCCGCCCCTACTGGATTTTTCCGATTTAGATACACTGTGCTCACGGAAAAATCACAGAAAGTTTTCAGCCGGCAATTTAATCTACGACAAGTCAATATCGGACGAAATGTTGGATATGCGGAGAATAAATGGATCCATGTTCTCAAAGTACTACACAGGAAAAGAGCCCGTAAGGAACGGTTGTTAACCTACATGATTCTTGTTCAGATCTGGTCCATTTTCCCAGGAACCAGTGCGTGCTTCAACTACCCCATGTGTCATGAACCTCTTCCACCCAATTTTAGCAGAGCCACCAACTATTCGATAGGTGTGTACAAGAATTATCCGTTGGACGTTTATTTTGAGAGTGTGAGTTGATTTTTTCTGTATTTAGAAAAAAAAGAGTTGCACGGAATTCCGACTTCCGACTTCCGCCCTTTTTTCACTTCCGACTTCCGACATTC
>OZ022250.1:3327879-3332879 GCA_963978915.1 Caenorhabditis parvicauda | reverse complement strand
CAACAAGATCACGAAGACTGTGTAGTTGACCATGGTCGAACTGAATATTGGTTTGTGGAGGAAGAGAACAGAAATTGTTGTCTGTTCGTCGAATAGAATAGATTGTGGGCGGTACAGGAGAGTTGGACTTATATCAGGGTCACTCAATTGATAAATGACGAAACATTAAAAAAACAAGTACACTATGGAAAACTGTTCGAGAATACACACTGGTGATTAGGGAATGACAAAATTCTCTGAGAATGTTCATGTTAATCACTAAGAACGACATTCCAGGTCTCTATAGTAATACAGTGCGTCCCAAATCAATAAGGATACTTGTGTTCGCGCTTATTACTTTCTTAAAACCATTGGTGCGAGTTTTTAATTCAATTATGTTAAGTTATTAACACTTTTGAACATTTGGAGTAAAAACTCCATATAATTCACTTCCGTCTTTTTTGAGTTATTACACGTAGAAAAAACTGTCCTTCTGCAGGCGTCCCACAAAATAAGGACACCTTGGTTGAACCACTTTCTAGTGCCATGAGTCCCAGGAGCCCAGTGATACTCAGGACCCGCCGGACAGAAGAGACCAAACGGAGTTCCAGGACAACCAGGAGCCCAGAGATACTCAGGACCCGCCGGACAGAAGAGACCAAACGGAGTTCCAGGACAACCAGGAGCCCAGAGATACTCAGGACCAGCCGGACAGAAAAGACCAAACGGAGTTCCAGGACAACCAGGAGCCCAGAGATATTCAGGACCAGAAGGACAGAAGAGACCAAACGGAGTTCCAGGACAACCAGGAGCCCAGAGATACTCAGGACCAGCCGGACAGAAAAGACCAAACGGAGTTCCAGGACAACCAGGAGCCCAGAGATACTCAGGACCAGAAGGACAGAAGAGACCAAACGGAGTTCCAGGACAACCAGGAGCCCAGAGATACTCAGGACCAGCCGGACAGAAAAGACCAAACGGAGTTCCAGGACAACCAGGAGCCCAGAGATACTCAGGACCAGCTGGATAGAAGAGATCAAATGGAGTTCCAGAACAACCAGGAGCCCAGAGATACTCAGGACCAGAAGGACAGAAGAGACCAAACGGAGTTCCAGGACAACCAGGAGCCCAGAGATACTCAGGACCAGCCGGACAGAAAAGACCAAACGGAGTTCCAGGACAACCAGGAGCCCAGAGATACTCAGGACCAGCTGGATAGAAGAGATCAAATGGAGTTCCAGAACAACCAGGAGCCCAGAGATACTCAGGACCAGAAGGACAGAAGAGACCAAACGGAGTTCCAGGACAACCAGGAGCCCAGAGATACTCAGGACCAGCCGGACAGAAAAGACCAAACGGAGTTCCAGGACAACCAGGAGCCCAGAGATACTCAGGACCAGCTGGATAGAAGAGATCAAATGGAGTTCCAGAACAACCAGGAGCCCAGAGATACTCAGGACCAGAAGAACAGAAGAGACCAAAAGGAGTTCCAGGACAATCAGGACGCCCAGAACAGCCAGGACAGTCCGGAGGCGCCGGTGAAAGAGGAATCTGTCCCACGTACTGCGCCATCGACGGTGGAGTCTTCTTCGAGGACGGATCCTTCAGACGTTAAGTGTTTTCTGACATTCTATCATAGTCACCGTGTAGTGGATATCCATAAATGTCAATTTTTCGTAATTTCTTGCAAAACTCGGCATTTTGAACATTAGAGAGTCTACATAGACCACTGATTATATTTACTCCGTTCTTTGATTCAAAACATAAGACACAATAAGACCGCAAAGTTTTTTTCGAGACTCGAACGATTCTAATCAACAAGAAATATGATAAACAACCGGTTGAGTTTCTGTCTTGAAAAGGGGTGTGGCTAGCTTATCAGCCTACAGGACGGATCGTGATGATCTAACGATCGCATGATTGACGAGGACAAATTATGATATTGTAAAGATTTTCTTCAACGAATGAAAAAGGGACATGATTAGACAATCAGCAAAAGATTACTATCCTTATGGGTTTATGGTGTCTTCTTTTGGTAGAAACTTGGAAAAATATCTTTTTGTCGAATCTTCCGATCTGAAGTATTTCAAATCTACCATGAACTAAAGGTTAAAGTAGCTTGAAGTAAATCTTGTGAACAGTTCCACATACAACAAAAAGTGCGAAGTAAACAATTCCACATAGTACAAATAGTTCTAGAAAAGTTTCTGTGATCAAGCGATCAAAAATGTTCAACCTGATGAAAATAGAGAAAAAAAATATTGATTTTTGACTTACATTTCTCTTTAACCGAACCCTTTAAACAGCATTTAGTGATACGCATCTCGTTTTGACTGCATCCCGTTGCATCCCGTTTTTTTCAAACGTACAAAAACGTGATGTGGATTACTATGAAAATCTCTTTAAAAAAAATCTCAATCTCTTTTTTTAGAAAAACAAAGAAAAGAAAATTTCTTTTTAGACTTAGGTTTGGTTGGGGCTAGCTTAAGGTTCAACCTAAGCCTAAAAAAAGGTGATTGAGATGTTCTGAGCAAAGTTGTTAACGTCCTTGAATAACGTCCAACTGAATGCCCTTTAAACAAACAGTTTAACTTTTGACTCACATTCTTTCAGAGACACTTCAACTCATTTAAACAAACCGTTTAACTTTCGACTCACATTTTTTCACGAGGCTCTTCGACCGACCCTTTCGAGAGCTTCCACAGCAGTAGAACATTACCGATTCTATCTTGTAGAAAACACGAGAAAATTTTCTTAAGCCCCCCTAACGCATTTTTGTTCTTGTTCTCTTCAAACTTTGTCTGCTTTTCTATCTCTACTCAAAAAAAACTAGATGATAATATGCTTCTACGGAGAAATGTCAAACATACATGGATGTTTTCAGAGTCACCAGTGTGTATTCCCGAAACATAATGTACGCGAATACGAAGAAAGACAAAACAGACCACAAGCCGGCATTCCTGCAGGACGTAACTAAGGCAGGTATGTGCATGGATCGTTTTGAATCACTTTTTTCATCTTGATACAGCAAAGAAACAATACGAGTCCATAACAAAAAACAAAGATTTGACCATCAACGAACAAGAAGAGAAGCTGAAGGCTTGGGCGACTGACAACAAAGTTTTGGTATGTGTTTTAACTTCAAAAAAAAACATAAGAAAACCGTTAAGTGATGCTCCTTGAAACTTTGGAACTTGTTTCGAAGTTCTTGTTAAGATTTTTCAACAAGTTCATTGATTAATTATTTGTAGAATTCAAGAACAGTATCAGGAAAGAGAGAGTAAAAGAGTGAGAGGGACAGAGACAGAGACGGAGAGAAGGAGAGAGAGAGAGTGAGAGAAAGAGAAAGAGAGAGAGAGGGAAATAGATAGAAAGAGACAGAGAGAGAGACAGAGAGAGAGAGAGAGAGGGAGAGAGATAGGGAGAGAGAGAGAGAGAGAGAGAGAGAGAGAGAGAGAAAGAGAGATTTTTATACTTAGGACGAGTTCAACGCCTTACAAAAGAAAAGAACGGCAAAGGAAGATGAAATCAGAAAGAAAATCACGACTTTTATCGGAAAAGTAGAAGAAACCAAGAAACTCATCGATGCTGTTCTCACTGACAAAAGTCTGACAAAGAAGCAACAGACGGACAAGATTGATGAAATAGAGGAAAAGAACCCTGCGGTGAGTTTAACTATGTTACACAGCTTGAAGAAAGAAAACGAACTCGAACCTAACATCAATAAATGATGATGATGATGATGATTCAGGAGGTCAAAACTCTTTCTCACATCGAAAAGGAACTGAAGAAGTCGTCCAAAGGAGAAAGTCATCATCACAAAAAAGGTAACGAGGACAAGGAGAGTAGCTCCGAAGAAGAGGAGGAGAATGAAACCGATAAATAAGGATGATTGAATAGACTTAATAAATTGTATAATTTTTCTTTTCTTCTGGTTCTATCTTTCTTTTTCTTTCTTTATCTTTTTTCTCTCTCTCTGTCTCTCTGTCTCTCTTTCTCTCTCTCTCTCTCTCTCTCTCTCTCTCTCTCTCTCTCTCTCTCTCTCTCTCTCTCTCTCTCTGTAGAGGCAAGGCTAGAATCGAAAACTGCAAGAATGTTGTAAGCATGTAGTTTGCCATCCCGATTCAAGACAGATGACGGAATTTCGAGTGCACGGTCAGTCGCCGACCTGTAACGGTTTCCATTGTTCAATTGCAGACCATGGATGACCTCATGTTCGAGTACATGTGCACTCTCCAAGACATTGAACGAATGGCTAAATTCACTGTTGGTTTCAAGAAGTTTCGCGGTGCTGAGTTGGCATATGTGAAGTCATGGTTCACAGACAAGGTCGAGATAATAAAAGAGCTGGAAAAGGATTCTTTTACTGGTTATGAGTACATCATAGCTCTCGTTCTCACCATCTCGCTCTTCATAATGATGTACGTGTTGTACGGCTGTCTCTATTGCACGATTGACAATAAATAGTGTTGTACACAAAGTTAGCTATTACATCACACAGGGAAGGATACAGTAGTAGGGCGGTTAGAGTACTTTACTTGACAAGATCGTAGAAACGTAGTGTCTTGACTACTTCAATGTACTTCCACTGGGATTGAACACAGTAGTTTTTTGAAAAAAAGTCAAAGATTTTGATTTTGCCTTTGTGAAAAAGCAAAAAACACTTTCGGTAATTTTTTAAAGTGAGTTCCATCAACAAACCACATTTTTCCGGTATTCGTCAAGCTTTGTGAACCTAAAAAATTTTTCACAACTCTTTTCCAAATGAATTAAATAAATCGTTGAAACGTTCACAGACCTAGTGGTTTCTCTGGATGAAGTAAAAAACGCTCACACACATCACAAGCTACGTTTAAGTGAAAAACAAAACCTTATTGAATCGACAGGATAATCTTGTTTTCAGTAGAAAAAAAACAAGCAATGTACATTGGTCTATCATTGTTCTAACAACCCTGTCTGGATTTTAGAGAGAGAACAATCGTAATACGTCTTTTCTCGGAAGTAATAAGGTTTTCTGATAG
>OZ022250.1:3317879-3322879 GCA_963978915.1 Caenorhabditis parvicauda | reverse complement strand
AACTGTGGCCAGAAGGGACACTGCATGGAGTTCTGCCCTAGAAGACGTCAAGTTCATGTTGTCAACTGCAACCGTGGAGCAAGCCAAATCTTCAAGAAAGTTTGCATCAACAGGACCGAGATCAGCATGCAGCTCGACACTGGTGCCGATGTCACTCTCCTCAGTCAGGCCGACTGGAGGAGACTGAAGAACAAGCCACAGCTGGAAGGACCGACCATCACGCTACACTCAGCAAATGGGACCTCGATTCCAGTCACAGCAAGCTTCCATTGCAAGTTCATCATCGATGGAGTACTTGTCGAAGGTACCTGTCATGTGGCAGACACGAAGATCCCACATCTTCATCCGGGTCAGAATCAACGGAACCGTTGTCTTCCTTGTGCATGAAGACGCGGATTCTGACGCCTCACCCTCCAGCCAGTACGGCCTGGAGGACGTCGACGAGCACGCCGCACAACACCTGGAAGAGTCAAGCAGGCTTCTATCGACAGAAGGACTCAGCGTTCCAGTGGGTCGACTTCATGAGCAGCAAGTCATCCGTCGTCTCTTCGGGATCAGCACCGATCCAGCAGCAGGCAGTGTCCGCCTCACACTTCAGCATCGCTCCACGCACGATCTACGTACAAGGACCAACACGAAGTCGTCATGCTTCCCGCCGCCGTGGATATTTCTTCACGTGGACAGAAGAAGATGTTGCAAGTGAACTACAGTAACTCGCATAGTTAACTTTTGATCTACCAACTTTCCCACACCTGTTTGTTTCCCATGATCCCGGAGGCCACGCCCACCGGATCCACTACTTAAGCTCTCGATTATCTTATACTTTGCTTCTGTATACTTCTACTAATAAACCGGCGTATTGGCCGGCGTACTACCCTCGCGATACAACAATTATTATTATTATTATTGAGTCAGCTATCACCAACGTTCTACAGAGTGCTGCAGAAATATTGAAACCCATTCGAATTTTGATAAATTTCCAAAAACTTTATAAATTTCTGTCAAACCTGGCACATACGTTGTTGAATAATTACTAAGTTAACATGATTACATGAACACAAAAGACAAAAAAGTGCTTGCATCAAGTTTTTCAGAATGTGTTGCAGGATTCTGGAGACAACGGGATGCGTTCCACTAATTTCCTTAAAAATAAGAAAAGAGTGAACGACTACAGTAACTCGCACTTTTGACCTACCCTCTTTCCCAAGCTCGTCTGTTTCCCACGGTCTCTTCATATAAAAGCCTGCTTTTTTCAATGTTCCGCATTTTCTCTTCTCATCGAATTTATTACAGTCGTGATTCAGAGTCATGGATCAGAGGTGAGCATTTTTTTTATTGTAATTGTCGAATGTAAGATTCTGGATCAGTATTATTTACCATTGAAATTGAGAAAACTACATTTTGACAACTGTTAAAAATCATGATTTGTAGTGATAAAAGTTCTCCCGATAGCTACCATAGCCTTTTCGATCTTCCATGGTTCATCACGAGAAATATCATTAGCTACTTCGACCTAGAAACCGTGAAGAAATTTCGATTAGTTAGCCGCGGAGCTGACGAGTTGGTAAAGAAGAACTTCAAGGTGACAGCGAGGTAGGTGATAAAATTATTTTTTTGAACAATAATTCGGGAAAATAGTAGCTTCATTATTGTTTTTTATAATGGAAATGTTGAAAGTATAATGTTTCAGGAAGGAAGTTGATTGCGTAGAACTATGCTTAGAAAAATCTTTTCTTTCGGATTTTTTATGTAGCTGCCTTGATGTATCCATGAGACCTGAAATGATCCTCAAGATATGCAAGGATACACTAACAATGGTATGTTGGCACGACACATATCTAGCAAAAAGTCTAACCGATTTCAAACTCGCGGCAGTCGCATTTTTGTAAACTGAGTACGGTAGGCTCGGACTCTCACAACGAACAGTTAGATCTTTGTGGATTTAAATTATTATTCCTACATTCAGTCCATTGAAATTAAAGGCGCATTACTTAATCGTTCATGTTTTTCGAAGCGAAACTGCTACGGTAACTAAGGAACCGATTTACGGAGGTCAGACTTTTTTATAGGTAGAGGAAGATATGTGCACGAAAAATGAAAGGGTCTGACAGTTCTCCCGTTTTTCGAATACATATAGTAAATGCGATAGATTCAGTCGAAGATGAAGAAAGCGTCGAGTTTTTATAAATCGCTTTCTTATATGGTGCCAGAAGCTTTTTTTTATTATTTACTGTTAATTTTAGTATAATACACAGAGACTAACGTCGGGCTTAATGTTATGTGTTTTATTGATATTTTTCGAAAAACCGTTTGTCAATGAGGAATTAAGTGTATGAATATACGTACACATCTTTTTGATTTGATAAGACACCTCGCACAAGCTTTTTCATAAGTGGTGAAATAAAAAAAGGAAGAACAAATTTATCTACCAAAAAGCGGGAGCTAAAAAAACGATCTATCTTCGTGAAATAAATTCGCTTTTTCGCTTTCTAAAATCTTTCTGATTTTTTCCAAAAAAAATATTTTTTAAGAGTCACGTGCTTGTCGCGGGTTCGTATCTTGCTTCTACCCAGCAACTTGAACCTCCCTGTCCTTCACGAAAAGTGGCCTTTCCTTGCTTTTTCTTACTTTCAATTTTCATAAACTTGCGACTCTGTAACATTTCATTGAATTTTTTTCAGAAACCCAAATTATTGAGAGATCTGAAAGAACATCAACTATGGCAAGTTGTTCCAAAAGATTTCACTGTTCGAATGAGCAACATAAATGTGGAAATTTTGAAGGAAAAACTATCGAAAGAATGGTTTCGCGGAGTCGCAGAAGTGAGTTCTTTCTACATAGTTTCTCTTTTCAATGCGACTCTTCGTTCTTAACAATTTTCGCGTTGTTCAGATCTTCGTAGAAATCACCACGTCAACTTGCTCTGCCGCCATGATCAAATTTTTGGGAGACGTGGAAAATATGAATCTTAACATATTAGTCTTTCATGACGTTGATCTTGATGAAATAGGAAGAGTTTTTGGCAGCCGTTTGACTTACTTGATATTAAAGTGAGTTTATTTGACTTTCATTTGTTTTTGACTCATACCGACTGGTCGGAACGCTTTTTAATAATATTAATAACTTTCTTCTTTGAAAATAAAGTTTATGAGCTTTGTGACGACCAGCAATAGCCGCCATGAGCACGGGTAATGTGCGTGGGAACCGTATCACACCATCTTCAACGTCGAAAAGGCTCAGAAAGCGCAACTCCAGGCGCTCGCCAATGCAATTGGTTAATGAAAAGTGGATAGCCAATCGTTAGCCAATGACTGCCGATTTGCACATCCCTGCAACGAGTGCCAAGATCAAAAAAATCGAGTGGGGGTGGAGTTTCAAAAAAGGCGCGAATCATTCGATCCCAATCAATACATTTAAATTTTCGCTCCGGATGACCGCTTTGCAGCCGTCTTTTGGTCTTTTCACCCATTTTTCAATGTATTCTGCTCAATTTTAGTCCTTAATGAACAAGAAAATTGTTGTTAAAGTTGTCGTAAGATATTTTGGGGAGGCTAACCAGTATTGATATCGAAAATGTATTTAAGGCCTCGATTTGAAAATTTTACAACTAAGCGATTTTTGACCGACCATCCTTGGTTGTTCCTCTAATGTTACGCCCACTTTTAGAATGGCCGAAAGTGTTACACCCTGGTCAGGACAACCAGAAGGAAAGGAACTGAATATGATTGTTAGTAGTGATAGAACATTGGTGTTAGTTGTTCGACCAGGATATTCAGATCAACTCCAACCAGTAGTCTGCCGAATTGTATTTGGCCGTAATTTAGGAAGGTTCCCAACAGTTAATAGAACAAGAGTTAGTAAATGAAGACAGAATAGTAATTATGAGAACCGTAGGAACTCATCTCTGCAGACATCCAGAACTGCTGTAGACCGTAGATACCGTTGGTTGAATTATCAGTAGTATGTCTAAACCTTTAGAAATAAGTTGGAGGAGGAGGCCAGAACGGCCACAGTCAAAGAAGATTGTTCGTAACACTTACATTCAGAGTTTTTTATTTGAAGTATAGAAGACCTGTGAATCCTTATCTTCGCTTTTCTGACGCTCTTCTGGACTGTCTCATGGAGAACCCTAACTTCACCTCCTTCGTACTGAGCACCGAGGATTATGTCGGAGACTCAACTTTCAGTCTCCTGAAAGTCATCGAATTTGTGACGGTAAATTTTTTTCTCTGGAAATCTCATCAATTTAATAGCGAGATCTAGCTAGTTCCGTTCAAGAAGCAGAAGCTTTTTCGTGTAAACATTGTTCGCACATTTTTGTTCTCTTTTCAAGTTTCGAATCAACAGATGTATACATATACGTATTTGAGACTGAAAAAAACTAGCGATGTGGTTTACTAGTAAGACTTAAGTTTTTGTTTTTACTTTTAGATCCATTTGTGTGCTGCATGACATTTTTAATCAAAAAATTCGCTTAAAACAAAAATTAAAGAATATAAAACAATTTTTAAAAACGTTTTCTTACTGCGTATTGAAAAAATCTGACAATTTATTATCTATAGAACAGGTCATTTTTTGTTGAGACAAAAACGTATTAATTAACAGAAAATGAATAAAAATATTTTTATTTCAGAGAATTGCTTCTCGATCGAAAAAAGTGGAATTTCTTTTCCCTGTGGTTGTGGGACGGTACTGGGTACTTGATACTTGGTGTAGGTCTGTCGGGTAAGTTTTCTAATTTGTGGAGATTGTCAGAGTTCATTTCAGTTACGAGATAGAGAAGTATGATTATATTGTAACTTTCGAAAGTAAACACGGCAACAATGAGTCAATCTTCGCTCGGGTGAGTATATGAAATTCTTCTCATCGAGTACAGAAGCGGAATACACAAAAGTCTTTTAAATAAGCGTCATTAAAAGTCCGAGAACAATGGGATGCAATTTGAAGGTTGATAATTTCAGATCGATAACTTCATTGAAGATTGAACTGGTCCAATTACA
>OZ022250.1:3285379-3315379 GCA_963978915.1 Caenorhabditis parvicauda | reverse complement strand
AACAACAAATATCAATGTATAAAGTCCGGCGTCGTGATTCATTAAATCGTTGCTCGTCTTCTCTTCTGAAGCTTCTTGACGTCGTGCTGCAATAAAAGTTTTTAAAAAATTAAACATAGAAAGTTTGCGTTCTCCATTATCACTTTAGAAAGGAAGTATTGTTGCTATGAATTTCATAGGCTGTAGATACCACCATCACACTAACAGTACATTAAAAGATTAAGAATTTCATATAGAATGTATCACAAGTAGCACAAGTATATACTTCGTTTTCAGCGCAATCTCTGTTTTTTGAAGCGGAATTTCGTATGACAATAAGTATCAAATTTTATTGTCGTTTGCAATTTTTGCAACCGTCTAAAATCTACAAAACTACTGTTTTTAAAACCCAGCGAAATGTTGAATGGAAATTGAGGATTGTGAAACGTATCATCATTGAGCAGTGACAGAGAACTAAAAGACGGAAATGAGGAACTTTGTACAATATAAAGTTATAAAAATCCCGCGTTCATTATTTTCATGTTAATCCTGAAATCCGTAGCCAACTCTTTCATTTTTCATTCAACGCCAAGTGGGCAAGTGAGAGAATAACTCTAGAGTTGTTTGAGATGAGCTGAGTCTCGAAAACGCAGGTAAACTGATCATTCAACGATATACAAAGTTCCTCACCCCTGTCATTTTGACACTGAATTTGAGATTGTTACCAAAACAAAAAAACTAACTTCGAGTTCTCAATCGTACTCCCGACGCGCGACTTGAACTGATTTTATAAGTGCACGATAGACGTATGCCCGTTGTGACCGGAAGACGTCGACAAGCATCTAGATCTGCAAAATAGTACGCTTAATGAACTTATTTTCGCGAAAACTCACCAGCTTGTTTCTGTTCACGACAGGCTTATTTTCTTTTCAAGTCCTTGATGCATTTACCGAAGATAATGTAGCGCGTCTCATCGCAACCGTCTAGGCCGAATACTCGTAAGCCTCAAACAATAGTTCGAAATTCTGAAAAATCTTGCAAAGTTATGTGTTGGCATTTAATCAGGTATGAGATTCATCAATAGGAAACCATGATCACAATTTAGCGAATTTAACTATTTATTGTGATCGAAAAATTCGGTGAATTCGAAATTTTCGACGTTAACTGTTCTGTTAAAAGGAAATGAAGGTTGTTAACTATCAACGTTGGTTTAATAACTAGAAGTTTCATGAAAAATCTTAACCGCTCATGTGATACATGCACACGAAGAAAGTAAGCAAAACAAACGAGAAAAGTAATGTCTAAAAATTTTAGGACTAGAAAAAAAAGCTTCTAGAAGGAAAAATCAATGATCCCCCTTGGCTCTATATGAATTCATATGAATTCCATAATAGACAGTGAATTGATCTGAACTCATATGAATGTCCCTAATCATATGAATGTGATTTTCTTTACCACAATTCATATGAATTCATATGAATGTGAAAACCGCATTTTGCATTCACATGAGTCCATATGAATTTCCCTACTCATATGAATGTGATATCGTTTACCAGAGACCCAGAAATCGGCTTCACAAAAAGTTGACAAAGCAAAAGAGGGGACCTTCTTGTTCTATTATTAATACAAAAGCACGTATTCCTCGCTATCAATATGAATATACTCAATGTTGTAGTTTTACTAAATGGCTTTGAATATCCTGACCGGCTTATATCACTTATCAATCAACGTTTTTATATCTGTCTGGTCTATCGATTCCCCGAAATACAAAACTTATTACATATAGTCTGATGAACTTTTCGTCACTATGATCATAATTGTATCTATCATCATCTTCATCATTCCAGATTTTCAGCTCATCATGTTTGAGCCTTTTCACAATACACCTGAAATGAACTTCAACATATTTGAGTGCGGAATGGATACTCACTCGTTAGCATCACAAAAAGTTTCTAGAACGTTGTACTTGCCTACAACGCACACTGTGGCAAACGCAGTTGAAAAGTGTAAGCAAAGAAAATCGATAGTGTAGATCAAAATTCAGTTACTGTAGTTCAAAAAAATTTACTTTTCCTCTTTTTTCTCGTCCCAGATTCACAAGTTGTAACGTAAAAATGTTTGAACTATCGTTGGGAACAGTCCGCAGTGTTCAATATGTCTAGTGAAATATTTTTTAAAAGTACAAATACTTTCGAAAATGAGAGCGGAGGTCGACACAGCGGTTGCGAAGCGGTTTTATTGTCTCATGCCTTTGCCGAGGTGTGCAACGACTGGAAAATTCATAACCAAATTATTTGTTCGTGGATAACATTCCTGTAAGAAAATCCAATTACGCTAGCTCGTGCTAGAAATCTTTCTTTAGAAAACTGAAACAAAAAAAGAACGATTAACTGTTTTGATTTTTAATAGTTTGAAATTTTCCAATTAACTCACTCTGATAAACTCGATAACTTTCTGGACACTGAACCTCGAGTCGCCATAGTCTATTTTACGATCGAGATCAATTTCAAAACTGAAAGAGTGCCGGCTTTCAATGAGAGAATCCAAAAAAGCGTCAGTAAAGTGAGCGCTTGCAGGAGAGGAAGAGGCAGGAAACATGCTGAATTTGGTTTTCACATTAGATAAAAATGTGTGTAGGTCTCACGGAGTGCCAAGATCAAAAAATCGAGTGGGGGTGGCGTTTCAAAAAAGGCGCGAATCATTCGATCCCAATCGATTTAAATTTTCGCTCCGGATGACCGCTTTGCAGCCGTCCTTTGGTATTTTTGCCCATTTATTCCATGTATTCTGTTCAATTTTAGTCCTTAAGGAATAAGAGAACTGTTGTTAAAGTTGTTGTAAGATATTTTGGGGAGACTAACTAATATTGATATTGAAAATGTAGTTAAGGTCTCGATTTGAAAATTGGGCCCAAAACCACGTAGGCCCAAAATTTTACAACTAAGCGATTTTTGACCGACCATCCTTGGTTGTCCCACCCCCGTTACGCCCTTTTTTTGGAATGGCCGAATGTGTTACACCGTGGGTCCTGCATAACTGAGAACATTCTCATACAAAAATCGTCCCAACTCACGAAAAGACTCGAAAGCGACTGCCAAGAGCTTTTCCTATTCTATCCAGATCAACATGACAAGATATCAGTAAAATTAACATTATATCATCAACTTCTCGTAAAAGATCGATCATATGATCAACGCATTCAGTGGTGTGAATTTGTGCATGAATCTGGAAATAAAACATTGGAAGGACGATAGGAGAAGAAGACGAACATAATGAAGACCACGAAACCATTCTTCAGCGATTTTTTCTTTAAAAATCTTTAATTTGTCTTCAACTTGAGATAGCGTGGTGCCATTTGCCACAATTGTAGTTTTGTCAGATCATTCCAGTTAATATCATGGGGTTCCTCAAAAAATTGTATGACGTTTAACTTTTCACGTACACTGATATTATGGTACTTTGTGACCTTGTCGCCGGATAGAACCAATCGATATACAGTGTGGACAGAAAATAGAGGAACGGTACACTAAGCTCCGCTACTCGAACAGCATTCTAGATTACTTTTTTTTTTTCTTTTTTTTTTCAGTACGACTTCTCACAGTATGCTGTTTCTTTTGGTCGATAATGACTTAAATGATGTCTTCAAAATATCCTTCTCCAAATTTGAGTGTTTTTTTCACATTTATCGTTCAATATCATCGCGTTTTACAACAAGATACCGTAGTCACCATTGCAGCGACGTCAACTTAAGTCAGTTTGAAGGGCTCTTTGGAGAGGTAAAATAACCGATGTTGTTACGAAACTTTGAAAAACTGTTGAGAATCATTGTATGATCATGATGAAATAACTAACATTTTGATAAATAACTCGGTGGAAACCAAAAACTTCTAAGATGCGGGAAATTACAGGATTCGACAAGATTTGATTGTAACTCTGTCAAAATTGTCGGAATGATGAAAATAAAAATATCAATTGTTAAAAAAAACTTCATAACGTGTCATTTTCATTATTAATTCCAAATTCCGAGCGTTGACCTTCAAATTACAGTAGCGTTCCTCTATTTTATGTCCACTTGAAAATCCACTGTTCTCAATCAAATCATCATACACCGTTTCGAAGTTAATGAATCAGGATGAAATTTAGTACACTTGTGGAGAATAGTGTTGGCTACAATAGACCAAAATTTCAGAAAGTAATCTAGAATCTTGTTCGAGTAGCGGAGCTTCGTGTACCGTTCCTCTATTTTCTGTCCACACTGTACCTCCTTCCTGAACAAGAATCGTTTTGAGAGAAAAGTGATCTTTCTGCTCACCTCGCTGTGACAGTGAAGTTCTTCTTCACCAACAAGTCAGCTTTGCGGCTGACCAATCGAAAATTGTTGACTGTTTCCAGGTCAAATTGACTAATGATATTTCTCGTAATGTTGGATGGGAGATCGTACAGTACGTGGTTGCTGAAATGTTGCTGCTGAAGTCGCGTTTCTTTTTAACGTTTTGAGTCCAAATAAGAACATCATCATATTATTAATTGACAAATCCTCCGCCCACTTTGCCCCGCCCCCTTTTTCGTGAGGCAAATTTTTGGGTGAAGCTTTTTGGTTTCGGTTGGAGGGGGGAGGGGTTGTGCAAAAGTGCCCAGAGAGAGAATACGAACCCGCGACTAGCGCGTGAAAGTTCTCTACTTCAACCAATCGGCCACAGCTGCACGAAAATTTGTGGCGACTGTTCGCGTGAGCATTGTCGGGTGCGGGGGTCAACGTGTGTTCTTGCATTAGTTTTAACAGGAAATGACCTTCAGCGTAATTCGGATCCAGAATTGGGACCTAGCCAGATGTGTTAAGCAGGTCGAGGGATGAAGTTTTCATGTAGAAAATTTTTGCACGTTTTTTGTTACAAGCGAGATATTTTAATTTAAAAATTTTAAACTCCAAAAATGAGTGACCTCTCGCACGACACAATTAGATCCAACAGGAAAAACAACTAGCGGGGTGGTGGAGTGGTCAAAGGTTCTGCGTTCGAACCGAGAGGTCTAGGGTTCTATTCCATCCGCTGACGACTTTTTGGTCATTTTTTTGCACAATGACAAAAATGTGCCCAAATTGTGTGGAATTACTCTTTTGCATGTATTTAAACCCTTCTACTCATGTTAATACTCTTCGAAGTTGCCAAAAGTCTATAGCCGATCTCATCTATCACCTCCTCCATTATGAAGCTAGTGAAATGGTCGTTACAACTTTGATATTCATCAAAAACAAGATTTTCGAGTTCGAGATGCATTTCTATTCGTGAACTGAACGGTAACCGTTCAAACCGGAACTATCCTCTAGAATTCCTCAAGTCTTGAGCCAGAAGCATCTCGACAAGTAGCTGGATGAGTATGCAAACAAGAAAAAGTTGAATTCAACAACTTCATCTTATGAACTTATTTATTGATAATATTATAATTAATGTTTGTGGTTGTTGTTTGGTGTAATCTGGGCGGTCATGAGATTATATCCATGAAGATTTTATCAAGGTTTGTGATTAGAGACCCTCATCCGGCCACTTGTCGAGATGCTTCTGGCTCAAGACTTGAGGAATTCTAGAGGATAGTTCCGGTTTGAACGGTTACCGTTCAGTTCACGAATAGAAATGCATCTCGAACTCGAAAATCTTGTTTTTGATGAATATCAAAGTTGTAACGACCATTTCACTAGCTTCATAATGGAGGAGGTGATAGATGAGATCGGCTATAGACTTTTGGCAACTTCGAAGAGTATTAACATGAGTAGAAGGGTTTAAATACATGCAAAAGAGTAATTCCACACAATTTGGGCACATTTTTGTCATTGTGCGAAAAAATGACCAAAAAGTCGTCAGCGGATGGAATAGAACCCTAGACCTCTCGGTTCGAACGCAGAACCTTTGACCACTCCACCACCCCGCTAGTTGTTTTTCCTGTTGGATCTAATTGTGTCGTGCGAGAGGTCACTCATTTTTGGAGTTTAAAATTTTTAAATTAAAATATCTCGCTTGTAACAAAAAACGTGCAAAAATTTTCTACATGAAAACTTCATCCCTCGACCTGCTTAACACATCTGGCTAGGTCCCAATTCTGGATCCGAATTACGCTGAAGGTCATTTCCTGTTTAGTCATACTTGCATTAGTTATGGTTACTTTCAGATTGGGAAGAAAGAAAGAGAGAGAGAGAGAGCGTGAGTGAGAGAGATTGAGAGAAAAGAGAGAGAGAGAGAGAGAGAGAGAGAGAGAGAGAGAGAGAGGGGAGAGAGAGAGAGAGAGAGAGAGAGAGAGAGAGAGAGAGAGAGAGAGAGAGAGAGAGAGAGAGAAAGAGAGAGAGAGAGAAAGAGAGAGCGAAAGAGAGAGCGAGAGAGAGAGAGCGAAATCTGCATTTTTGCAATGAAAAAAGGAAAAGGTGATGTTTCCAAGTTAAAAAAAAGCTGGCTCGACAAAAAGCTTACCTGATTGTCAACCTGGAAATCTGCTCAATCCATAAGTTAGCTTTCAGGCTGACCGATCGAAAGTTGTTGATTGTTTTCATGTCAACGTAGCTGATGATATTCCTTGCAATTAACCATGGGAGATCGAACAGTACGTGGTTGTTCTCGGGCAAAATGTTACCGCTGAAGAAATCAATATCGTTTTGTACGATTTGAGTTTGTGTTTGAAATTTTTTAGTGTTTGAATCTTTGGTTTGTAGAATTTCCGTGTGGATTGGAAACAGTTAATGGTTGACAAAAAATTTTTTAGTTATCCTTTTCTTACTTTCGTTAACAAGCTCGCAAAAGATCACACGACACTTTATTACGTAACTTTGATTGTGGCCCCTGATTGATTGTGGCCGTTCTGGCCACCTCCTCCAACTCATTTCTTAAAATTTAGACATACCACTGAAAATTCAACCAGCGATATCTACGGTCTACAGCAGTTCTGAATACATGCAGAGATGAGTTCCTCCTTCTATCGCCTACGGTACTCATAATTACTATTCTATTCTGTCTTCAATTACTAAACCCTGTTCTATTAACTGTTGGGAACCTTCTTAAATTACGGTCTAATACAATTTGTCAGACTACTGGTTGGAATTGATCTGAATATCCTGTCGAACAACTAACACCAATGTTCTACCACTACTAACAATCATATGCAGTTCCTTTCCTTCTGGTTATCTTACAAACATATCCAACGTACTTTTTGCAAAAATTGCACAACTGTCCTGACCGGAGCAGCTTTTCAAAAGGTTCTCCTACGGTTCCCACGCCCATTATCTGTGCTCATGGCGGCTATTGCTGGCCCTCACGAAGCTTATGAACTTTATTTTCAAGGAATAAAGTTATTATTATTAAAACTTTCTGAACGAGGTTGGAAAGACAATATGCAAAACACACCCTGAAATTTGTCTACACGATTCTGAAAAGTAGTGTGCGGATTAAAAATAAGTTTAACTAATCAATCATTTTTGTTCCTGGGAGTAGATTCATGAAGAAAAAAGACGTTGACTCTCTAAAAACTCATACTAATTATTGATTTAATTTCATAATTTTTGAATGAATTACTCCAAATTCGTGACTCCGAAATGAGACCGTTCTACCGTTTCAAATCCGTATACAAGATCAGCAAGAGAGAGTAGGGTCGGCAGAAATAGGAAACTACTGAAGTTGAGAACAGCGGAAGAAAGCCAAAATTGAATGGAAAAGGAAGCGATATGATAACACCTGTCAAATGACGACTCGAACAATGATAAGGAGAACTCAATACAAGGCAAACAGTTGGTTGAACGGCTCGAAACTCTCTATCCGTTCAATTCTGCCCCAAGAAAAAAAACCGGACCCGTAGGTATCACATTGGGTCAAAAGGAGCTGGCTGATGAGTCCCTTCTGCGTATTCTTAACTTCGTGTTGTGAAATGATCATTGTCCATTTCATATATTCTTCTGTTCTCGACGAGAGCTACGATTGAAAGGAGAATATCATCTGACAGACAGTTGGAGTAGTGGACTCATGTCACAAAAAGTTCAAGAACCGTTTCATGCTACTGAGAATAATATATTAATTAATTAACTCCAAAACTTTAACGAACGAACGAACGATACTAGATGTGTTCTTATAGAAGACTTTATTTTACTTTTAGTGTAACTACAGGGTGAGCCATAAATATATTAACGAAACTTTGCGTCTTTGGTGCATCTACTGTACGGTAGCAAACACCGAATTTCTTATTTATTTTCATTCATTAAGTCTTTCTTAATATTTATGCAAAATTTCATTGCCCCATCTCTAGTTTCCAGGTAATGGTGGCTCCTTCTCCACATCGAGCTGCGATTGGAAGAACGGATGAACCAATGGGGATATTGCAAAAGAGCTCTGTGTTTCTCGAGAAGTGGTTCATCATACTGTCAAACGGTTTCAAAATACTGGTACGGTTTCTGATCGTCAACGAAGCGGTGGTAAGGTCACCTTAACCACTCCTTCAGTGGTGAAAGTCGTCCGAGAGCGGATTCGTCACAACCCCGAGAGAAGCATGCGAAAGTTGGCTTCAGAACTCAGAGTCAATCCGCAATCGATCAAAAGAATTGTCAAAAGCAAGTTGAAACTGACTTCTTACCGTATGCAGACTGGCGCTCTTCTCACTGAGCGAAACAAGAAGTTACGGGTGGAGAAAGCGAAGGAACTGCTTCGTGACACGACGGCTAGTTCGCACCTAAGTATGCTGTTCACAGACGAAAAAATATTCACTGTGGAAGCAAACAAAAACGGTCAAAACTACAGGATCATTGCAAACGAATTCCAATCTGCCTGTGAGAAAGAAAAAATTGTCAACAAAACATCGCATCCATCATCAGTGATGGTTTTTGCCGGGATATGCGCTAATGGAAAATGTCCGTTGGTTTTCGTTGATCCTGGAGCGAAAATCGACCAAGGGTACTACAGGGAGAAATTTTTAGATGCCGTCGTACTTCCCTGGTCTAGAACGGATTATCAGAATCGGCCATGGGTCTTCCAGCAAGACGGAGCACCGGCATATCGTGCAAAGTTGACATAACAGTGGTGCCAACTGCATTTCCCCAAGATTTGGCAGCTTCAGAATGACCCGCTTCCTCGCCTGATCTCAACCATATGGACTATGATGTTTGGGGGTACCTCGCCGAGAGGGTCTCAACAAAGAATTACTCAAGTTTGGAAGCCCTAAAGAAAGCTATTCTGAAGGCATGAGATGATCTAGACGTCGACTACCTTCGTGCCGTGGTCGATGCGTTTCGCAGACGACTTCGAGCTGTTATCAGAGAGAAAGGAGGAAGATTTGACAATTGGTAATATAATTCTATTTGTTAACTATCTGAATAAATGTTGTGAAGAAATTTCTAAATTCTGCTGTGATCTTCCTTAGTTATGACGGTTTCACCGTGTTAATATATTTATGGCTCACCCTGTACATAATGGATTAGACATGTACTCACAGCAGGGTACCAAGGCTCCCCATAAGCATTCTCAGCTAGACATATCATACAACCGTAATAATTCTCTCTCTTCACTTTCTTGGAAATCGACATTTTTTTTTTGATGCGTTGGATCCAAACATGTCAGTTTCGTTTAGTTTGGTCCTACCAGCGTCTTGAAGTACTAACCAAAAAAGAAGCGTTTGTCATCCTTTTGAAAGTTGTAACTTTTTTCAAAGACTTTTGACCATACTTCATGAACGCTCTTTCAATCGATTCTCTCGTAGAACGTCTCATAGAACCCCTTTAATGACCCTTACAAAGAATTCACAACGCGGAAATTTCTTTGACCAAAACTGTTTTTACCTTTTTATTCTCAATAAAATAACAACATCAACAAATAATTATATGCAATTTAAACTTGTATCACTCCAGCATGTTATCGACTTTCGATGAAATTGCAAATCTGAAACCATCAATTTGTTTTTCATTGAATATCAGCGTTCTAGCATGCTTCAAATAGACTAACCAAGATGTGGATGGACTTAGTGACGCCATTGACTTTGTACCTTCTCCATAAACTCAGATTTTCACCGTCCCTGCGTATCCCACACCTGAAATGATCTTCAATGAGTCTGCGTGTAGAATGGATACTCACCCGCTTGAATTCAAAAAAGTCTCTAGATCGCGGTACTCGCCTACAACAACAGGTAATTCCAAATCCAGTCTTTTATGGGTAAATGCCTGTAAGAAAATTTTTTGACTCGAGAACTATTACCGTTTTGTGTTTTGAATTGAATATTTAAAAAAAAACACCTCTGATGTGGTACTCAGATGTAACAGAAGTTTTCCCCTATGGCTCACACTGTAGTCACTTTCGAAGTATTTTAATCAACTTACTGTCATAATTTCGATAATTTTCTGGACACTGAAGAATGAGTTGCCATAGTCCATTACACATTCGAACCCAAGTCCGCAAAAGTTTGGATGCTCCATGAAAATGTTTAATAGAGTGTCCGAGAAGTGAATCGTGCCATCGGGGTAATGACTTATGCTAAACATGACTCTCGTTTTAGAAACATTGAGCACACCGTAGTTGCATGGAATTCCGGCATCCGTTCAAAAACCTTTACTCCCGTGCAACTCTGGTGCATACCACAGCATGAAACATCCAACTTACATAAAATACTTCAATCCACCGCAAAGAGCTCTTCCTATTCTATCCAGATCAACATGACATCCTGCATATATCGTCAACTCCACATTGTCTATTTCTTGGAGAAGTTCGATCGTGTTCTCAACACATTCAGGGGTTAAGAGTTTTACGTCAACCTGAAAACGTAACATTGGGAGGACTATATTTTAAGAGAAGACATACTTCACTAATACCACGAAACCATTCTTTCGAGAGTTTTTCTTTGAAAGTCGCCATAATTCCTTGGATTAAAACAGAATCCGGTTTCACTTGCCACAGTTGCTGTTCTGTGAGCTCACTCAAGTTGCCAAAAAAACGGTACTCCTGAAATAATTTGGATGGTTACAACTGTTTCACATACACTTACATCATAATCAGTGAAGACGTCATCGTCGGATAGGCATAAATAAGGTATCTCCTTCCTGAACATTTTTTCTGAAAAATATTTGTCTCTCCGTTTACCTCTGTGTCACTTTGTAGTTGTAATTTACTAATTTGTCAGCTTTGCGGCAGACCAATCGAAATTTCTCCACTGTTTCATTATCAAGGTAGCTGATTATGGATCTCATGATGAACCATGGGAAATCTAACAGATTGTACTGGCTCTCGGATGAGAAATTATCGCTGAAAGTATTATTCACAGAGTTGTAATAAAAAATAAGAGTACTACGATCAGTGTTGTTTTACATTACAGAACGTATTTGTTTCAATGTATGAACTCTAGATTGATAAAGGAAAATGCATACCTTGGCTCCATGAGTCCTGCTGGAAGAAGCTTTGACAAAGTAGGAGAATGAGAAAAGTGATGCGAGGCGAGCTTTTATACCTCCTACGCGAGAAGCGTGGGAAAAGAACGCGCGTGGGAAAAGAACGCGCGTGGGAAACATACGCGCGTGGGAAACATACGCGCGTGGGAAACATACGCGCGTGGGAAACATACGCGCGTGGGAAACAAACGCGCGTGGGAAACAAGCGTGTGTGTGTGAAGGGAAGCGTGTGAAACAAATGAAAGTGGGAAAGATGGTTGGTGAAATAAGTCAAAAGTACCGTAACACAGACCTGTGTTGTGGGAAGTTTGAGAACCAAGAGACTTCCAATCGCGTGGATTAGACAGTTAAATCTCGGAGTCTTTATCAAACATGATGACGGCCATCTCGTAATACCAACTAGACACAAAATGAACCGGTGGGCGCTGCACATTTAGTGCAATACTGATGCCAGGGGCTTACTATGATAGACGAACGTGTGATACATACATACGTTGTTTGCTAGACAATGGTTCAAGAATTCGTACTGAAATTCATCGCGCAACAAAAGTTCCATATCTCCAACCTCTCTCTCTCTCGCATTTGCCTCTTTTTTGAGAGTTGGAGAGAAGATATGCAAAAAAACCGTTTTACGGATTTTCTGCGTACTTCTGATTGCCTGATTTTTTTATGCCTAATTCATGAAAAAGAGGCAGATGCTAGAGTTAGGGCGAAGATATTGAACTTTTGTTGACGGATTAATTCGAGAACGTATCATGCTATACATATCTTGAGACATCTCACCATTCCCAACCAATGGCGGGTCTGCGACTGATCGAGGTTGGACTCAGTCAAAGTAGGGAAGATTTAGGAGAAACGATAGTATCTGTTCTTATCGTATTAACCTCCACTGTGATTGGAATGACTGATTTTGCAAAAATGAGAAGAAGAGGGCAGGAACCGAACTTGTAACGTCATGTCACAAACTTTTTGTATAAATTCCAAAATACTGGAATAACACTCAACAGATCAAAGTCATTCGAAGATCCAACAAAAATTCTTGCCACTCGACAGCGAAATTTTTCCATATATCGCTCTTGATTTGGCATATCTATAGATACAGTTTTTAGGGAAGTTCCGTAACTCGTACGTATCTTGATATATCATAGTGCGTATTTCTGATTGTCTGGGATCTTTGACCTACATATTACTGTTACAGAGTTTGGTGTTTTTACTTTATACGGCAGTTCATAAATTCAAACAGAAACCGTTGTCATAATCACGCAAAAGTGATACTTGCAGATCGTAACGTTCATCTCTCGTCGACTGCTCTGATAGAACATACTTATTTTTTGTCAAGAAACTTTTCACTTAATAATGTGAGTACGGTGTTTTTGACCTACCATCATTAGGATTCCACTGTTTTATCGACACGACCGAGAGACTATTAGTTTTTTAGCTTGCACACACGATCGTTCGTGTTACGGTACTTTTGACCTACCACCCATTCTCATTTGTTCCCGATGCGCGGTTTTTTCCCACGCGCGGATGTTTCCCACGCTTCGCACGCAGGGGGTATAAAAGCTCGCATCGCATCACTTTTCACATTTTCACACTAATCGAAGGTCCTCTAAGCGTCGTTTGGAACCATGGATTGGAGGTGAGCGTTTTCGTTCTCACATAATTCATCAATTTCTCTTTTTTTTTGTCTGTACTTACAATACAATGTTGGTTAGAAAAGTTTGATAATGTTGGTTTCAGCGATAACAGTTCATCCGATAGTCAGAACAATATGTTAGAACTCCCATGGTTCATTACAAGAGACATCATAAGCTACTTTGACCTGAAAACAGTCAAAAACTTTCGATTGGTCAGCCGAGGAGCCGATCAACTGGTGAAGTCCAACCTACTGCTGACACCGAGGTGAGCAAAGAGATGGAAATTCTCTCATTAAGCATTTCAGAAAGAGAACAGGTCACTTGGCTCTTTCCTCCCGCAATGTCTTCTTTTTTCCGACAGAGTCGAAAGAGGTTGGGTTGTGTCAAAAATGATGTACCACTCCAGATTATTTTTTCAGGTATGTCGTTTCGCCGACTGGAAGGAGCTGACGGTTCTACAACTATGGCAAACTTTACCGAGGGACCTTATCTTATTTAAATATGTGAGCGAACTGAAAGAGAAGTTACCGAAAGAATGGTTTCGAGGTATTGAGAAGGTGAGTCGAAAATTCTCTCTCTCTCTCTCTCTCTCTCTCTCTCTCTCTCTCTCTCTCTCTCTCTCTCTCCCTCTCTCTCTCTCTCTCTCTCTCTCTCTCTCTCCCTCTCTCTTACTATCTCTCTCTCCCTCTCTCTTACTATCTCTCTTTCTCTCTCCCTCTTGCTTCAATATTCATTTTTAAGATCACTGTTGGACTCCACACGCCAGAATGTATTCCCACCTTGATCGAAATCTCACAAGAAATGTTCAATGTGAATTTGAAGTTAGACTTTTCCACTTCTGTCGATCTGGATATGATAGGAGAGACTCTCGGCAATCGGTTGAGCGGCTTCGAGTGAGTTATGAAATCTCATGGAAAATGCTCTCACCTTCTTTTCTCATGTGACAGTGCCGTTCAGAGTTTCTTCCGTGTTCTGCGATGATCCGAACGTCCAAATTCGATTTTCCGATGCTCTTCTAGACACTTTCATGAAGAACCCAAACTTGGATACACTCAAGTTGAGCGCGCAACTTTCTTCAGGATCAAAGTTCAGTGTCCGAAAAGTGACAGAATTTTTAATGGTGAGTCACTTTCAATTTTTGTCTTTGAAAAAGTTCTGTCAAACCTTTTTTCTTGAGTGAAACGAAATGAATTCATCTACAGAATAGAATATCCCATAACAAATCTGTGTGTTTGGAGCTGCCCATTATCGGAAACCAGCATTCTGCTCTAGATGATTTTTGTTTTTCTGTTGGGTAAGAGTTTTACCTTTTTTCAAATTTATCACAGCTCATTTCAGGTATAAAATGATCACGCTTCATGATGGTTTCGCATACATCAGCAAAATTAAAATTCCCGACGACGACAATTGATTCATCTTCATACAGGTGAATATTCCTAACTCCTACAAAACTAAGCAATCGATGAAAACTTAGAAATTTGATAATTTCAGAACACCGAATTCATCAAAGTTCAAGCACATGGGGACTGTTCAAGAATCCAATAAAATGTATTTGTTGAGAATTATTTCGTCAACGTTGTTGTTCCCCCAACCAAAATTAAATGTTTCGTCTTATCTGTTCTTAACCCTTCTAGAAATTTCCTCATAATTCTGGATAGAGTCCCAATCACTATATAAAGTCACCATGTTCAACAATAATTTAGTCACCTTCGACATGAACTCAGAAATTTTCATAGAATCCATGTTGATTCGATACAAGTTCCAATCATAGTTCTTCGTTTGAGATGAACGTCCGAAGATTCTAATAACGACTGAAAATTAAACAGAAATTCAGTTCTGTTCACAAAAGTTTTCGTATAATGAGCGCACGTTACTGTAGGTGGCAATCTTTTGACCTACCTTCTTCCCAAGCTCGTCTGTTTCCCACGACTCCTTGGTATAAAAGCTTCGCTTCACATCGTTTTTCACTTTTCTTTCGCTATCGAAGGTCCTCTGTCGGAGTCATGGATAGAAGGTGAGCGTTATTCTTCAAAAATGTGATATTCATACCTTGAAGCAATGACTTATACGCGTTTTCATTGAATCAGTTGTTTTTCACCACTTTTTCTTTATATACGCGTTTTCATTGAATCGTTATCCTTTTCAGAAATGATATTTCCGCAGAGAGCCACCCTTCACTGTTCGGACTGCCATGGTTCATTTCGAGGGATATCATAAGCTACTTCGACCTGAAAACAGTCAACAACTTTCGATTGGTCAGCCGAGAAGCTGATCAACTGGTGAAGTCCAACTTCATGGTGACACCTAGGTGAGGGAAGATACAGTTTTTCTCACTAAGGTTTTCAGAAAGAAAGTAAAGCATTTGACTCTATCGTGCAGCAATGTCGAAATTCTCTATATGTCGTACGTAAGTATGAGTATGTACAGAGTGAGACATAAGTATTGGACGGTGGTGACACCGGTGGCGCAGAGTTCATTAAATGTCTCCAAACTCGCGCGGCTTCCGCATTCTGCAGATTTTCCATAGGATCTTCTTCCTGACATCTTTCACTAAACATAAGACTAGGAATGAAACTGTCACCAAATTGCTAATTCTAGGATTGTCATAAAGTGTATGAAGATTTGAAATTCTTCCTACGTTTTTTCGAACATGGCGTCGAGGTGGTGTCGCTATTATCTTTAGAATAGCAATTATGAGAAAAATGTCCGACCAATACTTATGTCTCACCCTGTGGAGAAGAATATGCAACCCTAAACCTAAATGTACTAACCTAAACCTAAATGTACTAATTATCCAAAATGATTCAGACGACTTGTGATGTCAACTGGAATGATATGACAAAGCTACAACTATGGCAGCTCTCACCGCGTGAAGTTTCGTTTCAAGACGAATTAGGAATTTTTAAAGAGAAAATTCCAAAAGAATGGTTTTATGGTGTTGAACTGGTAAGTTCATTTTTTGATCTTTTTTTCAAACTTCGTTTTCAGATTGATGTACAACTACTCACTCCGGAATGCGTTGAAAACATGATCGAACTTTTACAAGAAGTGACCATGGAGAGGTTATGGTTGAATGTTTCCTGCGATGTTGATTTGGATAGAATTGGAAAAGTTTTTGGCAGTCAGTTAACACAATTAAGGTGAGTTGGGACAAAATTTATGAGTTATTTCTGAAGAAGAAGTAAGTAATACGCTTGGTTATTCAAGACCTATTTGCATTTCGCAAAAGCAAGCGGCGCGATTTCAGTTACCGTAGTCAAAAAACTTGGTTTTTCTACCTTTTTCATCCCAGAAGCACAAATCGCACATATATCGCTAGAAGCATGGCCGTTTTCAAACGCGCTCTAATCTCAATTTTGCAGAATGAGTACGATAACTCTCACAACGAACAGTTAGATCTTTGTGGATTTAAATTATTATTCTTACTTACAGTTCATTGAAATTAAAGGCGCATCACTTAATCGTTCTTGTGTTTCAAGGCGAAACTGCTACAGTAATAAGTAACCGATTTACGGAGGCCAGATTTTTTTACAGGTAGAGAAAGCTATGTGAATCGTAACGAAAAAAGAATTGAAGTAGGTAATACTAACCTTGGGAACGATTCGCAACATTCGATAAAAGAGTTAAATTGATTTAATTATTAGCAAAATTATTCGAAAATAAAATAGTGAGGTAAGCGCGCTCTGTAGATGATCCGTAACGCGGTTGGAAAGTGGTTATATGAGACGTTTCACGAGAGATTCAACCAAAAAGTGCAAAGTTTGGGACAGTACTGCAAGACTCTGGCAGGACCAAATGAAACAAAACCAACATATTTGAATTTAGCGCTCTCAAATCTACTTGTTCACTAAATTTCAACTCAATCGGTTCATCAGGAGACTAGCGCACTTTTTGGTCGATTTTGGTCGTTTCTCTCGTGAAATGTCTCATATTCACTTTTTCCTGATGAGCAGTATGTACCGTACTATTTCATCTCACAAGGATTTAATGTTCAGAGTTGCTTGTCTCCCTGCTGTTAAAACATCGCCCATCATTCACTTTTCTGACGCTTTCTTGGACTGTATGGAGAACGATCATTTTTATGAACTTCTTTGCGAAGGAAAGGACTACGGCAACTCAAAATTTAGTGTTCAGAAAGTAATCGATTTTCTGCCAGTGAGTCGATTGGAATACTTCAAGAGATTTTAAATTTTAAAAAACTGTTTTTGAAATGATTTCAAATTACCATGATTACATCTCCATTTTTTTAAGGGCGGAAGTCGGAAGTAGAACTTTTTCAACGGTAGTCGGGAGTGCAAAAAAATTGAAAAAACCCAGAGATATTGTATATTCGCGCATTCTCAACAGGTGATAGGTCAATTCCATACTGAATAGAAACGATTTCACGGTTTTTTCGTCATTTTTCACGAAAAAAAATTTTTTTGACGGAAGTCGGAAGCAGAATTCGTTAAACGGAAGTCGGAAGTGAAAAAAGGGCGGAAGTTGAAAGTCGGAATTCCGTGCAACTCTGCTTTACACATTTTTCGTATTTGTGTATGATAATTACAATAGCGTTTATTGAATTTCTTGCAGAAAAAAGTTCCACATTCAAAGGATATGCCTATGTATTTGTGTCTGCCCGTGGTTGTTGGCGACTATCGCCTTTTAGTGGAGTTTTTTTCATCTATCGGGTAAGTATTTTTACCCCCACTCAAATACGTTAGAGATAACTTCAGGTGTAGTGTTGCTATGGACAATGGTATGTTGCAGTTCTCGAATCGGTTCATGCGCGGACGCAATGACATAAATATAACAATCGAAGTAACTTCAGAAAAAAAAATTAGTAAAAAAAATAAATTCAGATCAAACGATTCTTCAGAGGTTGAACACATGCTGGAAGGATGATAATTTTTGTGGAGAATAAATTTGTTAACGTTAATAGTTTTGTGAGAGATGAAGAGACAGTTTTGGTCAGAAAGGTTTCCGCTCAAGGGGGTTCGTCATTTTATCGATATTGATTTCTGAGAAAAATAATCTACTTGTGACAACTGTTTGAAGCTTGAACAGGAAACAAATTTCACAAGTATCTTTTATCATGATAATGTTTTCAAGAAGACACCGCGTTGAACAATTCAAATTTATTCAATTATTGGTGGAACTTTTAAAACCCAATTGGTAACTGTTCTGTCAGTCTCCTATAGTCTCCACATGCTTGGATGGAGTCAGCGCTGGAATAGTGTTTCAAGCATATGCTGAAAACGATAGAACTTCTCTTGAAACGAAATACCGCTAATATGAAGGGCATTTAGTAAAACGCACCGGGTAATTCGTATTCAGGCTTAGGCTGAACCTAAGCTATTAAAAGTTACCATTTGTTGCGAGTGAACTACAGTAACTCGCATAATTAACTTTTGATCTACCTACTTTCCCATACTTGTTTGTTTCCCACGATCGCGGAGGCCACGCCCTCCGGATTCACTACTTAAGCTCTCGATTATCTTATACTTCGCTTCTGTTACTTCTACTAATAAAGTCATCATATTGGCCGGCGTACCACACAACCCTCGCGATACAACAGTGGCGATCAGGATTGAAGACAGGACAACGAAGGGAAGCAGTGGACCGGTCAATCAGAAGTAAGGGAGCGTCTTGGCGTGAACAGACTAGAAGTATCCCGCACAGAAGACCTGGAGTTTTTGGGCTACAACTCCAGTGATTCTTCACAGTAAGTCCTTCATGGGTCCAGAAGGCAGTCATCAGGCTACGATGATACGTGAACCGCATCCCAAGCAGTGCAGCAGTTCCAGCCGCCATCTGCAGTCACGAAGATCCCACATCTTCATCCGGGTCAGAATCAACGGAACCGTTGTCTTCCTTGTGCATGAAGACACGGATTCTGACGCCTCACCCTCCAGACAGTACGACCTGGAGGAAGCCGACGAGCACGCCGCACAACACCTGGAAGAGTCAAGCAGGCTTCTATCGACAGAAGGACTCAGCGTTCCAGTGGGTCGACTTCATGAGCAGCAAGTCACCCGTCGTCTCGTCCGGATCAGCAGCAGGCAGTGTCCAGCTCACACGTCAGCATCGCTCACGCACGATCTACGTACAAGGACCAGCACGGAGTCGTCAAGCATCCCGCAGCCGCGGATCTTACGACTTCACGTGGACAGAAGAAGATGTTGCGAGTGAACTACAGTAACTCGCATAATTAACTTTTGATCTACCTACTTTCCCATACTTGTTTGTTTCCCACGATCGCGGAGGCCACGCCCTCCGGATTCACTACTTAAGCTCTCGATTATCTTATACTTCGCTTCTGTTACTTCTACTAATAAAGTCATCATATTGGCCGGCGTACCACACTGTCCTTGCGATACAACACCATTGTTATAAGTTCATCTCTATTTTAAGCTTAGGTTAGGTTTGGGCCAGGTTAGGTTCAGCCTAAGCCTGAATACGAATGGAAAATTTAGCCGGTGCGGTGCGGTGCACTCGGTGCGTTTTACTAAATGCCAATATGAAGTTCATAGGCGGTTGCTATCAACAGCGCATTCCCGTCATAGTTCATGGATGTCTACAGCTTATGAACTTCATAGAACATCTACCATAAAATCTATCAAGAGCTCATGAACTACATAAATTGCTATTAACAACCTATAAACTTCATATCAACGGTATTTCGTTTCTGGGGTGGACTTGAGAAGTTCTGAATCGACATTTTAGATCCCTTTTGTTATAAGAGAACTACGGTTACTTGAGTATTCAACTCTTGATTGACCAACTTTCCTACATCATGGTTGTCTCCCACGATACCGGAGGCCACTCCCATCGGAGACCGCTACCTAAGCTTACGATTATATATACAGTAGCGTTCAAAAGTTTAGAAAGTTTTTATTTTCGGCCATAACTCTTGTCAAACCTCACCTATCGGTCTGATTTTTTGAATGGTAATACTTCAAACATTATTACATCTTATGTCAAAACGAATTCAAATCAGACCAAAAGAGAAAAAAAATAAAAAAATTTATTCTCAGACACTATAAAAACACATTTTCCACAAACTCAAAAACATAATGGTAAACGGTTGTAACAATTCAAATCGATAAGGAATGAACATCAAAACATTATTAAAACCTTAATACTTAGTGGCATAACCAAAATTATCAATGACGGCTTTACATCTTCTCGGCATGCTCTCAATCAAGTTCTCCAACTTGACTCGCGGAATTTTTTTCCACTCTTCTTGTAAAACCGCGTATTTTTGCGCGGCATTGGATGTGTAATGGCCGGAAACGCGTCTCTCGAGTTCTTCCCATAAGTGCTCTATAGGGTTGAGGTCTGGAGACTGACTGGGCCACGGAAGAACATCGATAGCCTCATCCTGGAGACATTCGCGAACAAGACGGCTAGTGTGTTTCGGGTCGTTATCTTGTTGAAACACCCAACCAATCGGCATGTTGGCACCAGCAAATGGTACAAGAACATTAACAATAATATCCTTGTAGTCATTGGCATTCATTTTGCCCTGAATCCAGTGCAATGGGCCAACGCCGTCGTAACTAAACGAACCCCACAACATGACGCTACCGCCACCGTGCTTCATCGTGGGCAATTGGTACCTAGAACTGAACCGGCTGTTGATTGGCCTTCTGACATACTTAATGCCATCGGAACCAAACAAACAAAACTTACTTTCATCGGAAAAAAGGATTTTCCTCCAGTCGTGGACGGTCCAGCTCAAATGGTCTTTTGCCCACTCAACTCTAGCCTTTCTGTTTTTCTCAGAAATCATTGGCTTCTTACAAGGACGTCTTCCAAATAACCCAGCAGCTCTTAGACGACGTTTGACTGTAGAAACAGAGACTCTGGCAACGTTTCCAGCGACCATATCCTTCTCGATGTCTTCTCCGGTCAGACGCGGATTGAGACGTGAATGGCGAACAATCAGTGCGTCGTCTCTTGCTGTCGTCTTCCGTGGCCGTCCTGATCTTGGCAACACTCCAAAAACTCCAAACTTTCGGAATCTTTTCAAAATTCGGGATACAGTGGTTTCGTGAACTTGAAATACTCGTGCAACTTGATTCTGTCGTATTCCTGACAGGACAGCATCGATGATCAGTTTCTGCTGGTCGGTGGGCACTTCTTTTCCTTTTCCCATTACTTAAAAAGTATTGTTAGTAGTATAGAAAGAAAAAAGTACAAAAAATCGGGAAAAAACTTTCAAAAAAAATAAAAAAAAAGAAAGTGAAAAATCAGTTCAAAAGTCGCGGTTTCGTAAAAACGCTGTAGATCAAAATGTAGCTACAGTAATCCTGATTTTTTTCAAAATTAGATTTCTCATGAGTTGATGTGTTCTCCGACAAACAATCATGTCGATTGGTTAAGTTTGACAAGAGTTATGACCAAAAATAAAAACTTTCTAAACTTTTGAACGCTACCTCGGGTAACCAAATACGAGTATTATAAGGAACTATCATAGTATTATAATGAACTATCATAGTATTATAATGAAAAATAAGTTTTGGTTTTTGGCAATATAATACTCGTATTTTTCATTATAATACTATGATAGTTCATTATAATACTATGTTTTTTTCATTATAATACTATGTTTTTTCATTATAATACTCGTATTTTTCATTATAATACTACCAAAATTTGAAAAAATGTTCTGACTAAATTAACCTCGAGGGAGCCTCGATAACAAGGTAACCTTCAAAAATAGCTTGTCAATTGATAATTGACCATCAGTCGTGAAAAATCACAACAGCCCAACCTTTTGCTTTTTTCGTCTTGTAAGTCATAAGAAAATCTCCGCAGGGTCACTGCGGTCAGTCGCCGACCATCCGCGGGTTTCGCCTGATTTGTCTATATCTCGGCTTCTGTGGGGATTGAGATGAAATTAATATCCTTCCTATGGTTAAAAAACATTCTCTTTCACCTGAGACCGTCCATTTGACTCAAAAAATGATCCGAAATGCCGAAATATACGATTTTCGAAAAAAATTTATTTTTTTGCTAAAAAAAATGATCTCGCTGACATTGTTGGTGATATTATTGGTAACATCGTCGACGGCGTCATTGATAATTTTTTTTCGAAAAAGTTTCAATTCTTTCAGGGTTCATTACAGAATCTGACACCCGATTCTGACGACGTCGTAGATGACATTGTCGACAGCGTCATAAAAAACACAAAAGTAAACTTTTTAGCAAGACGATGTCACTGACAAATTTGTCGGAATCGGATGTAAGGCTCTATAAGAAATCCTGGAGAATTGTTTTCCGAAAAATTCTATCTGTCGACGATGTCATCAACGACGTCGTATGTTTTTTTTTAAATTTCAACAATCAAAAAAAACGTTTTTCCAGCATTTCTTAAAGAGTCTTACATCCGATTCCGACGAATTTGTCAGTGACATCGTCTTCCTAAAAAAAATTCGACTTTTACTCAGGGAAATCGTTCGGTGTCTGTATGGATTCTGGTATCCATATTGGTTGAAACGGTATCTGTATGAATCCATTCGGACACCGTTTGCAAACAGCAAGAAATCGGCGTCTGTATGAATCCATTCGGACACCGTTTGCAAACAGCAAGAAATCGGCGTCTGTATGGATCCATTCGGACACCGTTTTTGAACACGATGCCTATATAGGCGTGGCAAGTGTATGTGTGCTCCTTTGCACTTTACTTCAAACGTGTTTTTATTTTCCTTTTTAGGCCTACGTTCTCCTATTTGCTCATCTAAGTAGCCTTGTTTAGCTTTATTGTAGCTTATCGTTACTGTTTTGCACGTTTAGAAACATTTCCTGTCATCTTTTCCGTTCGAAAATGCAATTCACCCTGTTTCTGAACACTTTTAGTCCCAAAATAGAATAAACTTCAACTAGCTGTTGAACCTTCGCTGCGCTCAGGCGTTTCGCATGTTTTTTTGGATGCTCGTTTTCTTTGCTATCGATAAACTTAAGGGCAGGAAATAATTTTTCTCATATAAGCTACTTTCTTTTAAGTTTTTCTGTTTCAGGGGCTCCACCCCTGGGTTCCCCGGCGAACGATAAACTTTTCTACTCCCGGGGCTTTGCCCCCTGGGAGATCAAGAGCACAAAAGTATTTTTTTATTCCCGGGGGCTTCGCCCCCTGGGAGACCATGTTTACAAAAATTTTTCTCTACTCCCGGGGGCTTCGCCCCCTGGGATATCAAGTTCACAAAAGTATTTTTCAACTCCCGGGGGCTTCGCCCCCTGGGAGACCAAGTTCACAAAAGTATTTCTCTAGTCCCGGGGGCTTCGCCCCCTGGGAGACCTAGTGCACAAAAATATTTTTCATCAGTATTTTCATCTCTAAACTTTTAATGGAGAAATTGTTTCACTTGTAGGGTCAGAGCAAAAAGCAAAAGAATAACACCGAAGAGGAAATGATCGGGCTTCGATTCATTTTGTAATCGACTTCTCTGCCACTGCGCTTTGAAAACACGTGTTCAACATATGTTGAACATTGTGTACGTGACACGTGAAATTCGACCCCAATTTGCACTATTTAGGTCATAACTACGGTATCGTAATAGGTAGAAATTTGGAATAAGTTCAGGCAAAGTATACGTAATTTTCGCTATCTCGTACCAAAGTTTCAACCGGAAATGTCGATTCCGAAAAGAGTTATTCACACATTTATAGTCAAACATATATCGCAGATCCATACATACATACATATATATAAGAAAACATATAAACATTTTTTGTTACACGTGCGTTTTATAATAGTAATTTTGAAAACTAGCTGTTGAACCTTCGCTGCGCTCAGGCGTTCCGCGTGTTTTTTTGGATGCTCGTTTTCGTTGCTATCGATTAACTCAAGTACAGGAAATAATTTTTCTCATGTAAGCTACTTTCTCTCAAGTTTGTTTGTTCCAGGGGCTGTGCCCCCGTGTTCCCCTGCGAACGATAAATTTTTCTACTCCCGGGGGCTTCGCCCCCTGGGAGATCAAGTGCACAAAAGTATTTTTTTACTCCCGGGGGCTTCGCCCCCTGGGAGATCAAGCGCACAACAGGGTTTTTCTACTCCAGGGGGCTTCGCCCCCCGGGAGACCAAGCGCACGAAAATATTTTTCAACAGTATTTTCATCTCTAAACTTTTAATAGAGAAAAAGGTTTCACTTGTAGGGTCAAAGCAAAAAGCGAAAGAAAAACACCGGACAGGAAATGATCGGGCTTCGAGTAGATTAGTAATCGACTTCTCTGCCACTGCGCTTTGAAAACACGTGTTCGACTCATGTTGAACATTGTGTACGTGACACGTGAAATTTGACCCCAATTCGCACTAATTAGGTCATAACTACGGTATCGTAATAGGTAGAAATTTGGAATAAGTTCAGGCAAAGTATACGTAATTTTCGCTATCTCGTGCCAAAGTTTCAACCGGAAATGTCCATTCCGAAAAGAGTTATTCACACATTTATAGTCAAACATATATCGCAGATCCATACATACATACATATATATAAGAAAACATATAAACATTTTTTGTTACACGTGCGTTTTATAATAGTAATATTATACCTGTCAGAAGGTACTTTGATGAATATTTCACTTATTTTGCATCTAATACGTTTGCAACGACATCCAGCATCATGTTCATTTCAGTACAATTGAAGTATTCATTCTTATAGGGTCGATCTCAATGAAAGACCGTATCAATCTCGGTCAATGGTGAGCAGGGACTCAGTATCAATGAAAACGGCTCACGACATTCAGACTAGAGATTCACACGAGGAAGTTACCGTGAGTTTTATTTGTCAAGCTGAAATTCTATTTAATTTTTGTTGTAATTTTCTGATTGAGAGTTAGGAGTTCCGGAGAGCTTATCAGACCATGTGCTGAGAACAAATAAAAAAAGAATCCTAACACTCAGAGAATACGTTGGACGTCGATTACGAAACATGTTTCAGATATTCTTGCATCATTCGTGACGAAGGATACATCCGACGACCATCTTCAAAGTTTCTGAGCTGGGACATGACACATGGCATTGGAGGAAAATTAAATGTAAGTTGGATTCTTTTTCGAACTTGATTTTCTATTGTAACTCGAATCGACTCGATACGTTGACTACACCTTCAAATTTTAGGCCAAACCAACCCCGTCTCTGGTCTATTCGGGAAAACGACAAAGTCGACCTCGGGCTCCCGGGTCAAGACTGGAGCCAAGTTGCGACCAGGAGCATAGCCGCGAGAAGCTGGAAAGTTTTCAATTGAAGCCAATACCACTGAAGTTGGAACCAACCGAAGTCAGAGGAAGTAGAAGTGAGTACGTATTTTTTCGCATGAGTACGTATTTTTTTGCAACGTAGATTAAGCTTTCGGCGCACTGGTGTAGTTGAGTTTAAGTTCGCTCGTTTGACTTGCAACTAGTACCCACTAATGTAACCAGTCATATATTGATTAATTTTCAGGAAAAGATGTTCTTCAAGCTCGAGGAACAACCAGTCCAGAACATGGAGCAGAACCATGAACGAGCCAGAGAAGATAATGAGTACTGGGATGGATGCTTGCAAGTGCTTGGTCGAATTGGAATGGTCGGAAACGAAGAAAGTCACATTTTTATGATGTATTTTCAATAAAAGTTATTATTTGATTGTGTTATATGTATTTTGATATATTAGAGTACTAATATATAGAAAAGAGTGTGCGTATTAAATTCGGTGTCTGTATGGGCGAAAACGGTGTCTGTATGGATTGAAACGGTGTCTGCATGGATTCAATCGGTGTCTGTATGGATTCAATCGGTGTCTGTATGTTTTGTCGGTGTCTGTATGGATTCAATCGGTGTCTGTATGATTTCAATCGGTGTCCAAATCGGTAATATTTTCATAACCAAGCGAATCCATACGGACACCGATTTAATCCATACAGACACCGAACGCTTTCCCTGAGTTATGTTTTTTTCGATGACGTTGTCTACGACGTCACCGACGTCGTCAGAGTCGGATATCAGATTCTACAATATAGCTTGATAAAATAGAACTTCTTTTGAAAAAAATTCTATGATGTCATCGACGACGTCGTCGGAATCGAATGTCAGGTGTCAAAAAATGAATTTTAGTTCATTATGAAATTTGTGGTTTAAAAAATCGAGAATTATAATCCATTATAATATGTGAGGTGAAAACCGAGTATTATAATAAATTATAATGTTCGTAAAAAAGTGAAGGTTTTCACTTGAACTGACCTAAGCGAAACCAGTATATTATAATTTATTATAATTTTGTGTTTTTTTAAAATGACTATTATAATAAATTATAATACTCGTGTTTTTCATTATAATGCTGTGAAATCTTCTAAATTTATTATAATACTCGTATTGTTCATTATAATACTATGATAGTTCCTTATAATACTCGTATTTGGTTACCCGAGACTGTATATATAAGTTGCTTCAGTAATACTTCCACAATAAAGTCATCATATTGGCTGGCGCACACCTAGGCAAAGGCATAAGACACTAAAACCGCTTCGCGACCGCTTTGCCGAACTCCGCTTTCATTTCGTAAGTGTTTGTACTTTAAAAATGTTTCACTAGACATATTGAACGTTGCGGACTGCTCCCAACGATAGTTTTACCTACTTCAAACATTTTTACGTTACGATTTGTGAATCTGGGACGAAAAAAAGTAGGAAAAGTAAAAATTTTTGAACTACAGTAACTGAAATTTGATCTACTCTACCGATTTTCTTTGCTTACACTTTTCAACTGCCTTTGCCGAGGTGTGTGGCGTACCACACTGTTTTTGCGATACAACAATTTTCTATGACTTTACTTCGCAAAAATATACTTCTGTTATCAAAATGTGGAGAAATTAGAGCATAAAACTGTCACTATTCTCGCATTCATTGTTTGAAACCAATTTCGCGATGACTGTCAAGTCAGCTTAGGTTAAAACCCACCCTGAATAAATTCCTTGAAGGATTCCTTCATATCCAGTTGTGTTACGGAACTTCTGGAGGTATTTATCTCTCAGAATCTCTTTCATATTCTGAATTGAGCATTTTTAAAGTTTCCGATATTTTCCTCACTTGTGGAAACTGATCGTCGAGTTGCGTGACGTCAGGTGTGAACTGATTGTGAATCATCGGAGCGTCTATGGCCTTCTTTATTGAGTCGTTGAAAATCACTGTCCGTACGACTGCCTGTATGTTATCTCTCTCTCTCTCTCTCTCTCTCTCTCTCTCTCTCTCTCTCTCTCTCTCTCTCTCTCTCTCTCTCTCTCTCTCTCTCTTTCTCTTTCTCTTTCTCACCTTCGCAGTAGCAGAAATGATTTTAGGGCCACCCGAGCCACCTATCACCATCCGAACCTTCTTCGTGCTGCGATCATAGATCACCATAGGCGTCATACTGCTCATTGGTCTTTTGCCAGGAGCAATAAAGTTGCTCTCACTTGGAGCAAAAGCAAATCTGAAACAAATTCAATTGATTTTCTGATTATGTCCGTATTTGCTCTACAGAAAATATTCAGAGAAACTTGGAAAAGTTTCGGCCACACTCGGATGTGAAGGTTTCTGTTTTGAACGTGAAACGGCAAAAAATGTCGAATGAACCCAAAATATTGTTTACCCACTTATTCTCAAACGAACTAGACGGGGTAGATAAGGATGTGATCGAAAACTTTGACAGAATCCATGACAAGAGAATGAGAATTTCTCAACACAAGTCGGAATTCCTTGCAACTCTGCCCCTCACATCTCACTGATTATGCGCTGAGGTGAGATAGTGTCGTGACGGAGAGACGCAGAGACCCCTCTAACAAGAGAGTGTTTTGTGTAAGTTTACGTAGCCCCATTGCCGCCAGATCGTGGCGTCATAGAAGGGCGGGAGTGAGAAATTCGACACACTGTGAAATCCCGCCCTTGACGTCATGTACTAACCCCAATCTGCAATCTTCGGACAACAGTAATTTCCTTATATAAAGCTTAGGTAAAGTTGGGAGAACAACTTTTGTGAAGAGCCAACTCTTGAATACCCAAGTACACTGTGAAATTGAACATTTTATGATGTGTGGGGCTTAAGTCCTGGTCGAGCAACTAACACCTATGTTCTATCACTACTAACAATCATATTCAGTTCCTTTCCTTCTGGTTTATCTTACAAACTTATCCAACATACTTTTTGAGCCCCGCACCCCGTCTGAGAGTGTGTCAACCCTTTAAAAAGTCCCTTACCCATTCCATTGCCCAGGCGTGCTGAAATCATCCATCTCATTGTTCCATATGATTCCATATTCACTTGACTCGACAGTCGCCCCAAACCATCTGTTAATTGTGGTCGTAGCAGATACCGCGTTTCCATATTGGTCTAACACCGACACGTGGGATGTTCCATGGTCTGGCGGCTGAAGGGTTTCTATTAAAGAGGTTTGTCACAGACCAGCCATACGTGGTATTGATTGATTCCTCCGTACATTTCGGATGGTTGCGCGTACAGTTTCATTCGGTTGATCACCCAGTCTGTGTATTCTTTTGTCGTCAGGTTTTTTGCTCGAGAAAGTGCGTCTTTGACGAAATCATGGTCTCCGAGGAGAGTTCTGAAAATTTCTCTCTTTCTCTCTCTCTTCCTATCTCTCTCTCTCTCCCTCTCTCTCTCTCCCTCTCTTTCTCTCTCTCTCCCTCTCTCTCTCCCTCTCTCTCTCTCTCTCTCTCTCTCTCTCTCTCTATCCCTTTCTCTCTGTCTTTCTGCCTCTTTTTGCCTCTCTCTCTATCTCTCTCTCTCTCTCTCTCTCTCTCTCTCTCTCTCTCTCTCTCTCTCTCCCTACCTCTGCGCATATGCAAATTTCATCGATTCGATATACTTGTGTAAAACTTCGGGCTCCTGGTAAATGTCATGATGCGACCCTTCTGGGTACAGTTCTGAAGTTTTAATACAGCACATTTCCAGATTTAACAACTCACTGCTCATTGTGGAGACGATGAGTTGAGTGACAGAGAACGAAGATGGTGGTGGACCACCGCACATGGTTAGATTCCCACGAAAATGATTATTCGCCAATGCTTCTCCATATTCGCGCACTTTGTAGTTGGCAAAGTCACGTTCAGTAATGAGACCGCCTGAGTTGTGGGAACATACAGTAGCGGTCATAAATTTAACAACTTTAAAAATTCTGTTATACTTACAGTCTCACAAAGCGATCAGCATGAACTTTTTTTGAAAACACTTTGAAAATTCAGAATCATGATTACATCAAAAAGCGAACCAGTTATTTTCTTAGTCAAGCTTGAAGATCCGCAAAACATCAGTAACTTTTGCTTGTGGTGTCTTCTAAAAATAAGGACAGTTTTCTTTTCAACTTATGTAGATTTTTAGCTGAACTCATTTTTTCATGTTTTCTTACTTTTTAATGAATAAGAGAAGACTACAAGTTAACTTGAGTTGTAGATTTTGAACAAAAAATCTGAAACAAACCGGCTTCTTTAAACTCTTTCGCCATTGTTCTAGCCATTTCACCATGATAAAAAGTTTGAACTGGATCCGATGACCTTGCGATTTTTTCCAGTGTGCTTGCGAATTTTGGTAGTTTCAAGATTTCTCCTTTCTTGTAGGTGGAGTTTGTTACGGGGTTGATCCAGTGTCTGTGAAAAGCATCTTGCTCCGTCTCTCTCTCTCCCCTCTATCTCTCTCTCTCTCTCTCTCTCTCTTTCTATCTCTCTCTCTCTCTCTCTCTCTTTCTATCTCTCTCTCTCTCTCACTCTCTCTCTCTCTCTCTCTCTCTCTCTCTTTCTATCTCTCTCTCTCTCTCTCTCTCTCTCTCTCTCTCTCTCTCTCTCTCTCTCTCTCTCTCTCTCTTTTCTCTCTTTCTCTTTTTTTTCTCTCTCTCTCTCCCTCTCCCTCTCTCTCTCTTTCTCTCTCTCTTTCTCTCTCTTTCTCTGTCTCTGTCTCTCTCTCGCTCTCTCTCTCTCTCACGCTCTCTCTCTCTCACTCTCACTCTCACTCTCACTCTCTCTCTCTCTCTCTCTCTCTCTCTCT
>OZ022250.1:3242879-3280379 GCA_963978915.1 Caenorhabditis parvicauda | reverse complement strand
CCCCGTTTTTCATACTGGTAAAAACCAAGAAAAGAGATTTTGACAGTAAGTCGATAACGAAAATCAAAGCGGTTATGACTATTATTATGTTGTTTCTCGGTAAATCAGTGGACCGGCAAAATGAACAATTTGCTCTAGAAGTGATCTATAAAATCATTATTGGGTCTCATGACATCAGAAAATTTCCCCTGTAACTGCAAACGAGGGTACTTGATGGTTTGCAATCCATCCTGAGTCCCGGGGAATCGACTTGTGCGTGCCAAACGTGAGGTTCCTCATGTCGTGGTGAGTGGGCAACGGTTCGTGTTGGCAGTTGCTTCTGTAGTACTGTGGACGTACTCCAGAACTTTTTCTAGGACCAGGGTGATCCTGAATCCTCGTCACTGGACGTTCCCATTGTTCTGATCTTCTCCTATTTTTTCCCATCCTATCTTAAGTCCTGATCGTCACTGTTGTAACCTGAAGACATGAATGAATCATTGAGAATGTAAACCGTGCATAAATTTTTATTCCATTTGTACTGAGTTCATGGTTCACGTGCTCTGTACGACAAGTCATCGTAAATACTCTCAAGATCCATACTTCCACAAGGTTTAACATTCCTGTTCGACAGGTAAAACTGTTTAGAAGTATATTTTATCGAAGCCGTAGCTCTCCTTGTTTTTGGATCTCACAAAATATTGTGATTATTTTTCTTTTCAACTTTCTTTTATACAGGCGTTGTAACATGAAGCATTATCGACCATTTTGTTTAACACTATAAAATATGCTCTGAAAAACATTAAAGTATCTTTACATTCAAAACTTGCTGTGTACAGTTTACCTACAAAACGGCTGGAACCAAAGCATAGAAACGTCTTCTCTGTGTTCAAAAAAAAGTTATTTACATCATTCAGTGCTCCCTGACTCATCCATAATTGCTTTGGCTACACTGTTCAGATTGCTTTTTTTCATATATTCTTCTCAAACTTTATCAGTTTTCAATATTACTTTTGAAACTATTTAACAACACGATTTCAACGAATATTTGAAGACTATCTTCTAGTTCAGAAAACGTCAATCATCTGCAACTGACTCATACGAAAATCGATTTTAACGATTTGAACGAATCTATCAGTGGAGTAATAGTATGAAGATATTGATGTGATATTACTTGCAAACCGTTCATGCCCATTTCCCTCCCTATGATTTGGAGCAGGTCACATCAAATCTTGGTATGATCTACAGAATTCAAGCTTTTCATCAGCTCTGGAACAAAAAATTCCATTTTACAACAACTCTCGACCTAAACAAAAGGTCATAGTGTTGACGATTTGTGCTTATAATTAAAATGAGTAGTAGAGAGAAATCTAAAATTTAAAGGTCAGTATCCTATGAGTAGTAAGTGTTGCGTTTGTGCACCATATAGCCTACTCAAGTTTCAAATGTTCTTAAGTAATAGACGACAAAATCTGTCGTTCAGAAAGCTTAAGACTTCCATTAGCAATGCTCCCCATGACCTTCTGGAAAGAGCAACTCATCGAATGCTTCCATTTTACAGTGCTTTCTGACATTACCCTAAGGTCATAGTGATGACAATTCATCTACGTTCCCTCCCCCCATCTGCCTAACGTTGTGTTCGTTGTGCACACATTTTTCCTTCCACCTTCTCGTTCCAGCAATAAAATGTAGAAAATTTCAGTTCCTGCACCATGAACGCTACTGCTACCGAAGAAAGGTTTGTATTTCTCTAGTTGAGACGAGATAAATATCTTTCCTCAATTCATATAATAAAAGAGTTTCAAAATTTTTTCAGCAATGTCCTTGCCGAACTCGACATGCAGATGCCTTCACTGGCTGTCGAGCGAATCCTGATGCATTGTGACTATGAGACAGTGAACAACATTCGGCTGTTGAACAAGGAGACCAACCATCTTGTCCAGTTGTACAGGAAGAAGTTTGAAAGGTATACATACTGTCTTGATTAATTCTGGAGAAGACATAATTCAGAAGACCAGTCAAAGACATTTGTCTAACCTACTATCCTCCAACTGGAACAACAAAGTTCGTCACCGTTGACACATCGGAAACCTTTTCTCCAATCACCTTGAACCAGGTAAAATAATGAACCCGGGCATAACATACAAGTATTAGTTTCTCTTCGTTAAGATTTTTTTGATCTTGAAAAGATTCAGGAAACGTTTTTTTATTTGTTTCCAACAATCAACTGTGGAAAACCCTTGGAGAAAAGTTTAAGCATTTTAAGTCACGTTACAAAAATATAGTAATTTTCCGAAAAATAGTCTTCTAATTGCTACATGTTTGTCTTTTTTTTACAAACAATCAAGAAAAACCATATTCTCATGACAATAATCTCTTGACTCCAACAGTCCAATATTACACAATGAAACGTTTTTTTTCAGATAGAGCTTTCCCCAGACCTTCAGAGCATTCCCAAGAGCCTTCTATGGTCGATTCAACCAGTGCGAGTGCATTGTTTCGCAGATTTTGCTACTGTCCAAGAACACATTCCAACCAACTGGTTTAAAGGAATGAAAGTAGTGAGTTCTATTATTGCCTTGGAGTTTTCTCTATAGTTTTGGTGTGGCAGACACTAGGCAGCACATCCGTGTAGGAAAAAAAAAGAAAAAATGCCAAAGCTAGAGCTAGCGCGTGTTTAAAATGTGGCATACACGTGTCTGAATTGTGGCATTCACTGGATTTGATTACACTACGAGTAAGCGAACGCTTTGTGAGCACGCTTGTGCGATGTGCCTGTCATTTTGAAACTACGGTATTTTGTCTAATCATCTTGAGAATACAGTACTTGCGTAGAATAACGCGACGACTCCTTATTTTACGCCATTTGTACCCCAGGAAAAATTCCGTTTTCAAACTTCAAGAATGAAAACGATGATGAAACTCACATCTGACATCACTTTTGCTACAAAATTTGAAATCGATCAAGCGTTTTATTGACTGTCGCTTTTCTTTTTGCTCTCTTGATTTTCTCATTATTCAGTAACAAGTCCAAGTCACAATTCATGGATCAGCCTGTGCCCCGTGTGCGTCTGAGAGAAATTATGGAGTTATTTCATGCACGCATTGTATACTGTACTTTCAATAGTAACTGTATACATTAAAAATAAGTTAATGACCGTTGTGACGGCCAGCAATAGCCGCTAAGAGCACAAAGCAATGAGCGTGTGAATCGTATAGGGAATCGATTTTTTGCAAAAAAAAACGCTGGATGAATTTATCAAATTACTAAAAGGAAAAATTGAAAATGGGTGCTAGTATTGATAGAGCATTGGAGTCAGTCGTTCGATACTTACAAAATGCATTTCAGTTATTCCTATTGCCAGAGGTATCAGGAACATTGGGCCAACCGTCCAGCCTTATCTTCATGGAGTCGGAGAAGATGAAAAACTACTTCTTCCAAGACAATGCAATTATATTCATGCAACAAACAGAACAAACGGACATAATTGTCAACTCGGAGATCTTTCTGGGTTTACCGTCAGCTCGAAGCCAGGAAAGAGAGTTGTACATGATGATTCGTGCAAGAACGTTGTGTTGCCAAGTTTTCCGCGTAAGTGGTGGAATGAACAAGAGAGATAGATAGAGAGAGAGAGAGAAAGAGAGAGAGAGAGAAAGAGAGAGAGAGAAAGAGAGAGAGAGAAAGAGAGAGAGAGAGAGAGAGAGAGAGAGAGAGAGAGAGAGAGAGAGAGAGAGAGAGAGAGAGAGAGAGGGAGAAAAAGAGAGAGAGAGAGGGAGAGGGGGGAGAGAGAGCGGAGGTTAGAGAGTGAGAGCGGGGGTTAGAGAGTGAGAGTGAGAGAGAAAGAGAGACAGAGAGAGAGACAGAGAGAGAGAGAGAGAGAGAGAGAGAAAGAGAGAGAGAGAGAGAGAGAGAGAGAGAAAGAGAGAGAGAAAGAGAGAGAGAGAGAGAGAGAGAGAGAGAGAGAGAGAGAGAGAGAGAGAGTTCACTCATCAAAGTCATTTTTTCAGGACATGTTATGCTATGTCAGTGGCAACACAATAAACATCATCTGGAGGTGGACCTTTCGTCGACTACGATCCTACAACATGTTCATGATTTACGAAAGAGGTGAAAATTACCGAACGTCTGCACTTTTTCAAAACCGAACGGAGATGAATTCTCTTATGGCTCTCCTTGTGAGATGTGTAGAGCAAGGAGAATGGAGACTGACCACTAGACGTCCTCGGGCTCAAAGCGCCGGTTAAAGAGTTTCTAAAGGTTCCTAACCAGTCAACTATATTTTCTTATGAAACAAGAACTATCATCCTCAATACTCTTCTATCTCCCTCGTTGAAATCCATTTGCCGACTCAGGTTGTTATAGATAGACTAAAATGTTTGCTTGGACTCCCCATTTCTGGTCGGCAAAAATTGTTTCTCCAGCAGAAAAAACACACACTGCGGACCAGGAATGTATGAATAAAGCCGTTTTCCAAGGCATTTAGGAAAACACGGAAACGCGCAGACCACGGACGGCAGACCACCCCTTTTTCTGGTTTCTGGTCTGCCGTCCGTGGTCTGCGCGTTTCCGTGTTTTCCTGAATGCCGCTTTCCAACCGCTTTGCAATACCCTCCGCGGAGCGCGCTTACCTTATCATTTCATTTTCGAATATTTTGCCTATATTTTAACCTGTATTCTCATCTCTATAAACGTTGCAGATTGTTTCCAAGGTTAGTTTCACCTGCTTCAAACATTCTTCCGTTACGATCAGTGAATCTGGGATGAAAAAAGCAGGAAAAATGTTTTTTGAACTACAGCAAATGAAATTTGATCTACTCTATCGACTGCCCCAACCCTTACTTACACTTTCCAACTCTGCAATCTTTCTGGTTGAACCTCTTTTAAAAAACTCAGAGTCTCCAGAATTGAATATTTGCTCAGACTTTCTGATTACTCCCCAAAGTTAACCCATCCCGATTTTGTACTCCTTCAGTGATGACCTTAAGTTCAAAGTGATAAATTTTGAATTACATTTTTTTGAAAACAGTGCACACCAGTGGAGCATCCAATCTTTTTGTATATTTTTCAAACGTTTTATCCATATCTTCTCTGCAAAATATTAAAGATGAAAGAAATATGTTCAAAATCATGGGGATCTATGGAAAGTAGCTACTTGGGGAAAAATGGCTATCCGTATTTTGTGTATGAAATAATGGAAGGAAAACAAAGATGATCATGAGCTGCACATCAAAAAATGACAAGGAGCGGTGAAAACTTGACCCATCTTGAAAAGTTCTTGAATGTTGTACTGAACTAATTTCATCATATTTCTCTGACCCATCCTGGTCTGTCAAGCCGGCCGTACTGAAAAAATATCACTTTCACAAAGATTCTATCAGATTTTTGGAATACTCTTGGGCTGATTCTGAATCCTTTGTATGGTTCTCTCTCGACAGACATGAGTCAGATTGACAAAAAACCCATTAGTCGCTCCGAGCTTTGTGAGAGAGGGAAAAAAAGAAAGATCGCACACAATTACGGCTTTTTTTCCGATTTTGAAGAGGGAGGCAGTGAGAGAGAGAGAGAGTGAGAGAGTCGCTAGACGCTAGACGCAGAGATCGGCGATTAGAGAACGCGTTCAGGGATGAGGGTGCAGAGTCTCCACCTCGTTGTGATGGGTGAAACGTCTTAACTTTCTTTAGCTGGAAAACCGTCCATTCATACTTTGCCAGCTTGTGCTCGATATTTTTCAAAACACGCGGTCGCGCGATATCATTTCAGTACTATACTTTTCTGCCTCTCCAAACTCAACGTCTTAACTTTTTTTAGCTGGGAATAAACAAGTCAGCTGAACGTTTGGCAGTACATTATTGATAATTATGGAGCATACAACTTTTCATTGAGTTAAAATCCAAAACAGCTTAAGACCTATACACACCTCGGCACAGGCATAAGACAATATAACCGCTTTTCCGACCTTCGCTTTTATTTTCGAAGGTGTTTGTGCTTTAATGGATGTTTCAATTGACATAATGAACGCTCCCAACGATAGTTTTACCTACTTCAAACATTTTCCGTTACGATTTGTGAACCTGGGATGAAAAAAAGTAAAACTTTTTGAACTACAGTAACTGAAGTGTGATCTACTCTATCGATTTGTTTCGCTTACACTTTTCAACTGCCTTTACCGTAGTGTGCTATACTTACCTGAATGTCGTTGATCATCTCGTAGAATCTCTTCATGACATTGTCTCCACTGCTCATAGTTGCGATCTGGATCTCTTCGTAATTGTCTTTTTCCTTGTTGTAATGGACAATCTTTCCGACTGGGGAGACTACACAAGCAGTCCCGCATCCAAAAACTTCGAGGAGCTGAACAACTTCTTATAACAGTCAAATCATTATTCTACTTACTCTTTTCTCAGCCGAAGCTTGTTTCATCTCTGCCATGGTGACATTTCTCTCGTTGAACTTGAATTCATCAAAGTCCTTGGCAAGTTCGATGAGCGAGTCTCTTGTAACACCTGGCAGAATGAGTCCACGATCCAAAGGTGGTGTGATCAGTTCTTTCTCTGGATCGGGCGATATTTGCAGAGGGAGATTTATGAGGTTCTTATAGGAAGGATTTCATCACGTTTAATGTTCCAAGCGAGATATTTCAAATTCGAATATGAATCTTGAAATCGCGCCGAATAGTGACATTTTCACACGTTACAAAAATGGATCTAATTGTGAAACCAGAACACGAGGTGGTCGTGTGGAATGGTGTATGTTTTTGGTGCGAGAGGTTCAATTCCCTACGCTGACGATATTTTTTTGTTTTTTTTCGCACATTGAGAAAAATTTCCTCTTACCACCTCTGTGATTACCCCAGAAAAATGAATCGAGATTGCAAACTGAAAATTTTTCGCTACTCGCAAAAGATGGTAGCGAAACCACTATGCTGAATGTCAATGTGTGAACTTCTTCTCACCTCCATGCTCGTTGATCCAGTACACGAAAATGTTCATCGTTCCGACTTCAGTCAACTCTTCTCTTTCACCATCAAGCCACAGTACTTGCTGGCAGTTCCTCTTAGCCGCCTCTTCCGCTACTAGGATGGTTGGTGCGTAGTTACAACCCATCTTGAAGCTTCCAACTCCTCCTGGGAACGCTCTGATCAGACGTGAGTCGGCTAGCAGTGTGACCTGGAATATTGTTGGAATACAGTAGGTCAACATCTTAACACCAGAGTTGCACGGAATTCCGACTTCCAACTTCCGCCCTTTTTTCACTTCCGACTTCCGTGAAAAATTTCACTTCCGACTTCCGACTTCGGTTTAAAAAATTGTACTTCCGACTTCCGTCAAAAAATTTTTTCGTGAAAAATGACGAAAAAACCGTGAAATCATTTCTATTCAGTCTGGAATTGACCTATCACCTGTTGAGAATGCGCGGATATACAATATCTCTGGGTTTTTTCAATTTTTTTACACTCCCGACTACCGTTGAAAAATTCTACTTCCGACTTCCAACTTCCGCCTTCCGACTTCCGCCCTTTTTTCACTTCCGACTTCCGTGAAAAAAATTCCACTTCCGTCTTCCAATTTCCGTTTTAAAAATTCACTTCCGACTTCCGTTTTGAAAAATTTTACTTCCGTGCAACTCTGCTTGACACTTATGACCATCTCCAAAATTTTGTAGGGCGGACACAGGGCGCACCGGCAGCATTCGTTTTGTGCCCTGTGTGCGCTTCAAAAACCACAAGTTCGCCTCTCTCGCTGGTCGCCAGAAAAACTTTGAACTATGCAATAAGCAACGAGCTCTCCAAAAGTGTTGAGACTGTTTTGATCCGATCCTCATGAGCTGAGAACGGACCGCGGAAATAGATTGTGACCAAAAAGTCACCAAAAAACCCAACTTTTTCAACAATAATGGATAGAACATATCTAGCAAAAAGTATGACCGATTTCAAACGCGCGCCAGTCGCATTTTTGTAGAATAAGTACGGTAGGCCTACCCTAGGGTTGGGACTCTCACAACGAACAGTTAGATCTTTGTGGATTTAAATTATTATTCTTACTTTCAGTCCATTGAAATTAAAGGCGCATTACTTAATCGTTCTTGTGTTTCAAGGCGAAACTGCTACAGTAATCAGTAACCGTTTTACGGAGGTCAGACTTTTTTACAAGTAGAGGAACTTATGTGGATAGTTCATAATAGAACCGGTCAAAGAATTATACAGTAGTCTCATGAAAACTTTAGAAACATGTGGAAAAGATAATTGAGAAACTACTGACTACACTTGATTATACGGTACTTGCCTCTCACTTTTTCCCAAATTAATCACAAAATACTGCCTTGTTATAAGTTGATCAATGTCGTTTGGGTTCTGCTATATGTTTAATTACAATCTAATCGAGCTGGGTTTTTGCACTACCTAAACGCAACCAACCGGGTCGAATCCAGTGGCGTAGTACTTTCCAACAGGTCCTGTGATCACAAACAGTTTGGCGCTCTGAGAAACTCCAATACCAAGGGTCGGCTGAAATCGGGAGTTTATCTACGTTCTCTATTTCCTCTTACATCAGTTCCTATCAGAGTCGGGCGAAGATATAGCGAGCAAACATCTGAGTGGGGGACCCATTCTTGGTCAATTTTGATCATCTCATCGAGAATCTTGAGGAGCTCTTCGCCGTCAAAATCCTGAAAAGAATAAATGAGTGATGATTCTGGAGCTGGAAACTTACGGGAAGTGCCGCACGAAGAGCTGTTCTTTTCATTCTTGCCATGTTCATTTCTGGACGGAACAGTCGGATCTTGTTGTCGATTCCACGGTACGCCTTCATTCCTTCAAAGAGCTCAGAGGCGTAGTGAAGTACCTTCAATGTGTGCTTCACATGAGAATTGGAGAGAAAGAAATGAAGAGAGAGAGAGAGAGAGAGAGAGAGAGAGAGAGAGAGAGAGAGAGAAAAGACAGAGAGAGACAGAGACAGACAAACAGAGACAGACAAACAGAGAGAAAGAGAGAAAAAGAGATGAAAAGAGAGTGAGAGAGAAGAGAGCGACAGAGACAAAAAAAAATGAAAAGAGAGGGGAAGAGAGGGACAGAGAGAAAAAGAGATGAAAAGTGAGAGAGAAAGAAGGGAGAGAAAAAGAGAGAGAGGGGGAGAGGGGGAGAGAGAGGGAGAGAAGAAGAGAGAGCGGGGGAGAGAGAGGGAGAGAAGAAGAGAGAGAGGAGAAAAAGATAGAGGGGGAGAGAGAGAGCGGGGAGTGGGGGTTAGAGAGAGAGAGAGAGAGAGAGAGAGAGAGAGAGAGAGAGAGAGAGAGAGAAGAGAGGGACGTAGAGAAAAAGTGAGAGAGAGAGAGAGAGAGAGAGAGAAAAGAAAGAAACTATCACCTTGGATCCAGGATGAAGCTTGAGCTCAGCAAGAGGCTCAATTTTCGGTGCATGCCATCCATTCTCCGAGTCCCAGTCCACAGTCATCATGTGGTCGGCATAGTTGTGCCCGAATTTCAGGCTTTCCGGCTGAATTATGAAATTCTTACTTGCTTTTTTCCAATAATCTTACGTTTTCTGGTTTCGGCAGTCTCTGCTTTGGAGTCGCGAGCTCGACTCGAAGATCCTTGTGCTGAAGATAAATTTGGATTGAGACTTTTGAAAATCAAAGGAATCTGATGACTGTAATTATCTACTGCCGCGATTCCAAACTCCGTTCATTTTTGGTTAGATGAATTTTGGCTGTACAATTTGTCTGGGTTTATTCGATACCATAAAACGACTAAAACTTTCAAAAATGTGACTTTTCATGATCTTCGACACGCTGAGTACTTTGTACTGCCACAATGTTTCGTAGCACATCAGTAGCGTTTTGGAATTCATTCTCAACCTTTCTTATCACTTCGCACCTTACTGGAACAACCTGATAAGCTATTTCCGTCACATTGCTGCACGAAGGATGATGAATTACCCCGTTGAGAATCATACTGACGATCATGCGGAAGAAATGGATACTCACATAGAAAGTCTTGAATCTATCCACGGTTGATGGTTTCTTGTCACTCTGTGAAGCTGCCAGTGTGGCGAGGAATCTGTTTCCACCAATTGTGAATCTGGAGACGAAAACTGGGAGCGACATTCTTGTTCTGTAAATTGTTAGGTCGAGAAGAGGCTACTAATTTGAATAAAAACTAACAGAGTGATTGATATGTCAAACAACTAAATGTTGAACACTTGGTGCATTCAAGCAGCTCTTTCGTAAGATTTACCTAATTCTGGGTACTATCTGTATAACATGGTTTCATCTTGATGCTCACGATCAGAAATCCTCGAGGCGTGAAAATAACAAAAACCATGCTATCGTCACAGAAAGTACAATAAATAACGTATCAGGGAAAAATTGAGGACATTCGATAAAGAAAACTGTAATTATCAATGTTTTCTTATCGAATAACATTTCTTTGAAAACAGACAGCATGATTCATGAAAGTATTAGGGTGATAGAAGGTGTTATCAAGATTGGATTCTTTATAAATGTTCGATAACAAGAGATCACTGATCGTCAGGGATTGAAGTCTTGTGGTTCCCAATGATTTTCTACTCAGAGGAGGAAACTCAGATTTGATCCAGAAAAAATCCAGTTTAATCTAGAAAAACTGTGGTTGGATCAAATCTGACTTTTTCTGGATCAAATCTGATTTTTTTTGGATCAAATCAGATTTTTTTCTGGATCCAATTTCAGCACTCCTTGTCAAATCTATACACTTTGAATCAACATTCGATCCAATATTCCATCCATAAACACACTTTCATGTTATATTCATTCATTTGATTCTCAAAAATAATTAGTTGTAATTTCTTCTTCCATGATCAATGAGGACTCTTCCAATGATCGATTGATGTACCCCTTCCATGTACAGCTCCCAGGACAGGTGTCATCTAGATCGACGCACTCCATTTGACGGTCCTGAATATTACATTTTAAGTGAATCGGAACGAATAAATTGTTTCCGGAGAAGCTCTGAGGTCTTAGAGCTCCCCTAGGTTTTTAAATATAGTAAAGACAATTAAACTGCTCTACCGACTAATTTATGAAATTTTAATGTTAAAAAATTTGAATTATCATGTTATGATACGGAAAATCGGGCTACATAGGGCTGGAACCATGTCTCCGATGGCCGAGTAGTGTAAGCAAAGGTCTGCTGATTTTCTTTTTATTCGGATCGGTTCCCAACTTCTTGTAATAAGTTTTTTGCTAGCTATGTAGTGTGTGTCGTGAAGTTTTTTTTTTTATAAAACTCACTTATGGTCAATTTAACTCTTCTTTCTCTCATTCGGTCTTTGTGAAATAGATTCATTCGTTTCACTTATCAGCAAAAAACCATAACTCGGTCGTAACTTTCAAGAGCGATTTCACTTTCTTCAACATATTTGAAAACCTACGCGACCACAGATCTAACAGATTCCCGGATTTTGGTATATATCTCATGTAAGATGACAAAATTAGAAAAATGCATCATGACGTTATTTTTGCAAAGTACGTTAGTCGACTAGAGATTGAGAATACAAACTTGCATAAAATTTACCTCGTGATCAAGTAGCAGCGCAGTCGCCATTTGTCATGTGGGATGGTTCTGGTCTTCTGTAACGTTTTTTCGTCAATTTTATTCATCACAAAATTAATTGTCTTGCTGCTAAATTAAAAACAACTGAAAAACTTACATTCATCGAAAATCACAGCTTACATGATCTTTCTTATCCAAACTTCAATACATGCTAATCTGTAAGTCGATTTCTAAACAGGAAAAATCGTGATAGTGAAGGATAGAAGCTATTGAGTCTTTTAAAGATGTCGAATTCCCGTGTTTTAGTCGATTTCAATCTACAAATCTTGAAAACGGGATATAAAAACTTCTACTCTTGTTTTCAAACATTGCATACATGTATCTGAGAGAGAATTATTTTCATAAAGCTCTCAATAAGATTTCAAGTCCGTGGGAGACGCCATAATCTGCCGACCCTCACGCCTGTATCATGAATTTTTCTCAATTTGCAATCTGCAACCAAAAGTGATTTCCTTTTATAATAAGCTTAGGCTAGGTTGAGAGAACAGTTTTTGAGAAGAGCCAAGGGGTCGTGGTCTTAAGGGGGGGGGCGAGTCTTAAGTTTTCAGGTGAATACGAGAAGAAAGGTGTGAGACGAGAAAAACAGAAAGTATTCGAAGTTGTTATCATTAGCTTTTTGTAAATTTTGAGAACAAGTCATCAACTCATTTTAGTTTGTAAAACAATAAGATAGGACTTACATGATACAAAACAAAACGCAACGAAAACAATCAGAAAATGTGAAAAAAAAATAGAAAATGCGATGTTCCACTTGACACGCGCATGACAAACTTATTTTATTAACTGCGTTCTACAAATCCAATTAATTTTCTCTTCGTTGTTACATCTACAGTCAACCTGTCGTCCAGTCTCGTGCTAGCCCATTTTCAATCCATTTGTCGCTCAGTCGCATGTTAGTCTATTTGTAGTTCATCTGTTGCCAGATCCTACTGTCGCCCATTTACGGGTCAATGTCGGTCCACCCAAAACTTTAGAGATTGATAATGTGAGACCCAGCACTCACTACGCTTTCGAAATCTGATCGTTTTCAATCTCAAATTGTTTTTCGATCACTATGTTATGTCGAAGTTACCAAGTCATTTTTTTTTCAAAAAAAATCAGGTTCAGTGTTATGACTGGGAGGTGGAGTGATAAGCAAGAGAAACTCAGCGGAATGCCTGAAATACCACAAACACACTGACCGGTGAGAAAAAACTTGTAAATTCGAACAATGGTTCTAGAAGAAAAAAAGCGACTTATCGGGACCTTTTTTCACAGAATCAGAAATGCAAATCGGATCTAATTTGAATCCAATATGACCGTTCTGGATCCAATCTGATTTTTTTCTGAATCAAATCTGATTTTTTTCTGGATCCAATCAGAGTTTTAAAATGTCATCTGAATGATTTTGATGCATTCGAAACATGAGTTAACAGATGATTCATGAGCTGAATTATTATGGAACAAATAGTTATGGTGTTTTTAGAACAAAAAAGCGACTTATCGGGACCTTTTTTCACAGAATCAGAAATGCAAATTGGATCTAATTTGAATCCAATATGACCGTTCTGGATCCAATCTGACAAAATCCTTCAAATGGCTATATTGTCTCGGAAAATTATTTTTTCGCCAAAAGGAGATACCATGGTTAATACTCGGTTGAAACGAGTACATTGAAGTATATTTCATCCCGATTGGAGGTGCAACTCTGGATCCAATCTGGTTTTTTCGGGATCAAATCTGAGTTGCCTCCTCTGAGTAATCTTTTCGAGAGTGAAAGGAGAAGTTGAAAATGACAAAGACAAATGGGAGAAAAACAATAATTAAAGTGAAGCATAAAAGGTTTGAGGGAAATTGAGTGATGAACCACAGTACTAAGTGTTGCCGACCCGCCGCGGGTTTCGCCGATTCAATTGATTTCAGCCTTATATCGAGACTTTTCAATTATTAAAGAACTTGAAACTGTCTGTGATTCAATAAAAATGACTTTGAAACATCTCACGAAGCGATTGATCATTGTAGGAGTCAAAAAAGTTGTGCTTTTTTAATTTTTCTTAGTTTTACCGTAAAGAAGCGACCCTTGCGGTAATTGCATTGTTCTATGTGATAGAGAATGCTCGAAAGTTGTCATAACTACTTTCAAATAAAATCCAGAGTCTCACAACAACTGATACATCTGCGAAACCCGCGGAAGGTCTGCGACACGCGAATAGGATGATAGATGGCGCCTGATCTCTCAATTTTTCTTCATCTGTGGCTGCTACGTTGACCTTCACCCAACTTAAAAGTACAAAATGTGATACTTCCAAAATTGCGTTCAAACTTAAGCACATAGCTAAAGTGAATGAAGCAACTTTTGAGACTGATTACATCATCTTTAGAATACACAAAGTCAATTAAGCGCCTGTTTAAAACTAATGATGGCTTCTTTTCAGTTCTATTATTGAAAAAAACTTTTCCAATGTACGGTCACATACAACTAGATAGTTTAGTTGGTTAGGAGCTTTATGACTACTCAGATCAAGCAACATATCAACAGATTTGAAGTTCTTCACCATTATGGCTGGATAAGGTGGTAACGCAGGTTCCTATTACAGTTTATCACTTGTCATTGGAAGAGCTGCACCCTGAAAGCTTGAAAATGTTGTTATCACACATTTGATCCTATAGGGGGGTCCTGAAGTCTCAACATGTCTGTTGTAACCTTTATCGTCGACAAGGTTAGGGTCTGTTAGACACCTCGCGGCGTCAGCACAGCGACATGGAATTGTTAGTGTTAAGATCACAAAGGGCGTGCACCAGGTGTTCACATCCAAAATTTCATAGTTGTGATACGCAGGGTGATCAGATATTATAATCCTTGAAAAAAACAAAAAAAAACTTTTGCTAATTAGAAAACGGAAAGAAGACCGAGCGATTAGAAGACACGGCTGATCTTATCTTATATGGGAATGATTGTTTCCTTCCAATGCCCTCCCCCCACGTGGGACATCAACAGAATAATCTATCTTTGAAGAACAAATAGTTGATGAATCCGCGGTCAGCTGAATGTGACAAGACAGTGGATTGGAATGTTACAACGTGATTGTGACGAAAAAACTCAAGGTGCGAAGTTGGTACTATAACATAATAAGCCTTGACTGTGCTTATATGTCATGAAGTCTCAACATGTCTGTGGTAACCTTTATTGTCGGCAAGGTTGGGGTCTGTGAGACACCTCGCGGCATCTGCTCAGAGACATGGAATGAAAAAAGGGCAAAATCTCAAGGGGGCGTGCACCAGGTGTTTACATCCAAAAGGTCATAGTCATGAGAGGGTGTGATACGCAGAGTGATCAGATGTTATAGTACGTGTATCAAAATCCGATAATTTTCGCTATTTTTTCAGAGAAAAAACGGCAGAAAATGACAACAGGACTGCTGAAAAGATCGGAAATTGCCTAAAACGCTAAGGAATCACTGGAAACGGTTGAAAACCCTCAAAAACAGGATTGTTTCTTGGATGGAAATACGAGGCGACTTACGCTCAATCAGAACGAGCGTAGCGAACAACTGCTTGTTGCTCTCATACTCTGTTAGTTCGTCTTCCATTACGCTCGTATCGTAGACCTAATATGCCACTGGCATCATATTGGCACTTGAGTCGCAGTGTGACTTAATTGTGTAATCCACACGATTCGAAGATTTTTGGTTCTTAAACTTTCCACAACACATGCCGGTCTGTCTTACGGTACTTTTGAGCCACCATCTTTCTCACTTTCATTTGTTCCTGACGCGCGGTTGTTTCCCACGCGCGGTTGTTTCCCACGCGCGGTTGTTTCCCACGCGCGGTTGTTTCCCACGCGCGGTTGTTTCCCACGCGCGGTTCTTTCCCACGCGCGGTTGTTTCCCACGCGCGGTTCTTTCCCACGCGCGGTTGTTTCCCACGCGCGGTTCTTTCCCACGCGCGGTTCTTTCCCACGCGCGGTTCTTTCCCACGCGCGGTTGTTTCCCACGCGCGCTTGTTTCCCACGCTTCGCGCGCAGGTGGTATAAAAGCTCGCCTCGCATCACTTCTCTCATTCTGCTACTTTGTCAAAGGTTCTTCCAGCAGGACTCATGGAGCCAAGGTATGCATTTTCCTTTATCAATCTAGAGTTCATACATTGAAACAAATACGTTCTGTAATGTAAAACAACACTGATCGTAGTACTCTTATTTTTCACTACAACTCTGAGAATAATACTTTCAGCGATAATTTTTCATCCGAGAGTCAGTACAATCTGTTAGATTTCCCATGGTTCATCATGAGATCCATAATCAGCTACCTTGATAATGAAACAGTGGAGGAATTTCGATTGGTCTGCCGCAAAGCTGACAAATTAGTAAATGACAACTACAAAGTGACACAGAGGTAAGCGGCGAGACAAATATTTTTCAAAAAAAATGTTCAGGATGGAGGTAACTTATTTACGTCTATCAGACGATGAAGTCTTCGCTGATTATAATGTAAGTGTATGTGAAACAGTTGTAACCATCCGAATAATTTCAGGGGTACCGTTTCCTTGGCAACTTGAGTGAGCTCACAGAACAGCAATTGTGGCAAGTGAAACCGGATTCTGTTTTCATCCGAGGAATTGTGGCGACTTTCAAAGAAAAACTCTCGAAAGAATGGTTCCGTGGTATTAGTAATGTATGTATTTTCTTAAAATATAGTCCTCCCAATGTTACGTCTTCAGATAAACATAAAACTCTTAACCCCTGAATGTGTTGAGAACACGATCGAACTTCTCCAAGAAATAGACAATGTGGAGTTGACGATAAGGGCAGGATGTCATGTTGATCTGGATAGAATAGGAAGAGCTCTTTGTGGTGGATTGAAGTATTTGACGTAAGTTGGATGTTTCATGCTGTGGTATGCACTAGAGTTGCACGGGAGTAAAGGTTTTTGAACGGATGCCGGAATGCCATGCAACTACGGTGTGCTCAATGTTTCTAAAACGAGAGTCGTGTTTAGCATATGGTATTCCCCCGGCGGTACGTATCACTTCTCGGACACTCTCTTGAACATTTTCATGGAGAACCCAAACTTTTGCCGACTTTTGTTCGAAGGTGTAATGGACTATGGCAACTCATTCTTCAGTGTCCAGAAAATTATCGAATTTATGACAGTAAGTTGATTAAATTACTTCGAGAGAATAAATGTCAGAACGGTCTATAGTTCTCAAGTCGATTCATTTTTTACAGAAATTTCGTCCCCAAAACTTGCGTTTGAGTTTGCCTGTTGTTGTAGGAAAGTACCGCGTTCTGGAGGCTTTTTTGAATTCAATCAAGTGAGTATCCATTCTACAAGCAGACTTATTGAAGATCATTTCAGGTGTGTGATACTCAGGAACGATGAAAAGTTGCATTTCTGGAAAAGTTATGAAGTCAATGACGACTTTAAACTTTTCGAGATCTCGGTGAGTCTATTCGAAGCATGCTAGAACGCTGACATTCAATGAAAATCAATTTTCAGATTTTCAAGTTCATCGAAGGTTGAAACCATGCTGGAGTGATACGAGTTTAAATTGCATATAATCATTTGTCGATGTTATTTTTTTATTATGAATAAAAAGATAAAAACAGTTTCGGTCATAGAAAATTACACTTGTTGGGTTTTGTTTTTATTGAGTATCCATATTACACTCACAAATCTTTGTTAGTGTTTTAAAATGGGTACAGTGTTAGCTATATGATCGTAATAATTCTGTAGATAGTATTCTCTCCCGCCATCGCACAAAGTAGTCTCCAAAACCTTGGATGGACCTGCATCAGACCGTGAATGGGCGACTACCGTTTCGGACATCTGTCGCCCAATTACAGTCCATTCGCAGTCCATCTGTCGCCCGGTTGGAGTAATGATGGCAGTAGTATAAAATTTATCTGCAAACATTCCAGGCTGTGTTCTGATTCTGACACATCCGGTTGGATGAAAAGAGCGACAGATGGACTACGAACGGACCGGCATTGAACTGTAATTGGGCGACAGATGTGCAGGACGATAGTCGCACATTTACGTCTGACCAAAAGTTTTGGAAGCTGTTGCACATGGCCACTAGCGTTGTTGTTAAACACGACCGACTCATCCATTGGGTACCGTAATGTGCCAGTGAGGGGCATAAACCAATCCTAGGTAACCGTATGTTCTCTACTTTTACCCTGGCGTATGACGTTTGTGTCAACTATTCTCCAATTCACGGTCCAATACCGGTCAACTCAAAGTTTTGGAGAGTGTTGCATCCACCATGGTGGATCATTCAATTGATTATTTATGACGTGGAGACTGCACGCTCTTCTCTCAATGTCCTCTAGAGAAGTCATCGAGGACACTCTCTACAGGACTGCCGCGGAAGTGAAGAAAGCGAATCTTTGTGATGAGAACTGCTGATCAAGGGTTTTATGTTTGATGCCCTGCTAATTGTACAAGTCTAATCAAAGGTGTAGTCACACTAACAGTCAAGTCCATCCGTTTACTTTTTAATCGATGATTCATGTTCGTGTTCAACTCCCTGACCAAAAGTAACAGTTTTGATCCACGTAAATCTTTTTATTGGTAATAAAAATGCATTGCTCTCTGTCTTGAAGGTAGATTGGAGAATAGTTGATACAAACGTCATACGCCAGGAGGTTCCATATGTAAAAGTAGAGAACATACGATGACCTAGGGTTGCTTTATTGCCCCCATTGGCATATTACAGTACCCAATGGATTATGTTGTATGAGTCGGCCGTATTTAACAACAAGGTGCGACAACTGCCAAAACTTTCGGTGGGTCGTGAATGGGCGACTATCGTCCTGGAGATCTGTCGCCCAATCACAGTCCAATGAAATAGTAACATATAGAAATTAATTCTAGCTAATATGTTACAAAGACCAAAGTTTTAAAGTGAGACATTAATGCAAAAGGAATAAACGATTAACTTTATTCAGAAGTCTCGAATCCTAGGTGGACTTGGAAGCTCCTTTTGGTTTTTCGGTAACGATTGGTGATTGAGTCGGAAACTCGTCAATGTTTGTCACTTCGGTCTTGCATGGAGAACATGCTTCTGTAGAATTTAGTTCGGATCTCTTGTAACTGATTTCTACGTACGTTTTCCATCGATGAGTAGATGGGTCAATTGAATTTCGCCGATGACCAAAATCTTATCCACCGCGGTAACTTTGACGATGTTCTTGAAGGTGAAGAGAACCTTTCCGTCGAGCGAGATTTTGTATCCGTCGTTGACGATGCTGTATGTGATCAGATTAGAGTGATGAAAATCGTGAAGACGTACCCGATGAGAAGATTGATGTTCTGGGACAGTTTCACCTTTTCGACCTTCTTATGAGATGTGATACCATACTGCTGAAAAAGAGAGAATTTGACTAGCAGAGAAGTGGATCAGACCTGAGAGAACGCGCTCAGCGTACCTTTGGCAATGTTGAACTCCAGATGCAGAGATTCAGTGTACTTGTGAGTGGTGCCCAGAATAACGATCACTCTAAATATCGTTTGGAATAAGAACCAGGGCGGCAGAGTTCGATTTTTTTTGATGGGATTCAAGCATTAAAGTTCTCACTTCTGTGAAAATTGCGTTTGACCATAGAACGTTGTCCGTGAGATGACTTTTGAGACCAGTTCCACGAGTTTTTACTATATATTTGAAAACCTATAGGATCATTCAGACCTCATAGATCCTCCGGGCTCTGGTATAAGTCCCATTTCAGGTTTCGTTATGCCCGCTATGTCTTTAAAATGGTACGCAGTCAGAATGCTATGCAGCAATAGGTTAGTCCTATGGGGATAGAACGGTTCTAAAAAAAATTAGATAAGGCATTTCGATACAAAATTCGTTCCTAACGTCTCAAATATCTCACTTTTCCGCATTTTCTTCAATTTTTCCCGTGATGTTGATGATATTCTGCTTCACCTTGCAGAGGGAGAGCGGCTGCACAAGAGGCACACGACAGGAGATGTTGTTTGACGTTTCTGGGGCATCGACGATATTCTTGATGTCGACACACTTGTTAGAGCACACACCTGAAATTAAAAACTGATGTAGGGGGTTAGGCTTTTGTATTCCGGGGTTTAAGCATAGCTGCAACGTACACTGAAGCTGAACGTGCAACTATCAATCGGTCTTGATTTTGTAGGATTCCAGAGAAAAGTCAGGATTTGCTATTATTTCTTTACACTCTGTTTTTTGGTCGTTCGGGCATAACTCTGAAATCTGTTGACGAATCTGGATGAATTGTTCAGAAAAGTTGTGGCTTAGTGACCCTAACAACTTTTGTTCTTGAAGTTTTCATACTTCTCAGAATTTGTCGAGTTATTTCAAAAAAAATCGCGTTTGCTATTATTTCTTTACACAGTGTAGTATATCAGGTCGACTCCCCAAATCAAGCCATTTTGGCCATTTCTAAGCCTAAATGCACCGCTCACCTTCACCGTCACTGTCGAGAGTCCTGATGTGAAGGTCACCAGTGACCTTGATCGAGTTGATGACGAGGAATGGAGAGAAGTGTGGCACGAGGAAAACGTTGTTCTCAATGGTGATTTTGAAGTTTGTTAGTTGAACTCTGAAATTGGATCACTACATTCTTACGTTAGTCAGATCAACAGAGATCGAACATTTGCAAAATTCCAAAGAAGCCACCTGATGTTCAAAACGGCGACCTTCGCTTTTCTGAGTGGTTTCGTGGCCTCATGAATCTTCAGCGAGCCTTCTTCATTTCCACTCTGGAAATGTTTGTTTAGGATTCTTCTAACTGTAGCATCCCTGCTAAGAGCAAGCACAAGGCCCTCGAGTTCAGCCAGAAAGTCAGTTCCGATTACAACATCAATATCTGGCTCCGTGAGTGTATTAATTGCTGGTGAAACCTTTATGATAATATTCACACCGTATGCTACATGGAGGTTCCGTTGAGGGAATTCCTTGCCGGCCATTATTGCATGATATGAGGCCAACTGCCCCCCTCTCCGCTACGTAGCACGCGTCTAGATTGGAGCAGGCACGCGTCTCGGTTTGGACAGGTACACGTCTTGTAGGTCGCTGGCACGCGGTTAGATTGGGACAGGCACTTCTCCCCGAATGCGCGACCATTTTCCGATCGCGATCATGTCGTGTGCATGCCACATTGAAATTACAGAGTGCACTATCATCGTCCGCTATTTCACTACTACTACTGCCGATTGTTACTATTCTGGAAAACGTGGGTTGGCTACGTGAAGAAGACACTTCTTTTCTATGAACACACTGTCCGACGTACTACCCTCATACACAGTGACACTCGGTTTGCAGGTGTTCACAATTCTACTCACGTCGACAGTTTCAGCCTCAAGTTGGTTTTTGGCATAGTCGAAGATGAGTCTCAACGCGACGTCTCCATCGACAGCACCGAGTTCGACTTGGAACTTGTTTCCGGTTGGTTCACCAACCAGCACGATCTGTGATCCGACTTCCAATCGATTGATGTTTGACCGAAGTGGCAGTTCGCACTGAATGAATAGTCTTGTTTCTAAAAAAAGGAACCAACCTTTCCGACGACGATTGGTTCGACAGGCTTGTCGTTTGGCTCAGTTCCATTGCACAATGCTGGAATTTCATTGATTTATAATATCCGGCGAGCACCCTGAGTATCACACTTCCTTGTTGATAATAACGGTTTCACCATGACATGGGCAACTCTGTTAACATAAGAGCACTAGTTTAATCTCTATATGTTATACTCTAGAAAAAAATTAATATAGAGTCAATTGAGTACATCTGTTGCCTAATTACGGTCCATTCACAGTCCATATGTCGCCTGTTTACGATCAAATGGCAGTTCAAATTCGAGACGCAGCGCACTCCTTCCGCCATCGGTCCATATGTCGCCCATCTACAGTCCACCTGTCGCCCGATCCATCTGTCGCCCGTCTACATACCACCTGTCGCTCGTTCCAATGCCGGTCCGCCAAAAGTTTTGGAGATTGTCTTTTTTTCTTATGTCCGTGTACGGAACACACATGAACGTTATTAGTAACATGATACGTACAGCGTTCATTTGCAATCCGACCTCTGTTAAAGTAGAAAGAAACTTACTTTTGTTGTTGAACACAATCGACTGAATCTTGAGACCACCTTGAGCATGTAGATAAGTCCCGGCTCCCTTGTAGCGATAAACTGACGCAATTTCGTACTTTTCGGTAGTATCGCTCTTCTTGTTTTTGATTGTGAAACCATAGTCTCTGAATCTCAAATGGGTCGGAAGAAACACGTTCTCACTTAAAGTGGAGCTCCAACTCATCTCCATTGTCGTAGTTGGTCTTCCTCTCGGTTCCTATGTTCCAGGTTCCGTTCTGTAAATAATGATTGCAGAAGAATCTAGACATGTAATTCTTCCTTTTTCACTCACTTGGTACTGCTGCGCGATGAATGTGACATTTTTCAGGTAGTCGATGTAAACTGCGAATGAAACTCGGTTGTATCCGTGCTCTTGAAGTGCAAAGTTACCACCATCCTTATTCACTTTTCCGTGAACCGTGAACTCTTGGTCTTTATCATAATGCGCTGATTTGGTAAGCGGAAGAGCACACTGAAACGATCTTCTCTCTCTCTCTCTCTCTCTCTCTCTCTCTCTCTCTCTCTCTCTCTCTCTCTCTCTCTCTCTTCTCTCTCTTTCTCTCTCTCTCTCTCTATCTATCTCTCTCTCTCTCTCTCCCTCTCTTTCAAAATCCACATACCGAACCAACATCATGAGTAGCACTGCATAGCGCAACGAAGGAAATGAGAAGAATCAGGCCACAAAGCATGTCGTGTATGCACCAACACGCTTCTCTCCTTGTATTTATACTATGAAATAATTCGATTATGATAATTCACATATGTTAAAAAATTTTCCGCTATACAAGTGTTGTGCACGTTGTATCAGAGTGAAAATGAAACGGAAACGGCTCCCTGCAGAGTTTCAAAATGGAAAGAAATACTTCTACATAGTACAGCTGAGAAGCTGATGAAACTCTTATCGGCTGGACTAAGAAAAATCAGGATTTCCTATTATTTCTTTACACTCTGTTTTTTGGTTGTTTGGGCATAACTCTGTAATCTATTAACGAATCTGGATGAAATTTTCACAAAAGTTGTGGCTTAGTGTCCTTAACAACTTTTGTTCTTGAAGTTTTCATAATTCTCAGAACTTGTCGAGTTATTATAGAAAAAGTCGCGTTTGCTATTATTTCTTTACACAGTGTGGTACAGCTGAGAAGCTGATGACACTCTTATCGGCTGGACTGAATCATTCTGAACTGTTGACCAAGAAAAATCACCGAGATCACACCATATAAAGCGTGGGCACAATTGTCAACGTTGGCAAAGGACCGTTCAACCTGGAAGTTTCTGATCCACGCCGTCACATGACAACGCGAACAATGGATCTGTGAAGTATCTGAAGTAAGTAAGTAAATTTGTCGCCGCTACGTAACCTGTCGCCGGAACGTCGTCGTCGCTAATTGGAGATGGAGTGCGGCAAGTCGCATCTGTAATGAAGTTGTTGAGAGAGATGCTTGGATCCAATTAGTTGAATACAAGCCACGCCCCTCATTGTACTTCATTGGTCGGAGACATTCCTCCCTATATCCTATTGGCTAGTCACGCCTTATCTTATTGGTGAACGACAAAGTCGTACCGGATCGTTCGCAGCATCTTTGAGAGCAACCGTCGCTGACATCACACTATGTAGTTGTTGCAAGAGGTCCTGAAATTTTCATTGTCATCCTTATGGCGAAATTGGTGTCGCTCACCAGAACTGCCTTGTCGAATGATGTTGCCTTTCTCGTGTCGACCAAATTTTCACGTCCTGCTAGCCCTCGTTCAAAATGTACACGGTTTGAGATGACTGACAGAAAATAAAACTTGAGAATGGTAGATTTTCTGGATTTCGATCAATTGTGAAGAAAATTTTTTAAATTTTAAGGATTCTTGTCAGTTGTAAATGAATTTCATTGACGGGAAGGCCAACATACAAAATTCTGAGACGATTTCCATCATTTTCAACAAATTTTAGAACATATGAGGAGCTTCAAAACTTTCAAAGTAGAGAAAAAATCATGTGACCTAACTTTCCCACGATACAGTACTCAAAATGTTACCTGGAATCCGAGAAGTCGGACAAGAGCAACACCAGTCTGCGACACACTGTAGGCCATGGCTTGTGAGGCTGAGAATTTGGGCTGTAAAATACCGTATACAACTGGACTACACTACAAAACTTTCACTGTATGTAACTTAAACCGTTTACAAAGCATTTCTATGTAGAAGTACCACGAAACTCGTTACTGTACGTTTCACAGAACCGTAAACTTACTATACCGTTAGGCATATCAAAGTCACGGAAGGATTTGAATCACCGTATACACCGACTATGGTAGAACTTGGAATAGCGTATACAACGGGTACTAGGAGTATTTACGATAACCTATTTTGGTAAAATTAAAGGGGAAAGCGTGGATGAAGTGAATGCGGACTTTAGTGCCAACAGACCCTACCATAGGGAGTTCAGAACATTTAGTTCGGACGTCTATTTGCTGAGGACAGGGTGCGAGAAGATAGTGTGAACAAACGGGTTGAAGAGAGGAAAGTTTACACGTTTTGATGTGAATGCTCGTGAACCCACGGAATAAAATATAGACAAGTGGTAATAGATCACGTAAGACTGGCCCGATGAACTCTACTGATATGAAGATAGCTCCCATCAACCATTTCGGCCTCTGAGAATCGCGAGATCTAGTGACTTCCTTCTTTCATTCTCCAAGTGGGCCCGTTAAGAACAAGAAGTGAGTTACCTTTCAGTCATTACAGCGTTTCACTGTAATGTTTCAGATGGATATTCCGAAGAATACTGGTGATGTAGCCACTTCGCCGCCCACTCAAAGTCGAAATACGGCCTCTCCAGGGGCAGCTTGCCAATGCACCGCGTAAGCATGGAGTTACGACGGCGAGTGGGTCGTTGGAAGATGGTGACGACGACGTGACTATTCAAATGGTTAGTTTATGGATTCTAGACTGAAATAAATTGGATTCATTTCAGGATCCATGAAACTTCTTCGTCTTCTCTTGTCTTCCGTGGCACTTTCAGCGTTTCAGCAGAACTTCATGTTGAACTCTCATGGAACTTGTGGTACACGACTTCTCACAAGGTTCTGATGCTTGGATATCAGAAGAATACTGGTGATGTAGCCACTTCGCCGTCCACTCAAAGTCGAAATACGGCCTCTCCGGGGGCAGTTTGCCAATGCACCGCGTAAGCATGGAGTTACGACGGCGAGTGGGTCGTTGGAAGATGGTGACGACGACGTGACTATTCAAATGGTTAGTTTATGGATTCTAGACTGAAATAAATTTTATTAATTTCAGGATCCAAGAAACTTCTTCGTCTCCTCTTGTCTTCCGTGGCACTTTCAGCGTTTCAGCAGAACTTCATGTTGAACTCTCATGGAACTTGTGGTGCACGACTTCTCACAAGATTCTGATGCTTGGATATCAGAAGAATACTGGTGATGTAGCCACTTCGCCGCCCACTCAAAGTCGAAATACGGCCTCTCCAAGGGCAGCTTGCCAATGCACCGCGTAAGCATGGAGTTACGACGGCGAGTGGGTCGTTGGAAGATGGTGACGACGACGTGACTATTCAAATGGTTAGTTTATGGATTCTACACTCAAATAAATTGGATTCATTTCAGGATCCATGAAACTTCTTCGTCTTCTCTTGTCTTCCGTGGCACTTTCAGCGTTTCAGCAGAACTTCATGTTGAACTCTCATGGAACTTGTGGTACACGACTTCTCACAAGGTTCTGATTCTTGGATATCAGAAAAATACTGGTGATGTAGCCACTTCGCCGTCCACTCAAAGTCGAAATACGGCCTCTCCGGGGGCAGTTTGCCAATGCACCGCGTAAGCATGGAGTTACGACGGCGAGTGGGTCGTTGGAAGATGGTGACGACGACGTGACTATTCAAATGGTTAGTTTATGGATTCTAGACTGAAATAAATTTTATTAATTTCAGGATCCAAGAAACTTCTTCGTCTCCTCTTGTCTTCCGTGGCACTTTCAGCGTTTCAGCAGAACTTCATGTTGAACTCTCATGGAACTTGTGGTGCACGACTTCTCACAAGATTCTGATGCTTGGATATCAGAAGATTACTGGTGATGTAGCCACTTCGCCGTCCACTCAATGTCGAAATACGGCCTCTCCAAGGGCAGCTTGCCAATGCACCGCGTAAGCATGGAGTTACGACGGCGAGTGGGTCGTTGGAAGATGGTGACGACGACGTGACTATTCAAATGGTTAGTTTATGGATTCTACACTCAAATAAATTGGATTCATTTCAGGATCCATGAAACTTCTTCGTCTCCTCTTGTGTTCCGTGGCACTTTCAGAGTTTCAGCAGAACTTCATGTTGAACTCTCATGGAACTTGTGGTGCACGACTTCTCACAAGGTTCTGATTCTTGGATATCAGAAAAATACTGGTGATGTAGCCACTTCGCCGTCCACTCAAAGTCGAAATACGGCCTCTCCGGGGGCAGCTTGCCAATGCACCGCGTAAGCATGGAGTTACGACGGCGAGTGGGTCGTTGGAAGATGGTGACGACGAAATGACTATTCATATGGTCAGTTTGTAGATTCTAGACTAAAATAATTGGATTCATTTCAGGATCAATACTTTTCTTCTGGAAAGACAATAAATTATGACAATCAACTATATTGCCAGACTGAGGTAAAAGCTTTACGAGGTTGATGCATGATATTGAAATTCTGATGATTGAATATTTTCCAGAAACGACGTGTTCGCTACAATCGACTCGGGATCAAACAAGAAGAGGATTTTTCCGTCAGTCAGTACAGTGAAGTAAACTCAATGGAGGTAACTCAGAATTTCGAAAAATTTCGTATGGAAACGCGTGAAAATGAAATTGATCAACAACAATGATGTGAGTCAACTGTTTGTAAATTAAACGCTTCCAATTTCTGATTTTTTTAAAATAAAATGTATCAGAGTTTGTTCCAGGAAGAAATAAGACGTCGAAAGAGGGAGGAAGAAGGGCGGAAAAGAAAAAGAAAACATGAAGAGGTTATTCATTATTTCGAGACATGTTTTCTAATGTTTTAATTTCAGTGATCAACGACGTCAAAACGGCGAATGTTAAAAAAAAGCTTGATTGGCATTTTAGGTGAGTCAGAAATGAACAGAAAATGGTTTTCTTTTACACATTATCACGTAAATGACTAAATTTGATTAAAATTTAATTGAACAATCATGTAGATGTCATCGCGGATAGTTCAGAAGTAGTTCATGAATGGAAGAGATTTATCGATTGAAAAATTAAATTGTAGACGAAGAAAAAGTTCAAAGAGGGAGGAAGAAGGGCGGAAAAGAATTGAAAACCATAATACAGTAGGTTGTCTAGATAATTCTCACAAGAATTGAATTTCAGAACAAGTAAAAGAGAAGAAATATTTAGAGCAGAAGTCGAGCTTTGTGTATCAAAATGTTAGTTCAAATTAGTTAGAAAAGAAAAGTTTTCACACTGAAAAATTATAAAAAAAATATAAGAGCCTCACGTTTTGAAAGAATCACGTTTTTTATATCTGAAAATTACTTTTTATAAGAAACTCTCACCAAAGTATCCTTCAGCAACTTCGTAACCATTCCTGAGAATGAGCTGAAGAAGAGCAGCGGCGGCAAGCTGGACATTTTGAAGTCGACTGGCCATTTGGAGAATAACTTTTTCGATCAGAGATTAGAGCGCTTCCAGTGGACACCTTCAAATGACAAGCTCGATACTGTAATAAATTTTGTGTTTTTGAAGTTGAAGAAGTTGAGAGAGAGAGAGAGAGAGAGAGAGAGAGAGAGAGGAATAGAGAGAGAGAGAGAATGAAAGACTAATGAAAGCTGTCAAGAAAAATCTCCTACGAAATCTTGAGCGCATCCTGCAGGACGGAATGACCGGAAAAAATTGACTACAAAATACTCAAATTTGGAAACTCTGAAGGTGAACCTCCAGAAGTTATGAGCTGATTTTGACAAGAACTACCTGCGTTCTGGCGACACCCCGTATCCGATGAGTTTTCACTCTGTCATCGGAGTCAGACGAGGAAGAATTGAAAGTCACAAAACAAACTCTGTTCTCATATTTTTTCTAGTCATAATGTGAAAATTTGAAGACTTTAATGCATTCTGCGCCACGTGGCAGCGGTTTCATTTCAACCAAAGAACTGTTATTGGAACATGTATCGAATCAGCATGGACTCTATGAAATTTTTGAAGTTCATGTCGAAGGAGACAGTGAGAATAATTTATCGTTGAACATGGTGACTTTATATAGTGATTAGGACTTTATCTAGAATTATGAGGGAATTTCTAGAAGGGTTAAGAACAGATGAGTCGAAACAGTTAATATTGGTTGGGGGAACAACAACGTTGACGAAATAATTCTCAACAAATACATTTTTATTGGATTCTTGAACAGTCCCCATGTGCTTGAACTTTGATGAATTCGGTGTTCTGAAATTATCAAATGTCTGAGGTTTCATCGATTGCTTAGTTTTGTAGGAGTTAGGAATATTCACCTGTATGAAGATGAATCAATTGTCCTCATCAGGAATTTTAACTTTTCTGATGTATACAAAACCATTATGAAGCGTGAACATTTTGTACCTGAAATGAGCTGTGATAAATTTGAAAAAAGGTAAAACTCTTACCCAACAGAAAAACAAAAATCATCTAGAGCAGAATGCTGGTTTCCGATAATGGGCAGCTCCAAACACACAGATTTGTTATGGGATATTCTATTCTGTAGATGAATTCATTTCGTTTCACTCAAGAAAAAAGGTTTGACAGAACTTTTTCAAAGACAAAAATTGAAAGTGACTCACCATTAAAAATTCTGTCACTTTTCGGACACTGAATTTTGATCCTGAAGAAAGTTGCGCGCTCAACTTGAGTGTATCCAAGTTTGGGTTCTTCATGAAAGTGTCTAGAAGAGCATCGGAAAATCGAATTTGGACGTTCGGACCATCGCAGAACACGGAAGAAACTCTGAACGGAACAGTCACATGAAAAAAGAAGGTGAGAGCATTTTCCATGAGATTTCATAACTCACTCGAAGCCGCTCAACCGACTGCCGAGAGTCTCTCCTACCATATCCAGATCGACAGAAGTGGATACGTTTAACTTCAAATTCACATTGAACATTTCTTGTGAGAGTTCGATCAAGGTGGGAATACATTCCGGCGTGTGGAGTCCAACAGTGATCTTAAAAATGAATATTGAAGCAAGAGGGAGAGAGAAAGAGAGATAGTAAGAGAGAGGGAGAGAGAGATAGTAAGAGAGAGAGGGAGAGAGAGAGAGAGAGAGAGCTCTGTAATTTCAATGTGGCAGGTACGCAGCACAATTGCGTCCAGAAAGTGGTCGCACATTTGTGGACAGATGAAGACGCGTTCCTGCGACTATTGATACGCGTGCCTGCCCTATTCGAGACGCGTGCCTGCCTTCATGCCATATTGAAATTTCAGAGACAGGTACGCGTCTCGATTGAGGCAGGCACGCGTATCGATAGTAGCCGGCACACGTCTTCATCTGTCCACAAATGTGCAGGACGTGTTCCCGCCACATTGAAATTACAGAGGAGAGAGAGAGAGAGAGAGAGAGAGAGAGAGAGAGAGAGAGAGAGAGAGAGATAGAGATAGAGAATTTTCGACTCACCGTCTCAATACCTCGAAACCATTCTTTCGGTAACTTCTCTTTCAGTTCGCTCACATATTTATATAAGATAAGGTCCCTCGGTAAAGTTTGCCATAGTTGTAAATCCGTCAGCTCCGTCCAGTCGGCAAAACATCCTTTTTGACACAACCCAACCTCTTCCGACTCTGTCAGATAAAAGAAGAAATTGCGGGAGGAAAGAGCCAAGTGACCTGTTCTCTTTCTGAAATGCTTAATGAGAGAATTTTCATCTCTTTGCTCACCTCGGTGTCACCAATAGGTTGGATTTCACCAGTTGATCAGCTCCTCGGCTGACCAATCGAAAGTTTTTGACTGTTTTCAGGTCAAAGTAGCTTATGATGTCTCTTGTAATGAACCATGGGAGTTCTAACAGATTGTACTGACTATCAGATGAACTTTTATCGCTGGAAGCAACATTATCAAAAATTGATGAATTATGTAAGAAAACGCTCACCTCCAATCCATGGTTCCAAACGACGCTTAGAGTACCTTCGATTAGTGTGAAAATGGGAAAAGTGATGCGATGCGAGCTTTTATACCCCCTGCGTGCAAAGCGTGGGAAAAAACCGCGCGTGGGAAAAACCCGCGCGTGGGAAAAAACCGCGCGTGGGAAACAACCGCGCGTGGGAAACAACCGCGCATCGGAAACAAATGAGAAAGGGTGATAGGTTAAAAGTACCGTAACACGAACCCCCCCCCCGTGTGTGTGGTGGCGCGCTTGAGAGCCAAGAGTCTCTAAATCGTAAAATCCCAAAGATGACAGGTCAAAAGTACCGTATTCACATTAACAAGCGAAAAGTTATGACCAACTGTGTTTTTGTTCCCATTCCAGATAAGATTACAAAGTTTATGAATTTATTTACAACAAGTAAGTATGTTCCATAAGATTGATCACAAGTGCCAAGGTTCTATCCTTCGATAAAATTTTCGATCTGCAAATATCATTTTTTGGTTATTTTGGCAACGAATTTTGTTCGCATTCATGAATTTTCGTCTAACGTAGAAACATCAGATTTTTTAACAGTAATTATTCCAGTTTTCACATAGCTTCCTTTACCTGTAAAAAAGTCTGGCCTCCGTAAATCGGTTACTGTAGCAGTTTCACCTTATAACACAAGAACGATTAAGTAATGCGCCTTTAATTTCAATGAACTGTAAGTAAGAATAATAATTTAAATCCACAAAGATCTAACTGTTCGTTGTGAGAGCCCCGACTCCTACCGTATTCATTTTACAAAAATGCGACTGGCGCGCGTTTGAAATCGGTCAGACTTTTTGCTAGATATCACATATATCGCTAGAAGCATGGCCGTTTTCAAACGCGCTCTAATATCAATTTTGCAGAATGAGTACGGTAACTCTCACAACGAACAGTTAGATTTTTGTGGATTTAAATTATTATTCTTACTTTCAGTTCATTGAAATCAGAGGCGCATCACTTAATCGTTCTTGTGTTTCAAAGCGAAACTGCTACAGTACTAAGTAACCGATTTACGGAGGCCAGATTTTTTTACAGGTAGAGAAAGCTATGTGTATGTGGTTTTCCTAATAGAAACCCAATTTCAAGAAAAGCTCAAAGAATCAATGATTGTCGACGAACTGGTAAGATTTTTCGAGCAACATTTTTGAGTCCGAGGTTTTGTGATGAATTTTGTCATTTTATCGTTGCTTTTCACTCTTAGACTCACCGTTATCACGTAGCTCGATCCATGGCCAGATTTAGTGAGAATAATGTGTTCATCTGTTCTTCTCAAATTGTCGAAGCTGAAATTACAGAGTCGACCTGATGGGAGTACCTATGTCTTACTTGAACAAAGTACACCACTCCTCAAAAGTAGCCCATCTTCCTTTTACAACCAGGAATGTGAATTGAAATGACTCCGATCTTGAAGCCGCTTTCTGAAGGAAAACCTGATTTTTAACTGAAGTTCTCTGATGTTCGAATTTCTCATTTTCACTTTTTTCATTGTTTCGTGATTTTCTATTCTTCAAAGTTGACAACTCACCTCAATAAACTCCATGACTTTTTTCAAACTGAACATTGAGTCGCCAATGATGTCGGTAATTGATTCTGTATCGAAAAAGTAGAGTAGGATCAAGTCAGGATTCATTATTAGAGCGTCTAGAAGAGCATCAGAAAAGTGAACTCGACCTGCCTTCTTGATGATGACACTGAAGTTAGCTGATTAGTACCTTTCATGACAAACTTAATTTCCCGAAAAAACTCCGTCAAATTTTGTGAATGAGAAAAATTACAAGACAAAAAGTTGATTTTAATTTTTTTTTCAATCCAAATCCATCAACAGACTCGAGAATTAAGCAAATTATAATGGCCGATTCGCTGATTCACTAGTATACAACAGTTTATAAAACTGTTAAAATCTGATTAGGATTGTAATAAGATCGTTCTGCAACGCAATGCGACCGCTTGCGGAATTTTTCGAGAACAAAATGGCAAGAAACAAAAGGGACATCACGGGAAACGGTCGAAAATCACCGAAAACAACCGTGCTCATCGGAAAATGAAGTAATTTCACGGTCGATTCATTGGAATTGTTGTATCGTAAGGACAGGGTGGTACGCCGGCCAATATGATGGTTTTATTAGTAGAAGTAACAGAAGCAAAGTATAAGATAATCGAGAGTTTAAGTACTGGATCCGGAGGGGGCGTGGCCATGAAAGGGCGGAGCCACCGGGATAAACATAACCAAACTAGACATGGAAAGGTCAAATACGAGGTGGGTCAAAAGTTAACTATGCGAGTTACTGTAGTTCACTCGCAACATCTTCTTCTGTCCACGTGAAGTCGTAAGATCCGCGGCGGCGGGATGCATGACGACTTTGTGCAGGTCCTTGTACGTAGATCGTGCGTGGAGCGATGCTGACGTGTGAGGCGGACACTGCCTGCTGCTGGTCCGAACGAGACGACGGGTGACTTGTTGCTCATGAAGTCGACCCACTGGAACGCTGAGTCCTTCTGTCGATAGAAGCCTGCTTGACTCTTCCAGGTGTTGTGCGGCGTGCTCGTCGGCGTCCTCCAGACCGTACTGGCTGGAGGGTGAGGCGTCAGAATCCGTGTCTTCATGCACAAGGAAGACAGCGGTTCCGTTGATTCTGACCCGGATGAAGATGTGGGATCTTCGTGACTGCAGACGGCGGCTGGAACTGCTGCACTGCCTGGGATGCGGTTCACGTATCATCTTAGCCTGATGACTGCCTTCTGGACCCATGAAGGACTTACTGTGAAGGATCACTGGAGTTGTAGCCAAAAACTCCAGGTCTTCTGTGCGGGATGCTTCTAGTCTCTTGACGCCAAGACGCTCCCTTACTTCTGATTGACCGGTCCACTGCTTCCCTTCGTTGTCCTGTCTTCAATCCTGATCGCCACTGTTGTATCGTAAGGACAGGGTGGTACGCCGGCCAATATGATGGTTTTATTAGTAGAAGTAACAGAAGCAAAGTATAAGATAATCGAGAGTTTAAGTACTGGATCCGGAGGGGGCGTGGCCATGAAAGGGCGGAGCCACCGGGATAAACATAACCAAACTAGACATGGAAAGGTCAAATACGAGGTGGGTCAAAAGTTAACTATGCGAGTTACTGTAGTTCACTCGCAACAGGAATCTTGATGAAAAAAAACTACTGAAGTGTTCACAACTCACCTCAAACCTTTCAATTTGCTTCCAACCGCTTCTGCTATTTTGTCCAGATCAACATCATATTCACCACATATTCTCACTTTCAAGATGACACTGACCTCTTGTAAGAGTTCCATCAGGTGATCAACGCATGCTGCCGTTCGGAGTGTCACTTCGAGCTGAATTGAAGAGTTTGACGAGAACGTGGAAGGTTCTCTACATTTTGCACTCCATGGAACCAATCTCTTGTGATTTTCTCCTTGAAAACGCCAATATCTCCTCGTATGACCACACCGACCGGAATGACTTGCCACAACTGTTGTACTGTCAGAGCATCCCAGTTGTTGGATTTTTGACCCTGAAAGGTTCTCTCTCTCTCTCTCTCTCTCTCTCTCTCTCTCTCTCTCTCTCTCTCTCTCTCTCTCTCTCTCTCTTTCTCTCACTTCTCTCTCTTCTCTCTCTTCTCTCTCTTCTCTCTCTCTCTCTCTCTCTCTGTCTCTCTTATCAACTCACTGTCTCTACCGCAAAGTTCATATCATCCCGCTTGAAAAATACGAAATTGTCAATTTTCTTTCTGAAGATCGTGATTATCAAAAAACTTCAAACACTCACCTAGCTGTTACTTTGAAAAACACATTCATTAAATAGAGACTTCTGGATTCAACCAATCGAAAGTTGTGAACAGTTTCAACGTCAATATGTTTCATGACGTCTCTTATGATAAACCATGGAAGATCTAATAAACTGTTGTAGGTTTCGCATGCAGAAGTCTCGCTGGAAATATAATTATGAGTTGGTTCATCGACCATTTACCTAAAAACAAAGCATTAAAAAACCATTCTCAAATACATTTTCCTTTAAATTTTCAAATTCTTCTTCTGCTGTGAAAACTTAGAAGATATAAATCGTGACTAGTTTATTTTTTCTACTGCTAGTTACTAGACTGAATTTTTTGTATGGTCAAAGTTATTTTTTCAAAAAAACATACCTAGCGTTCATGATCTCCGTATGATGACATAGAATGACTCGGTGCCAATAGAAGGCGTAGTTTCAAATCGATTAGTTGACACCTCTCCATGTGCTTGTATTGTGTAAGGCCAAAAGGCCCATAGTGTGCTCAACCCAACGCGGCTCTGTCGACTACGTCCTAACATCCGGAGCACTTTTGGGGTAGAGTCTCCGCACTCGTTTCCTTTACGAATATACGGAAGGCAAAACAGTGCTGTAGAAAAAACGAATGGTATCATCTAGGTCGGTCGAGCTCTTGTCTCTCCTTCTTGCCACCACACATGTGGGTGTATTACTTTTCCCGTTCTCCGTCTCTGTAGAAGGTTCTTCCAGCAGGAGTCATGGTATTAGGGTATGCGTTCTCCTTTATCAATTCAAAATTCGTTTATTGTTTCAAATACATAAATGCATCCTTCTCTTATAAGGTGTATTCATAACTTTACTTGACCGTATTAGTGTTATAATAGTAACCCTTTGGAACGAAACTAATTCTGCGTAATGTTTTTCATTAGAATAGAACTTGTGAGAGTTTTAATCATATTTAGAATCGAAGCAGTCCTTCAGTTCTGCAGAAAAGAAGAGTTCAGAAGTGTTGAGCGCGGGTTACTGTAGGTAGCATAATTTTGACCTACACTCTTCCCCACGCTTGCCTGTTTCCCACGGCCGCTCGGTATAAAAGCTCGTTCTACTTCACTTTTCACTTTTTATTTACTATCAAAGGTCCTCTATTAAGAGTCATGAATTCGAGGTGAGCATTATTCATTCATACGTATGAAATTCATATCTTCAAACAATAACTTATGTTTTATTTGTTGAGTAAACGTTTGTTTCTACATGAATCTGTTCCTAAAGAATGTCTAAACAGTGGAATTTTGTTTTTTACAGTTTCAAAATACTTCTGATGGTTTTTTGTTAGAAAATGGCCTTTTTTTTCACTTTTCATGAGGCAAATTTTTGGGTTAAGCTTTTCGGTTTTGTTGTGGGGTGGGAGGGAGATAAGAAGGGTTGTGCAAAGTTTCCAGGATTTGAACACGCGTAGAAATCAGACACTTCAACCACTTGGTCACCACTGCACGAAATTTTGTGGCGACCGTTCGCCTGAGTACTGATAGCTGCCGGGGTCTACGCGTCGTAGTGCATTGGTTCTAGCAACACTAGAATTAGTTACGGTCACAGTCGGATTGGAGAGAGAGAGACCACTGGGGGGCCCTCAAGTCTATAGATTAGCTAATTGCATTGGTTTTAGCCCGACTTGCATTAGTGTTTGTCGTATTTGGATTGTACAACAAGAATATGAGAGAAAAAAATCTGGGAGAGGAAGGAAGAAAAAAGAGAGTTAGAAAGAGAGATAAAAAGATAGAAAAAAAGAGGTGAGGAGAGAGAGAAAGACAGAGAGAGAGAAAGAGAGAGAGAGAGAGAGAGAGAGAGAGAGAGAGAGAGAGAGAGAGAGGGAGAGGGAGAGAGAGAGAGGGAGAGAAAGAGAGGGAGAGAGAGAGAGAGGGAGAGAGAGAGAGAGAGAGAGAGCGAAGTATTTGATTTTGTCAAGAAAAAAGGGCCTCCGAGCGTAGCGAGGATTTCGTGCTTGTTTGCAATATTCTTGAATGGATTCAAAATGCACAAAACAAGATTTTACTTCTTCAGCGATGATGATTCCGCAGAAAGCACACACGTCCTTTTCGAACTCCCATGGTTCATCACAAGAAATATCGTTAGCAAATTTCACCTGGAGACGGTCAACAACTTTCGATTGGTGAGCCGCAGAGCTGACCAATTGGTGCAACAACACTTCAAGTTGACACCTAGGTTGGTGATATGAACAATTCTCTCTCATAAAGATTTTTTATTAGAAAGAAGATACCTCTTATGTGTTCATACCACAACATGGTCACCATTGATTGTAAAAGGGTATGTGAAAATGAAAAGTTGATATCCAGAAAATTATTATTTTATGAATTCCGTAAATTCAACTGGAATGATGTGACAGAACTACAACTGTGGCAAGTCGTACCCGATACAGTTTACCTTGGACCCAACTTGGAGATTTTTAAAGAAAAAATCTCAAAAGAGTGGCTGCGTGGTGTTAGCAAAGTATGTATTATTTTCTCTATCGTCCTTCTAATGTTAAATTTTCAGATCAAAGTAAAACTTCACTCACCTGAATGCGTTGATCAAATGATTGAACTTTTAAAAGAAGTGCGTGATGTAGAATTAACTTTGGAGATTTCCTGCCATGTTGATCTGGATAGAATTGGAACGATTATTGGAAGTCGATTAAAGAAATTAGCGTGAGTTTGGAAAACTGCACACTGCACACCTAACCATAGGCATAAGAAAGACAGTAAAACCGCTTTGCCGACTTCCGCTTTCATTTTCGGAAGTGTCTGTACTTTAATAAATGTATCACTTCACATACTGAACATTGCGGACTGTTCCTAGCGATAGTTATACCTACTTCAAACATTTTTCCGTTACGATTCGTGAATCTGGGATGAAAAAAGTAGGAGAAGTAACATTTTTTGAACTACGGGTAACTGAAATTTGATCTACTCTACCGCAGTGCACACTGCGGCAAATGCAGTTGAAAAGTGTAAGCAAAACAAATCGATATAGTAGATCAAATTTCAGCTACTGTAGTTCAAAAAACTTTGTTTTTCCTGTCTTTTTTTCGTCCAAGATTCACAAATAGAAACGAAAAAGTGTTTGGAGTAGGTATAACTAATCTAGGATAAATTCCGCAACGTTTATACAAACGAGAAAAAGAGGGAATTAGGTTTAAATTTACGCCTAAATAAAATAATAAGCTAAGTGCGCTCCGCTGAGAGGCTTATGCTTTTGCCGAAGTGTGCTTTGTATGAGATTACTTGGCTGTGTAAGACCTGTGCGCCACCCGAAGGCGCACTGGTATTATTTTTTGAAAAAAATTGAGGCTACAGTACAAACATTTTTCAGTACTGCACAAAGTTCGTGTTATTTCGTTCCCACTTTGACGGTGTATAACTATCCCGCCTCGAGCATTTAGAGCGTAAAATTGAGAAATGTGAAATCTACATTCAGAACTTATTATTCATCGCCTCGCGCGAGTTCAAGCATTTCCTTCTCAGACGATCTCTTGGACTCTCTCATGGAAAGTTCGAACTTTTTTCAACTTTGTTTCGGTGCTATAATAATCGATGACGACTCGAGGTTCAGTGTCCAGAAAACAATCGAGTTCATCAGAGTGAGTTGATTGAAAAATTGTTCACTCAGAATTCAAAAAGAGTAATACAACGCGACTACTTCAAGTTCATACCTCTGTAATATCAATGTGGCAGAAACGCGGCATAATTGCGCCCGGAAAATGGTCACACATTTGTGGACAGATGAAGAAGCGTGAATGCGGCTATCGAAATGTGTTCCTGCCACAATGAAATCTCATGTTCAGAGTACAATTAAGGCACGTGGTTTCAAGGTTCCTAAAAATATTTATAGGAGTTTATTAAAATGCAATTTTATCAAATTTCGCGAAAAAGAGTAGGAAGCATTAATGATACCTTACGAGCCATTTTTGA